>OX104118.1:12350631-12950631 GCA_944474755.1 Limnoperna fortunei | reverse complement strand
ACTCCAAACACCATGTTATTCCGCTTGACCTTCACCTATAAGATAACAAATTGGTCATTCCCCAGACACGCTACGTTCTATTTCATCGAGTTGAAGGCAAGTAGAATTGTGCAGTAAAGCGCATTACTGTGCTGTAGATGCTTAGAAATACCTTATTCTACAAGCACATGTTAATTCTTAGCTACGTGGTGACTCGTGAGATTGATGCTCTCTTAAGTAAAAAATGAAGTTATGATTATGTGGCGCACTAAGTTAACCCGCCGAATGCATTCAAAATAAAAAAGCCACACCAACTGATTGCATCGTGATATAGCATGAAATGCCATGAATGCAACTTCAAAAAGTCCTCCCCAATACACACCCTAAAATCAACGTCCGGATGTGAGGTAATATTTTCTTCCCGCATTAGTAATTTCCCTTTAATTAACGTTATGGAATTTAAGACAGAAATAAGTTTTTTACAACTGTGATGATTCCAGAACATATACAGCTTTTTGCTAATTGTAGAATTAAAAGATTAAAAGACGTCTGTTCGTTTCTGCTAATGATTTCTTAACGACAGTTGGGTCATATATTTACACAACCTTATCTATAAAGATAAATAATGTCGGTCCTAGATTTTTTCCAACAATACTTTAAATGGGTCATCTAAGTCATCTAAGTTAATTGTGATAATAAAAAAAAGATAGACAATGTTTGTACATATTACGGCAGGAGATTATTAGGTTCTTACATTGTTAATAAGCACAATGAACAGAGAACGTGTTATTGCCTGTACTTAAGCCGTTGAAAAACAATTTTTTGGAAATCAAAAATCGCGTCTAAACTTCAGAACTTGTTTTTCGGTTTCAGAAATTTTTTATTCTTCACGTCTTTTCTTCCATCCTTGAAAGTCGGAATTTCAATACAAGTGAAATCACCGAAAAAACGCAGATTCTATTTGTACGCGCCGAAAAAAAACCGTTCATGACTATATTTACTTGTACTAAAACAAGTTTGGGTTGTGATAACGCACCAAATAAAAAAACCAAACGAATTCTGCAAAAGAAAAGCTTTTTTCAAGCTTTGTTGTACACATTTAAAATAAATTGCCCATCTATTTCATTATTTACATTTGAATTAACACTGCAAGTGCAGAGCTCATCTATGTAAAATTGTCAGACATAATTTAGTCCATATTTTTATAACATTGATTCTTTCCATTAAATATCTACGGGTCTACTTATTTGACAATAGCGAAATATACTTTTCTAAAGAGAAACGCGTAGCTCTTTTGGAATTTTCAAAAAGCAAATGATCCATTTTACCAGGTGTAATGAAATGGTTAATTAAATCATTGATTTTTTTTATAATATGTGTTCACCTTTATTGACTTGGCTCTCTAAAAGTGCATATCAATTCTATTGCCTTGAAATTTTGAATTGTTTGTAGTTAATTCAAGCGCTATAACGACGAGGTTTGAAGCTTGAATTCATCATAACGTTAAAATACTACAATGCCCGGTTGAACCCGGCTATCGTTGCAGGCTCTCTCCGGGCCGGAGCATTCCAAAATAAGATTGCACGAAATGAAGACGTAAACCAGAGTACGATTTCTCTGCTGTGAAACATATAACAGCAGACTGACTCTACCAATGAGCGCCCGAGAAGTGTGCATCCTCACATAACAACTCCTGGTCAAGATAGCTACTTCCGGGTCTTTCCCATGAGGAATTGAACCGTTCCTGCAACAACGCGAGTTGAGTCTTCTCAATCTATTTATTCCGTTGCTGTCGGAATAAATAGATTGAGAAGAATCAACTCGCAAACAGTCCGCAAATAACTTCAACCGTATGGCATTAGACCCAGAAGGCTGTATTTTGGAGCACATTTGACATCGTTACACAGACGAGAAAGATTCCGATGGCGCATTAGATTGAAGGGCCGGACATGTCACAACTGGCGTAGGATCTGGTTCAGCGACGAGTCCCATTTTTCTGCTACGAAACATAATAAGAGATGTATACCCGCGCAGGAATGAACGTTTCTCCTCCAGTGTCCAGGAATTGGATAGTTTCGGTGAAGGTAGTGTCATGGCGGAAATTCACCAAACTCACCTAATGCGTGTAATTGACCGACAGAGGGAGTTGTTCCAACAGGACAATGCCAGGCCTCATATAGCGCGAATAATCCGGGACTATCTTGAGCAAAACAACATTAATGAGCTACCATTGCCTTCCAAATCTGACACGGGATTTGAATTTGAGACCAGCTGGATAAACGTGTGCGTCAGGGTCAACCTCCTCCTCAGACACTTGATCAGCTTCGTCAAATGTTGCAACAGGAATGGCGAACAATTCTATGTAAGAACTATTATGCCTTAGAAGTCGCAGACAGCATAACCAGTCAACACATAACATTATACAAATTTTCCAATTTTATTTTAAAGTTCATTAAACATGTTGAAGTAGTATATTGACAACATCAGGTAGTAAAAGACTACAAGGAAAAATCCAAAGGCCTTAAATAACTCAACAGACATTTACAAAATCGCCATATACATAAACACAAATGGATATAAAAGATAACCTCATCTAAAAAACCATACCTCAAAATTCCAATTTAAAAGTCTGGGACTATAACTAGGACCAAAATCATGCAACTATATCAATTCAACTAAAATGCTGTATGTGTGTAAATTTTTTCACATACAAGTGTCAATACAGCTCGTATACTAAACAACTCTTTAGAATATATTGTCACAACAAGGTTAATAAATGTATTTATGTTTGTACAAATTGGAAAATATTGATGCATGTGAACAAAGAGTGTAATTACCTTAGTGTCACGAATACACAAGCAAGCCATTGGGTGAAACAACATTTAAATCCTATTTTATCGCGAATAGGGAAGCAAATACAAATACAGTGCATATGAACTTCCGTTTTGAGCTGACATCGTTAGGTACAACTTTTACTTTTCAAATATCAAGGGACTTCTACACACCGAGAAAACAAAAAATATGAATGTACTAAAAATGGAGTACACAGTTTGATTGTTACACTGGGGACAGTACAATAACGTCAGAACATCGATTCACTCTAAGGAGATGCAGTGTTGGCCGCTTGAGGTGATCATACACTGTACTAACGTGAGCGGAAGTATTCTTAACTGTGATAATCTGACATTAATTCACCAATCTCTAAGGTATGGATGGACTGTAAAAGAATATTAGAATAAAAAAAAACACATAACATTATGCTGGTCACTTTTGGAAAAACTGAAATTAGGATGTTTATAATGTTAATATGATAAGAAAAGGTATGTTTTAACGTGGTTACAATATGTTCATAAAGCACCACCGTAGAAATATTTTTTTGTTTTTAATATAAACATAATATGTTTACAGATTTTGCGTAAAATAAATTCTATGTTAATGCAATCCCTGATATTGAGGTTATAAAATTATCTACGGCAGACTCGCCTTGAGTTAATCAAGACTTGTTGGTGGCGCTCAAACCCCAAAAAATATTTGAAATCCAACTTAGCTGATGCAGGCAAAGGAGAAATACTACAGAATATTTCCTAAAAGCCATTCTACTGCGTTATTAAATGTAAATTTATGTTAATTATCGTGAGTCATGTTAACCAATTATATTCTGTCCATCTCCAGGATATCTGTAAAAAATATAAATACATTAAGAAAATAAGATGGATATTAAAACATACATTTAATGGCGGTATAACAGATTTTAGATTGTGTTCTTTCTTGATTTACATGATTAACCGATTTATCAAATATGAAAGTTGTGAAAATAAAAATGGAATGTTCAATTACAAAGTAAAAAAAAACTTTAAGCTCACTAATTGTATAACATTGATGCAATAACTCCTGATCGCGTTTTTTACTGAACCGAAATCAATATGAGGAATATTGAACTATAGGGCTGATATTGTTTTGAAATTCGTACGTGAACTAGTGCAATACCGCAATATTGATTAATTTGATATCTTGTTTTCTAAAAAAAACCTTATCACTCTGATAAAATATTTATCAAGTTCTGTCGCTGGCATATTTCCTGTGCTCTGGAGCTGGTTAAATCTTAAGCCATTTATAAGTAGTTTCAAGTTTGCATTGTACAATTCACTGTAGACTTTGTATTCTGATTGTCGATGAAATGTCACAAATTCGATTCCTGTTGCGGAATTCTGCTTTTTTCGGTAGTCTTACAATATTTTTTCCAGTCATTTTTTGCAGACGACAACAATGCAATAAGTTCAAAGCCATTTTCGGAATGCCTCCGTATTTTTGAGATTCAAATGATACCTTGTGTGCAAGTACATACATGTATTTGCATGCTTTGATTTTAAATTGGGAAATATTTACTATATAATTATAAATGTAACTTTCCCGAAAAATATATTTGTGTTATGAGTTAGTAGGCTCTTTGTAACTGGTTAACAGATAACCACAGAACTACAATTGTCCATCTTTCGGAATTTATTTTGGGGTTGGGGTTGGTGCCGGGGGGGGGGGGGGGGGGGGGTTAGCCGGAGAACCCGGAAAAACTACGACCTGCGGCAGAAAAACTGGCAATTAATGAAAAGTGATGGCAGTGACTTACTTAAACTATCGTTCTGGTAAGCTTGGACTTATCCAGGGTAAGCTAAAACACAAGGATATTTGTGTCGTTTTAAGCTAACAAGCTAACTGTAACAACTTACTTCATTTCACAAATAAATTGTTGGTGTTTTGCGCAATTATCATCATTCCAATGGCCATCTTTGAATTCTAAACAATCTTCGGTTCCTGCAGAGTTGCTTGGATTTTCCGGGCACCAAAAGTTGCTATCTAAATCTTCTGACGTTGACACCCATATCCAATGGCCTTCTACCTTTTCATCAGATCCGCCTATCCAGTAATCATCTTAAATTACACAATTATTTACACTAACTTAATTATTGTTTGTTTTTTAAATGAGGTTTAACGCCGCTTTCCGAATTGTTTAGCTATATCAAGGCGTCCAGTTTTTTTAGGCAAAGGAAGCAGAGTACCAGTGAAATCCCCGACCTTGACAGGAAAAAACGAAAGTCCTTGTCAATTGAGGTTGGTGTCGAGCACATCTAAAATGGACTAAAACATGTAATAAGTATAGCGATAAAGCTCTTTATTTGTTTTGTATCAATGTGAGATGATCAATAATAAACGTTTCAGTTTCTTCTTTGAATAAAACGCTACATTTAAAACGAAACGAAAACTTGTTAGCAAATTTCTGCCAAGTCCAGTTATGTGTTCTCATTAGCAGACATTTAACAACCTTCTTGTTAAAAGTTACACGATCAAATAAATCATTTGTTATCATTTGTTTTAAACGTGACAACTAACCAAGTTTGTAATGTTGGTGGAGATCGGAAATCCAAGATGGCAGCCACCGAAGGATACATGGTGCCGCTTAATTCCACGATGATTCCGTATTCAGTCTTAAGAATTGTTTAAACATCAAATGTGAAGGAAATAGTAACAAACCTTCAGTTTGGCATACACCTCTCGGAGCTTCCTGGTGCGTTGGATTTATTATTCCAAAGAGAAAATTCAGCGTTTCCCTGTCATCTATCACTGCAAGATCTGCATGTAATATATCCTTACAGTGTCTCTTCAAAAGATAACAATTTAATTTGGATTCAATGATTTTATTCATAAAAAATGTGCTTGCAATATTGAATCCGGGAAACTTGTCAAACTAATTTCTGATTCGGTTATTTGATGAAATCTTCTTTACTAGAGTCATACTTACGATATACTATTTACACAATTAACAGGGGCCTCAATGGTTAAAGTAATTAGTAACCTACTATTGATCAGATGGTCTGTCATTACTGAGATTCGAGTCTCTCTGCAGTCAGGGTATACTCGACTCCTATATTACTTGACAAGTATTGCAATTTTCCTAATGCAGTTCGGTTGTTGTTTTTTTTCGGGTACTCCGGCTTCCACACCAGTAAAAACTTCACGCCATATAGATGACAGTGGCGTTAAACTCAATTCAAACAAACGAACAAACAGCATGAAATGTATGAGAATTAAAAAATTATTTAACATGTTTCTCAGCTTTTCCCCCTTCCACTCACCCGCCTCTCACAAACAAACACTTTCTAAGGAAAAAGTACGTCGATCAGTAATGGTTAGATTTAGGGTATTAGCTTAATGGAATACTCTGAGATTGAAATGCAGGGTACTTTGGATGCTTCCTTATAATTCAATTTAAACTACAAATCTTGAAAATGTTAACGTTAAAAACAGCAATGACGTCATAGAACAATTTGAATTATAAGTAAGAATAGTGCGTGTGACCAATGCAAGTTGTATGGTATATTATCGGTTTCTACATTTGAATTAGCCAATCAGATTTTAGCTTAAAAAGGAAATTAAATTATTATTTGTTAACTTGTTCTTGTCCTCAGTATGGTTAAAATACAACTTGCTAGATGATAATCAACCATCCAATCATTCAATATACTAGTATTAAAACGCTAAGAATATTTTGTCATAGAATTCATTCAACACATGAAAAACAAAAGATTTAAAATTGGAACAGAGAACAAAGATATTTTTAAACATATAAACAGTCTGAAAAAAAGTCAAAAATATAAAAAAAGTTCCAGGCAATAAATTTTGGTACGCCTGACGCGCGTTTCGTCTATTCAATGTATCAATGTGAGATGTAAAAACAACTGAAAATACCAAACACTATATGGATATGAAGAGCATAGAACAATAAAACCAAAATATGCCGAACTGGAAACCAAATTATGACTAAGATCAACCTATACCCGGGGTAGGAAGAACCTTAGGGTTTTTACAATTTAGAAATTTACACGTATAATTTCATAGCTTTGATGTGTTTTTCAACATCAAAGTGTTGATGCCGGAGCGGGCTAACCTCGGGGATTAAAACCTCACCAGCAGCGAATAAATGTTATTACTATGCTGCGACAAAGGCCTAAAATAAAGCGAATACACGTGTAGAAGTATTTAAATCATTATACGAATACATTGTACATTTACATTAAAAAAAGCAAACGAATATTTGTATCTGGAAAGTATAAACAATTTCATCTACATTTGATTGTATACTTTAAATTTAAGACAATAAGCAAATACGGTTTTATATGTGTTAAAAAGAAAGGATTTTTATGTGTTTGTTTGTTTGTTTGAAACGGGTTTAACACAACAGCAATTTTGCAGCAATATCTTGGCGTTCTGTGTTCTTTGGTAGCTGGAGTACACGGAGAAATCAACCAACGTTCGGTAGGAAATTACAGCTAAATACAGGTCGGTTGTATTCTAAATCCTCTATTTGTCTAAGGAATCTGTGATTGCAGGCTAATTGATGCTTGATGCCGTTTTACGTATTGAAATAAATATGTAGCTATGTTGAAACACGAAAGTAACATTTACATGCAGGGGAATAATTGTTCATAAAAGTTGATAGGAACAAACTTTTCAAAATTTAAAAAATAGACTAATGATTTAAAGGAATTTATTGCACATACAAGTTTATAAAATGAAGAATAAAAACAACAGAATAAAAGTTTGGGAACAGAACAATAATAAAACAAACAACCATGATTTATGCATGCAATAATCTTTTAATAATTTTCTGTTTTGTTTTAAACAAAGTGAGCAAGCTTTCTCAGAAATCTTTATCCTGTGCTGTTTTACTTTGAACAAAACTAACATCACACAAAAATTACAACAAGCTACAATTAAAAACATAGGTACTTATATATAAATTTTACTCGTTTCACTTACATATGCGTCAGTCCAACTTAGCAAAACGCTTTTGCTAATGAGATAACAGGAATAACCGTGATGGCGCCATCCTGTGGGGCAATCGGCTGCTATACCTGAAAATGGAAACGTCCGAACATAATAAACGAGCACACACGAACACAATCTACTGAAATTGTAATGTTATTGTGCGAGTTAAAATGTGTGTTTCGTTAAGAATTATGGTTGTCACTAACGACCGTTTTGGGTCCCGGTGGCCGAGTGGCTTGGCCCAAAGTCATACTGATATCAACTGTGTATCACTGTCCTGATATTTGTTTATTAATATAAGTGTATATGTTGACCTCTATACATACAAATTTGCATTCTTTAGTTTCATATCAACGTTATCAGGATTTTTCATATAATTTTTTAATTATTGGCGAACGAAAAAGAACACGAACTGCTAGGCTGTGTGTACTGGACAAATTAGGAAAGTGACATGCTTTATATCTTAACAATAATCTGACTTGGCTTATAATTCGTTTCGGATTATTTCCATATTTATATTTCCTGTATATGTCATATCATTCTAATCCTTCTTTTTATTATTTGGTCGAAATATAAGTGCATAAGTTAAGATACCATTTCACGAGTGTTGAACTCTAAACTCTAGTTAACGCTTTCCATGCACTGACTGCAAGAACTACAATACATACCAACTATTGATAATGTGAAAAGAAACACGCGTAACTCCATTATATTCTAACTGACCTTAACAGATAAGTCCTTATCTATTTCTAACAATCTATCACCAGTGGTGGTTTACACATTGTTACACTCTTACCACGGCGAGCTTAAGAAATATTATTCGTTCACAATTCGTGGAAACGGTTAGAATGAATGACGAATGTCAAACGACTGGTACAGTGATTATTCAAATAACTGGGCACTAAATAACAAGGTGTTCTAAAACTGAAAGATAAGTAGAGAAATAACAACAGGCATTGAAAACTATTCTGGCTCACGTTCAGATATACTAACCTGTAGAAACGAGTATTTGATACTGTGAACAAAGTGTCTATGGCAATCATTATGGTACTTGATGAGAGAACTGTAGTTAGCATTGACCTTCTTGACAACGATTCCATGTGCGACCCTAAGTCAATCAATCGAAACAAATGAAATTCGGAATATTCCAAGCTGACACATCGCCAACCTACTCAAATCTGGGTGGTTTTCTTGGACTGAAGTGATAAAAAAAATTTTGATTTACACTTCAAATGCATGTTGGCGACCATAGGTCGTCTGTTATATTAGCAAATAATTTAGCAGCCACTTGCTTAATTGAGTAGATTGACAGCATCAATAATATTAAAAAAATGTGTATGTTTGCTATCGGATTTAAGTCTCCATTACTAATCGTAATAAAATTAAATCTTTCACTTACTCATCCATTTTTCTATTGTCCTTGCGTAGTAGAACTAACGTAACCACCTTTAGCTTGAGCCATATAACTTTAGTTATACAGTTATTGTTTATCATTATTTTGATGCTATTGACGTTTTGAGACCACAACCATGGTAAAATAATATTTATGTATGAGCATATGTAGGTTATAGGCACGTCAATATCATAAATATACCGCAACTGTATTATTAGAATAGAAATAATTCACGATGGCTGTGGTTTATAATTGTTTTACAACGGGATGATCATTAGGTCCCCGCCATTTTGTGGCGGACGCCTTATAGTGATCCGTCCGTCTGTCCGTCCGAAACTAATCGTGTCCGAGCTGTAACTTTTTTATCTTTTGAGGTAGGCTTTTGATATTTGGAATGTGGGTAGATAATATCAAGGCGATGTGTCGCATACCATGGTTGCTGACCTTTAACCTTGCATTTTGACCTTAAGGTCACATTATTGCTTTCTGAATGACAAATTCATGTCTGTGCTGTAACTTTTTTATCTTTCGAGGTAGGCTTTTGATATTTGGAATGTGGGTAGATAATATCAAGGCGATGTTTCGCATACCATCGTTGCTGACCTTTGACCTTAGGTCACACTATTGCTTTCTGCATGACAAATTCATGTCCGGGCTGTAACTTTTTTATCTTTCGATGTAGGCTTTTGATATTTGGAATGTAGGTAGATAATATCAAGGCGATGTGTCGCATACCATGGTTGTTGACCTTTGACCTTGAACTTCGACCTTAGGTCACATTATTGCTTTCTGAATGACAAATTCATGTCCAGGCTGTAACTTTTTTATCTTTCGAGGTAGGCTTTTGATATTTGGAATGTGGGTAGATAATATCAAGGAGATGTGTCGCATACCATCGTTGTTGACCTTTCACCTTGAACTTTGACCTTGAACTTAAGGTCCGCAGGGCACATATGGCCCTTCCCATTGTAAATCAATTATTATCCACAGCCTCTGTGAATTATATACTACTAGCGTTGTAATATATATATTTTCTGCGCTTTGATTAATTTTTTTACACAGGTTATTTCATCATAATTGTGTTAAAATGATGTAATAACATTCAATTAGCATTTATTCTCTGACCTTTTCGTGTATTTGTGATAGTATTTTGCGCTTTCCCCTTACTTAGTGTATGTTCTCAGAGGCGTAGCTAGGTTCTGATTGCAGTGCACGCAAAACTTGCGGCAAGGGGTCCAGGGCCCTGCTCAAGGCCCCCAGCGGGTGCAGGACAGGGCCTTGGTAGGGGGTTCAGTGGAGCGAAGCCCCCTTTTCGCCCCCCACCCCGGAAATTCCGCAGATATAGCCTTTTAGAACTTAATTTTAATTGTATGGAAGCTTACTTTCCAATGAAATTGACCCAGTCACGAGTATTCAAAAACGTTTATTTTAATGCATTTTTATAATACTATTTTTGTAAGAATTTGCAATCTTCCAGCCAGGGATGTTCAAATGATTGATTAAAGGAATAAAGACAAAATGATATGAATCGCGCGAGTTTTCTGAGAAATCATATTTAAAAAACGACAAAGAAAATGATCTGAGTGAACCGTCCGGACGGTCAGACCAAACACACTACATATTCCGCAACAATTTGAAAGTTGGCAATCTATTAAATTGCATCTAAAATGATGCAATTTAGTCGGTTTTTCATTGTCAACAATGTCAATAACTTCTTTCAAGTTGATCTCAAAGTCGGTAAGAATTTCCGTACTGAATACTTCCTAGAACATATAGAATGAGTATACCTCTTCCTCTTCACTTGTCCTTTCTTTTTGATAAAAAAAATTCTGTTTCGTTTGTGCACGCAGGTGCGTCATTGCGTAAATGGTAGCTACGCCACTGGTTCTCTTTAAAAACGAAACGGCGTGTCAACGTTGCTTTACGTTGAACAATCTGTGGCTGATTTGTTTATTGTTTAACCTTCTTTTAGATGTGCATTTTGCCTCAATTACTACGGAAGTGTATCTGTATTTTAATATTTTCTGCAGTTTTCTCAATCGTTTCTTTACGACGGCTTATTCGTGCCAAACAACAAAAAGAAAAAAATATTTATTTCGTTTGTACGATTTATTAATTCGTTTGTACGGTTTATTAAATCGTTTGTACTGTTTATTAAATCGTTTATACGATTTATTAATCCGTTTGTTCGATTTATTAAATCGTTTGTGCGATTTATTAATCCGTTTGTACGGTTTATTAAATCGTTTGTACGGTTTATTAAATCGTTTGTACGATTTATTAAATCAGTACAACAAATATTAAACAGTACAAACGAATTAATAAACCGTACAAACGAATTAATAAATCGTACAAACGAAATATTTTTTTCTTTTTGTTGTTTGGCACGAATAAGCCGTCGTATTTCTTTTACCAATAGTAATTTGTTTTTATTTATTCTTATTTCGTAGTTTTTCACTATTTTATATCCGAGTAGTAATAAGATGTATCAAATCTGGTACTGTGGTACTGTGGTACTGTGAGAGAGTGTAAGCTTGCTGGCCTGTCAGTATATACAGGTCGATTCTAGTAATCTTACATCACGTGGCTTTAAGGACCAAACGAATGGTGACATTTTAGATTTCGGACGGACGTTTAAGGAGGTGAGGTAACTCGTTTTGCTAATTATTTATTCCACCTTTATGAGTGCATTTCAATTTGTCATAGTAGGATTTGTCAAAAACAGCGCTCAGCAAATAAATATTGATGACACTCAATATAAATTAACTGAAAGCATTTGCTAGATTGGAAACTGCGTTTTCCAGTAAATTTTGTTTGATTGTTGGTACAACACAATTAAATGCCCTTTGCATCTCGTTGTCCTGGAATATAGTTCCCCATAAAATAGAGTATTTCTTTGTAATTTTGTTCATCCCTTTTTTTCTTGTTTTTGGTGCTACCTTTTGGGCTTATAGGAAAGAAGGATCTTTGAAAAAAATTAATTAAACATTTGAGGAAATATAATTGATTAGGAGTAATTTAGTCTGGTGGAAAAAGGTGCAAATTTCCGGTTTTCAGAAGACTCTGACTTCATCCCTGAAGATGGGTATGCTTCCAAACTTGTATAGGCCACCAAATGCCGTTTCAATTTTTTTTATATTGACTTTATGTTATAATAAACAAATATACCTAATTAATTGTGATCTTGGGACTGTTAAAACCTACAGTGTGAAAAGTTGTAGATCAAAATGCTTGATTGTTTTGAATTGTGCATCTTCATGTTAAAATAGTTGCAATGATCATATTATGTGATGACATATATTTAAAAAAAATGATTTTCTTAAAAATTTGTTGCACGTAAATACATAGTGAAACGTTATGACCACTTGAGTTCCGATCATTTGTACATTCGCTGGAATATGCTGTGTTGGCATAAAGGGTACAGATTTATGCAAGTCCGATTACACTATGGCGTATGTATCATAAATTAAATTTGTATATATTTGTACCCAGTTCTACTGGAATATGGCCTGAACGATAACGTTAGACAACAATAAAAAAGTATGGAAAGAAAATGAAAGATTTAATTGTCATTCCCAACGTTCAATGTGTATCGTTATATATTATTCAGGCAGTTACACATACGGGAATATGTTTTGACTCTTTCTTGTATTGTTGGTTCCGGAATAAGCGATTGGTTCTTACCGATTCTTGTATGCGTGTGTTTATTATATGCGATGTATCTTAATACATTTCCATTAAATGTACGTACTGCTAGTTTGGTGTGTTAAAGCCGTTTACTAATTGTTAGTTCAAAAATTAAATTTTTTAATGGAGAAATTACAGAAATGCGATAAATGGATTAAAGATCATGACATTGATACCAATCGTTATACAGCCAACATTTCGATAGTTAATCAATAATCTGGCCATCTCCAGGATACCCGAAAGGATAGGAAATAAATTAAATCTTTAATCTGAATTAACCTGAAATGAACAATGTAAACCGTACATATACTACAAACGATATAGAATGGAATTTATTTTATCTTAGTATCTTAATGACTTCTATGTTTTAAATCAGCAGTAATATTTTAATTGCAAATTACTAGAAGGTAGGATGAAAGAAGAGTGATTGATTGATTGATTTCTCGCTCCAGCAAGCAATATTTCAGGTCGAGAACAAGTAAACAAGCGATAATTCAAGGGGATAGGACAACGAGAACGCTGGGCTCTGTGGGTTCTGCACAGTGAACCCTCCCACTTTTGTCTCTAAGGAATGTTACACTTATACAAGATAACAAGTTATTACGAACATAATTAGAGCGGTTCTGGTCGTAACAGGAATCCAACTGATTTCATGTCCCGTTCACTGTAAAAAGGGAGATAACCTACTCAATTTCACAAATAAATGGTTGTTGTTTATGACAGTCGTCATCATTCCAATGACCGTCCTTGAACTCTAAACAGTCCTCTTGTCCTCCAGAGTTGCTGAGATTTCCGGGACACCAGAAGTTTCCTGTTATAGGCTGTGATGTTGAACCCCAGACCCAATGACCTTCAACTACTTGATCGGTTCTGTCAATCCAGTAGTCATCTACAATGCATGCACAAGAATATTTTGCACTTTTACCAATATTTAAAAAATGAAATGGTCGCGTTTTATATCTTAACCCGTTTCTTCAATCTAGTACTCTGTTATAGTAACGTTTAATACATGAAGTATAATAATGTTTTAAGCTGGTTTAAGTGTAACTACTGTCTGGTTTAACCGCTCTAAAGTGACTCAGAAGTGTCAATACAAGGGGCATGAAATATAATAATGTTGTGTCATTGCATTTACTTATTATATTCATTATTGTGGCTGATAAAGACACACAAAATTATGGTGCATCCTATTACAAAGAAAACTGTTATTTATTAACACTATTGCAAAGTGAGCTTTAACTTTACTCATGTCGTCAAATACAAAGGTTATAAAATTTACTACGCCAGACGCGCGTTTCGTCTAATCAAGACTCAAAAATGGCGATCAAAGCGAAACATATTAAAATTCAAACGATTAAGATGTTGCATAGAGATTTTAATTCCAAACACATTATACCAAATCATTCAAAATAGAAAAGACCGTAAGAATTTTTAAAAATATGAAATTTCAGGGCAGTAAAGTTAGATAATGATAATGTCACTTAAAAAGTCAATGAGTTTCTTGTCCGAAGTGTAACTACTGGCTGATTACACCCTTTAGGATTAACAGTTCACAGGCAGAGGCATCTAACCAGTGGCTGCAAATAAAATGTCATCACTATAACAAAGCAGGCTATATACATAAACTTTATTTCTTTGGATAAGATCAGTTTCAGATATCATTTCATTTTCTTATGGCTTTCTAGTATATATTGCTCAATGAAAGCATTATCACTAAATGTAAGCATTATTCGATTTAAACATATTTTATTCATGAAATACATGAATTGGATTGGATAGCAGGACCAGGCCTATATAAACATCAAACAATGGCACAGACATGTCATAATTAAGTCAAAGAAAGATAACTCAAATTCTATTGTAAGCCAAAAATCTCAGTTATTATAATGTTTTTTTGTAATTATTATTGAGAAAAATGAAGACGAATTATCTGATGATTTACATGTATATATCATAACCAAATGTAAATAGATTCCAGGCAAGGATATGGAATGTGAGATCTGTGGCTTTTCGAGTACATGAGAGAAAAAATCGCAAGAGAAATAACACATAATGCATTAATTATATTAATTAATATTCATTTATATACCTGTATCACTATTAATTAATTAATTAATTAATTAATTAATTAATTAATTAATTAATTAAATCTTTTACTTCCCTTTATGAAATCATTCACAGACAGGACCAAAGTTATATTTTGTTCATTATTACAAATTGGACTGCCATATAAAATATTTTGAATGTTAAAGTCAATATATAAAGTTGCAAATGTATTCAGAAGATTTTGTCTCTGAATACTATAAGAGGGGCAGTAGATGAAAAAATGGCTGGGATCTTCATTTGGATGGTCACAACGAGGACAGGCAGAACTATCAGATACATGGTGACATAGTAAGTGTTTATTCAGATTACTGGCATCATTTCGCATCTGACAGAGTATTATATTTTCTTTTCTATTTCCTTCATTGAAATATTCAGGACAAGCCAGTACATCAGATTTTAACCTTTTCTTAAATATTTCAATGGAGGAACTTGTTTTAATTGACTCTGGAAGATTATTCCAAAGTTTAAAAGTGTTGGGAATAAAACTCTTATCATAAGATACAGAGTTACAAAAAGGAATTCTAAAATTACTGTCTGAAATAGCATTTCTCAGATTTTAGTTATGAATATTGACTGTAAATGGTTGTACAATATCAAGTAAATATTGTGGCGTTAAACCGTGCATAATCTTATATAATAATATAAGTTTATGTTTTTCTCTTCTCTTATAAAGAGGCTCCCATCCAAGTTCTTCATAAAGTTTAGTTTTAGACGAGTTTATTCTTAAACCGGTGATAATTCTGCCTGTCTCAATTTGTAAGCATTATTATAAGCAAATGGAAAAATTAGTTTTAACTTGATTGGCACGACGGCTACCCCGCGTGGAGCAGGAGATGCCTACCCTTCCGGAGTACCTGGACTCATTCCCGGTTTTTAGTGGGGATCGTATCACTGTTTTGGTGTTTTTTGTCTGTTTGTTTTGTGTTATTTAATCTTTAAGTTAATAACGGGTTTGTCTGTCCCTGATTTATTGTTTCGTGATAACTACTCGGTATCTTCGATTCTTTTTTTTTCTTAAAGCTCCTGTGCGTTGTATTTCAGCGTAAAAATTATTGGAAGTAACTTCCTTGTATGGGTTGAAGATCAATATTTTACCTTCAGTTTGGCATACACCATTTGGAGGCCTTTGATGGCTTGGATTTATCTTGTTAAACAAAAAATTTACCAAATCCGGGCTTTCAACAATCGCTAGTTTTCCATTCATCACGGAGCCACAGTCACTCTTTAAAAATATCATAGTATTAATGTTCTGCGTGGAAATAATAAATATCAACGCTTCTATAATACTAGTATGCTAATTGTTTTATATAAATATTAATAAATGACAAACTAGCAAACTTGTCTACTGTAGAAGTTAATTTTCGTTTACTTTTTTTATATTTCGAATGCATTGTATTATATTCGTGCAAACACACTGACACTGTTATACTTAAGTCGAGAACAAGTGATAAAAATAACTAAATGTAGGAAATTTGATAGGCCAAAGCTATTGAAAAAATAAAGACAGTTGGAAAGTTTAGTTTAGTTTAGCCGATGTTCGGCTAAATACTGATGGTGATACTTCGTGCAAGGAGCGTAGCCATTAAACCACGTTATCAATTATGGTCCAAGGCCAGGCATTCTATATTAATATGAATATAGGCGCAGCCTAAATGCGGGCATCGCACATTTCATGATTTATGACGTTACTTGTTTTCGATACCAAATTTTTATGTCTCCCTTAAAATTAAGCTTCGAGCTCTCCTTAAATATGTTCTCTGGATAAAATTTACTTCGTGACGGTACAAAACTCCGGACGCACAAAATCATTATCCCGTTGATCACGTAATAAATAATGCTGTAGAGATCATTGCTCTTCGCGAGCAGCTTTTCTGCCTGCTTCGGGCTATAATTGAAATATATATAGGATCTTTTACATTGGTTCGAGTGTCAATTATACGATAGTTTAATTATCCAATTTTAAGTCCTCTCACCTGATTATCGAGATCGGAGAAACCCGATAATCAGAGTATTAATGAAAGATTATGTTTCTCTAATTTTAAAAAGCTGCAAATCTGTAAAATGAAAATAAAAATTCTCCCAACCCAATTTTATGGTTATGACTTGAATACGCTATAAACGTAAGTTGTTTTGTTTATGACTTCATTGATTTTTTTTTAAATCAATCGAAAGCTGAGAAACACATATTCACTAGGGACGAGAACTTTGTTATCCACACCGGTCAGGCGGTGTTAATATTACGTAAAAATTACAGAATATTGCATCCTAAACGAGAACATCGCTTATCGCTACCCGTGCACGCTAGGAATCGGCGTCACCAGTAGTACCCAGTAAAACTGATTAAAATAGCCAATAGTCAAGTTATAACTCGGTACATGTAATTAATTATACGATATACTTGATATATTGTATGCGCTTTGATGTCATTTATGTGTGTGTATATGTGTTATCTTAAAGGAATGGATGTTTCCAACTTAATTCTGTCAAATCCTTTGCTGTTTTTGCAACTGAAAAATGTGAGACTAAAATAAACTAAAATGTGCGAATGTCAGCAGGACGAACAACATAATATATACACACTTACATGTGCCTCTGCCCAACTCAGACGGACATGTTAGATAGCACGATTCCTCATGATGGTGCCATCCTTCTGGGCATTCGGCCAAAATACCTATAACAGGACAATGAAACAGGCATACGAAGATATTACATACAATTATCGCTGCACATAGCTGATTTGTATCTATTTTTTTAAATGTTTGTTTGTTTGCTTTAATGGTGCTTGATGACCCTTTCAGCAATATTTCTGATAAATCGTGGAGTTCAGTTTTTATTATGAGAGGAATACAGAGTACGGATGGAATCGATTGACTTAAGTAGTTTAATTGGCAATCCACTGGCAATCCTTGTCAACTAAGATTAGTGTCGAACACACCCTGACAGCAGTGAGTCTCGAACTTAAGATGTTTAGATGTGGACAAAACAGTAAATTCAGACAAGTATTTATAAATTTCAGGTAATCAGTAGCAGGAATGGTCGATGTCTACCATAATTTGGCGCGCAATCCGGAAAAGAAGTTATATTATCCGTGCAAAGTTTGGAATGTAACGGACGGAGTAACATTGGTGACAAAAGTCATCGTGAGCTATAAAAATGAAAATGTTGCGCAAAACATGTTTTAAAAAATACCTCAAACACTTAATACGCGCGTAACTCTGATTTGCATTTTGTATTCTGCTGGTTATGTAAATTTGGGGGACCTATAATTATACGACCCCGGATGTTAAGAATCTTTAAATGAATCAATCAAGTATTAGATGTTTTATAACCTGTCAATGCATCACACAAATACCTGGCATCAAACATTTTCAGTTTTCTTTTTTTTTCTTACAGCTAATGTCTTACAGTATTTGTTAAAAAAAAACTACAAATGTTTTACAATATTATGAATTATCTGATTATCTTTGCAATCTTATACCCGCAAATATACAAAGTATGACAACATATCCTTTAACAAATGGTGAAGATATTATTTTACCTTTCTGTAGAATGTCTCTATAACTAGGGACTCGTTTATATCTGCTACAATCAAAAATTGGAACAGTCTTGACCTGTCAATTCGACATTCAAAGTCTCTCGGACAATTGAAAATGGAAATTAGAAACAAAAAATTAATAACGAAAATATCCGGAATATTTCTCATAGGGACCAAGAAAACCTAATATATTTTAACCCTATTAAGATACTCTGCATCTTTCGTAAAAAATGACCTATTCAAAGCTAACATTACCACATACTCCTTCTGTCGTTGTAGTTCTGAAATTGAAAATGCACAACACTACTTTTTTAAATGTCCAGTGTATAGGGACTATATGGAATTACTAATCAATAATCTCACTTGGTTACCTAATAATAACGCAAATGACATTGGCTTACCATTTTTTGGAAAGCCGGATTTAACTTTCTATCAAAATAAAATTATATTTAACCATATTAAGCATTCATAAAAAGGTCTAAAAGATTTCTTATAGTTTAACAATGTTAATGCACTATCGAAGAACGTAAAACGCAGCTTTGTAATCGTGAGCACACATATAGCTATATTTATCCTATATTTTGATACCTAGTGTTTATTATTATTATTATTATTATTATTATTATTATTATTATTATTATTATTATTATTATTATTATTATTATTATTATTATTATTTGCTTGCTCGTTCGTATAAATATTATATGTAATATTGTATTCTGGAGAGGACTTTGTGTCCAATCCCATTTTGTTATTAACAAATAAAATATGTTTAAACTAAACAAATGTCATAACAAAGCAACAATTCATCTATGGCACAAGAGTGTGTTATTTTTGCTTAATAACAAACTTTAAATTATTAACTATTACCAATAAGTGTTATTATCTATTAAGAACAAAATCAATTGGTTTCGAAGCAGAAAAGTTGCATCTGTGTACAAGGCAGTAACATTTTTTTATAGAGGTACTAAAAAGTAATGGTTGTTTTTCTGTATTATACATGATAAGCATGGGTATTTAACCAACCTCAGAAATGTTATTCATGCTATATGTTTATATGTATATATAGTGTCACTTGTTTTGAGAGAAACTGGTCTATGAAATATCGTTTATCATTTTTCATCGATTCATATGATTACTTTTTAAAATCCCACTTTATATGAACAACACAAAAAAGATTTAATTTTACCGTACGAATTATAAATTGGTGATTACAATTTAATTAACACGTACTCAACAGATCGATATTTGCTCTTGACACAATCTTGTGTAGAAAATAATATAGACTTTATTGTCTACCCCTGTTTTTAATTTAATTTTTGTGTTTTTTGTTTACAATATTAATTTAAGTTGATATGAAAACAATTAATGTTTAAGTGTAGGGGAAAATACGTCTTTTATAAAACACGTACAGTAAAGTTTGCATGGATGCGCTCTGTAAACACACATTTTGAACAAAGATCTTGATAATGTTACCTGTAGGTCTGAAATTAAAATTTTCTTTATAGAAATATATTTACCTTAATAAGCTTTGCGTATTGGCGTACCAAAGCCTATGAGGTTTATCCGAGGCGTGGTTATTGCTGATTAAAAATTCCATTTTCCTATTGGAGGTGCTTATCACTGGGTTATATGGTTGTTCCCACCATCCCTAGGCGCTAATAGGAGAACTGGTACCCTGTAGCAAGGGTTCAAGTCCAATTATAGCTGTGCCCATGTTATACTTCTTGACATATATCTCGGGTTTGCAGAAAGATAAAGGAAGGATTAGGTAAGGTATACGTCGGATGGTTTGTTGTTAGGTCAAGGGTGGTTTTTGTTGGGTTGGTAAAATGGGTAGGGGTTGGATAAAAGAGGGAGGTGGTTGGATGTATTGGGGATGGTGGTGGGTAAAAAGCGCGATGCAGAAAGGGCAGGAAGAAAAAAAGTAGGATTGGAGTGGGTTGGGTTTAAGGGAGGGGGAGGAGGGCATGGGTTAAAGGGGGAGTTGGCAGGGGGGGAGGGGGGAGGGGGGCAGGGGGTGGGGGCAGGGGTTAAAGGGGGAGGGGGAGGAGGGGAGGGGTTAAAAGGGGAAGAGCGGTGGGGTTAAAAGGGAAAGGGGGAGGGGGTTAAAGGCGGAGGGGGTTGTTGGGGGACGAGAGAGTGGATGTTGGGGAGGGGGATGGATGGGGGTTGGCGGATAAGGATGGAAGGGTTGAGTAAAATGGGGAATAGGTGGTAGAAGGTTGGGTAAAAGAGAGATGGTAAGTGGTTGGTTGGGATAAGGGGGGTGAAAGGGGTAAGGGATTGGATAAAATGTTATAGAATTGTAAGTTCGGAATGTGTAAAAGGGGGATAGGGCGAATCGTGATGGTATTGGGTAAAACGAGATAGAAGGATTGCGTAAAAGAGGGGATGGGATGAATCGAATGGGATGGGTATGAGTTAAAGGGTGGTGAATCCGGATGGGTATAGGGGTATGTGGGATTGGT
This sequence comes from Limnoperna fortunei, assembly GCA_944474755.1. Classification (NCBI taxonomy): domain Eukaryota; kingdom Metazoa; phylum Mollusca; class Bivalvia; order Mytilida; family Modiolidae; genus Limnoperna; species Limnoperna fortunei. Next base: position 12,929,639 of record OX104118.1, on the reverse strand, counting down.
ATAAGGGTGTGTGGAATGAGGTAGGTTGAGTTAAAGGGGTGTATCGGTTGGGTAAAAGGGGGGTGGAGGGGTTGGGTGGTATGTGGGTTTGGGGTAAATGGGATGGGGTGGGTGACTGGAGATGGGGTGTGTTGTAGAATGGGGTAAATGGTTGTGGGTGGAAGGGTTGGGTTAGGTGTATTGGTAAAGGGGGTTGGTGAATGGGGTTGGGAAAGGATGGATAGAGAGGGTTGGTAGGGAAGGGGTTTTGTTATTGGTGTAACACTTATTGGGTAAATGGAGGGGATGGTTAGGTGGGAAGGAATTTGGTTATGCAGTGGAAAATGTGGGATGGGATGGAAAGGAAGGAGGCGTAAGGGGTTGGAGATGGGTTGGATATATAATAATTGAAAGCAACAAGTAGATTAATAGTGACACCGTCAAAGACAAATGTACTATCATTTATATACAAATAATCGGTCTTGTCATTTAAATGTATGTATTCTTGTGGAACTGATTTAAATTGTCTAATATTTGTTTGGATACAATATCCTGAATCAATGTATTATGTGCAGTGAACGAAAAGTCGGTAATATTGCCAATTTGAGTTAACTTTTTTCCTTAATATCTTTTCAACTTTACTCCATCAATTTATTTATTGTGTTAAATCACTGCAGTGATTGACCAAAGTCAAACTTGTCGCTACTTTTGTGTACATATAGCACAGATATATTCAAAATGGCAGTTTTTGTCAAAAATCTGAGAAGTTTAGCGTAACTTTGTTATCACACGTCGCAGTGAGACGTTAATCGTATCTATACTTTAACACGTGCCATGAGCTTTTTCGTAACTTTTACAAAATTGTGTTTAGAGTCTAGACAGTCAGATTTACAACACAATATTAGAGTCTAGATAAGGTACTCAGTAAGGATTGCCTTTAGTTAGTACATTTCGAAATTGTCTTTTACAGATTTGGACAGAAGTAAACACTACAACACATAAATAGAAGATGAAAAACATGTAATGTTATCATGTCCATTATATGCAGATTTACGCAATTTATTATCTACTGAAGCAGCAAAATATATTATGAATTTTAATGCTTTATCTGATGATGATAAGTTTATAACTTTATTTCAAAATACCGATTTTTATGATCTAGTTGCCAAGACCTGCTATAATATTTTAAGTAGAAGGAATACCTTTTTATTCTCATATTAATATGTGTTTATGTTTTATTTATTTTTATTGCTTTATTTAATGTATGTAATGTTTTATTTATTTTTATTTCTTTATTTAATGTATGTTCTATTAGTCTTTTTTTAAGGTACTTTGTGTTGTAAATGTTTTAAGATGTATATATTAAGCATAGTCTCTCCAAATTCTTAATAGAATGGCACTTATATACTTTTCTCTGTGACTTTTATGTATTATGAATTTGTATATTGTTTTATAAGTGGTGAGACTTTAATAAAAATTGAATTGAATATGTAACCAACCCGTACAACATGTTAAATAAACACTTAATTTTATTTTATGAAAATTGCAATTATTAAATTATTCATGATTGGGGCAATCAACATATTACAAAACTGCTTTGAGGATCAAATTGTTGTTAACACGTTTAACTTTTTTTGTCTATAATAAATCAATCATCGCTTGCATTCACTGTTGAATATATAAATTATAAATGTAATAAATAAGTGTCACATAAACCTCTCATATAGTGTTGCATAAATTTGAGTTTGTATTACCAGTTCGATATTCTATTTTTTTGCAATTAGGCTCCTTTACATTTCAAACCCGTCCTGATGTCTTAAATTCATTTTGACAGTATCTAAAGCAATATAATGCCAATTGTTTTGCTAAGTTTCACGAAGATTTAAAGAGGATGAATGGGTGGCCATACACATATTGGCATATTCATGTAGTTTCATGAAGATTAAAAGATGAAGATGAAGGGATGGTTCTGAGTTTTGCATATTCGCACATAGGTTATTTTTTACCATTTCGATATTCAAATTAGATGCTGTTGAGCTTCCTGACATACCGAACCCCGTCCTGATGCCTTAAATTCCCTTTGACAGTATCTAAGCAATATAATGCCAAATGTTTTGCCAAGTTTCATGAAGATTGAAAGATGAAGGGGTGGTTCTAAGTTTTGCATATTCGCACATATGTGATTTTTAAAACTATTTTGACATTCAAATTTGATGCTGTTCAGTTACGTTACATACCAAACCCGTTCAGATGCCTTTGACAGTATATAAAGCAAATTATTGCCAATTTTTTTGCCAAATTTCATAAAGATTGGAAGAGGATGAAGCGGTCATCGTCAGTTTTGCATATTCGTACACATGTGATTTTTTACCATTTCGATATTCAAATTTGATGGTGTTGGGATCCCTTTCATACCGAACCCGTCCAGAAGCATAAAATTCCCCTTGGTAGTATTCAGAACAATATTATACATCGTTTTATCTTTTATTTGATAATATGTATTTCTTAATATCGAATATCGAACCCACTGCTAACTTCACACCCGTCATTTACCAAGCTGTACTCGAAATAGTAACGGTTGCTGTTTTATATTGAAAATTATTGAGAAAATAGATTTATGTTAAACGTTTCACAAATTCAACAGTATATTTATTTAATTCTATCACTTTTTAGTTCGATGTACCAAAAACATGGTGCGGTTTTCCGTACCTGCAATTTTAAAGTGGTCCGGTGTCGTATAATATCAGGTGGTCCGCCCAGACACGTAATTTTAGGGGAAAAAACACTAATCCAATTCTTTAAGTTTTTCTACTAAATTTGTTATTTTTTTAATTAGCGCAGCTTTTTTACCTTAAGTGCAACTTGACCGACATCATATATATCCAGAATCGTACGTGACGGGCCTATGTTCTCTCAAAATTTCATGACCACTTTAAAACATTCCAAGAGAAAACCAGCGTCCGTGGTAAACCACACTCTAAAAATAGCACTTTCTTTTTCAGAAAATCTTGGTATATAGGTCATGTAGTCAATGTCACATAAAACATACTAAACACCATTAGAACAGAGCAAGTTAGGACTCAAAAATTCTCAAATATATTCACCTTTCAGAAAAACTTTTATTAATTAAAATCCAGTTAATAGTTTTTAATATACACTAAGATAAACAGGACTATTTTGTTTGTAAGTACTATTTTCTTATGTGTTCTAAATTTGATTGGTCCCCTTAAGTGTCTTGACACCTAAATTTAGCATTTTGAGTCTGATTTCGATCGATTTTTGATTATAATTATAGGTCTGGGGTGTAACGTTATATCAGTAATTCTACAGTAAATTCCCGTGTAGAACTACTTTTCTTTTACTATAAACACTAAAATTTACTTTAACTTTACCAATTAAACGAATTTTTCAGGTTTTAGCAATATATTTGCCTTTAGTTTTCTTTTGAGGCTGCGAATACTCGAATTTAAATTATTATAATTTTATTCACGCCGTAATTAATTTATTTTACGTGCTTTGATTGGATGGAAACACTTTACTTACGTCATCTCAGATCCAGTTAATTTTATTAGCTCTTATTATGACTCTGTCTTTTGAATGTTTACTAGTCTTTTAACATGTGCACTGATTTTAATCAATAGGAATTTAACAATATAACTTCCGGTTCTGAAATTGACCATACAGTTCAGTATACAGTGTGTTTTTTGCATGATTATAATGATTCACCTGTTTTGACCTGATTATGACAAAATATTACCTAAATTCACACCCTCTATTAATTTGCCAAAATAATGAAAACAAGTTAACAGTTGTTTTGGTCTTGGTAGTCAATACAGATATAATTAGGTGATGATTTATGTATTGTCCTGGTTATTGGTCCTCGTGCCAATACAGCAAGCCTTGGACCAATATCCAGGTCAATACAGAAATAATACGTAATAATATCACAATATAAATCGAAAGAAATATTGTGTTACTAAAGTGAGAATACAAACCAATTATAGGCATGAAAAATATGTACACGCCGAACTCCATGAATATTTAATGCGAGATTTTTTTTTCCAAAAATATACTTACCAACGTCTTATGTACATGTATTAACTAGTACATTGTTCATCGCTTCTTCCGTAAATGGTCAATTTCTAGTGCCGATAAGGAATGACCAATTCGCCGCTTGACCTTCAACATTTAGATAACGAATTGGTCATTCCTTATCGGCACTAGAAATTGACCATTTACGGAAGAAGCGATGAACAATGTACTAGTTAATACATGTACATAAGACATTGATGAGTATATTTTGGGAAATAAAATCTCGCATTAAATATTCATGAGAACTTGTTGGATATCCTTTATCAATTACAATAAAATTAAAGATATATGGAATATAAGACATTTTGTTATGATACAGACTTTATCACGGCCAGTATCAGGTGAGCCGGTATAAAGAGTCGTATATAACTATGATCAAACAGTGATCCTGTTTGAAACATTTTTTATCCTAATCATTGTGCCTAAACATGTCTACACGCGCGTTTCGTTTTGAAAAAAATCTAATAAAAATACATTGTGTTAGAGAATCGTTATTTATTATAAATTACTTTTATTTAAATAAGTTTTGCGAAAATACTGACTTTTGATTGGCTGGAAAATATTTTCATATGTTCGATCTCTTCTTATTATCTCTTAATGATATATAATTGTTTTCGGGTAAATTGAGCAAAAAGGTAAAAACCATACTCTACAATATAGTTCGTGTTGTAAGTGATAAAATGGCTAATTTAATGCTAAAGAAAATATTTCAATTACAGTTTTTCGTATCTGTTAAATCCTCCTAGCTTTCAAATACATTTTTCTGTCCTAATCTAATAAGGAGTAGTAAAGATGAACAAAATTGTATATTAATGCGCTTTTGACCTCGCTAGATAGGATCATCGATTCAATTTTATTTCTTGGATTATTTCACGATTTATAGGGTATGCTTAGTATTTTTTTTAATGCATTCTTATCTTTACAAAATAAAATGTATATATCGGTGTTTCTTTTATTAATTAGTTAGATAATTTGATAATAAAAAGGCATTTTTAGATTTTGTTACGTTATATTACGTAATGTATATGTTAGAAAGACTTGTTCAGTTCAATTTTATCATTATATTTTTTTGTTTGGATTATTTCATGCTTGATAGAGCAAGCTTCATATCTTTTTTGCATTCGTATCTTGCTTTATCGATAATTTTCAATTTTATTTCTTTTGTTATGTCAGAATTTCTAGGGTACTTAAGCCTTGTAGTTTTTATGCAGTTTTTAATCTTCACATAATAGAATGTGAATGTATTTGTTTTTATGGGAATTCATAAGATGATTTGATAAAAATAATGCATTTTAAAATTTTGTAGTATTACGTAATGCATGATCGATAATTTTCAGTATTATTTCTGGATTATTTCATAATTAGGGTAGAAAATGAAACCTTTATGTAGAAATTCATCAATCTTGAACATTAAATTTAATTTTCCTGGGTTTTGATTATTTACGATTTCGAAATCCGAAACTCTCGCACGAGATTGGCCGAGAACGAGGCGTGTGTGTGTGCGCGTGGTGGTGGTGGGGGGGGGGGGGGGGTGAGGGGAAAGAGTTATTTCTGTGATGTAATTGTAAATTGTAAATAAGATGTGCCTTGCTTATTTGCTAATTGCTTATTTATGACACTGAACTTTAATGAAAGGTATAAATGGAAGACCATTTAGACTCACATAATTAGCCACGAAAATGCTAATTTAGATTATGATTTTTATACGAAAATAAGATTTTAAAACAGGCATGTTATTTAAAGAAATTTGATTTTCTGAATGAGTGAAAATTGTCATAGACATTGGTAGGGAAAATAAATTTCTTTATAATAAGAAAAAAAAAACACAAAAGGTTTGCATTTTTATTTAATTCAAGATTTATAATTTTTTATGTAGAACTATTTTAAAGAAGCAGTTATATTTAGATACTTATAGAATTATATTAAACCTACCTCTAAGATCGTATATGAAGTCCTTTAAACAAACAGAAATTTAAAAAAGCTATATGAAATTTTGAAAAATAATAATACAATAGAAAAACAAAAAGCTAAATGAAATTTTGAAAAATGTATATAAAAATACAATAGAAAAACAATTCAGTTATACATTCCAATAAAGGTCATCAACGGTTGTAATAGTTGAAAATAATTCTAGAAGTTAACAATCTCATAAATTGTTTTGCAAAAACGGAGGCATATAATTACATGTCTCTGGCAAAAATAAGACTCTTCTATATATATATTTTTTATTTTACAGTCTGAAAATATTATTAAGTTCTTAGCAATGTTTATGGACATGAACGTTAGTTTGACGTTTGAATACATTTTAATTGCAAATTTTTTGAAAAACAATTTTAATTACTGTAAAATTAAATCAATTGAAATTGTAACTTGTCGATATTTTTCTTTGATCTTCCGAGGATGCCCGACGGAAGTACGCGATAACTGTCGATCTTACCGCCCCCCCCCCTTTTTTCCCACAGAACCACGTGATTATGTGATTTCGAAAAGGTCAATGTATTGTTATTGTACGGTAAACATTTGTCTTTCCTACACATTGCTTTTTTGATTACAATACTCTTCTCAAAGTTGAGATATTATAATCAAGATGATTATTTCTTGCCTTGCACAATTGTCTATAATTGTAACCTTTTACAGCATATGATGAAATTTTAAATAAAACATGTTGAAAAAAAAACTATTAAAACCAAATCGGATACACCTATAACATATAAATCGAACATCTCTGGATATGGGTGTAACCCATATCATTTCTTGTCATAACTCAAATCATTGCATTGTATCACACATGGAGTTATTACTAATTTCGGGTACGGTTTACTGAAGTATTGCGCGAAAATATAGTTCGATGTTTACATTTACCGAAGTAAGTAATTTCTATCTGTAATATTGTTTTGATTATTTTTCATGTGAAAAACAGTATGTTTTGTATTTCGAATTGTAATACTTTTGTTCTTTGCATTTGAATTAAAATATAATTCTGTTCATATATTCTTACGCGATCAAGCTGGCTAGGTGAACGATCATATTGTTGTATTCATTACATTATGTGCACGTGATTATGTGTCATAACCATTTATTGTAAATGTGTTGAACAAATAAATATTTCGTACTATTTCGTACTATTATCATAAATGCACATTAAATCTGCTCTCATCTGAATTTAATTATATAATTAACGCATTGTAAATATGTCCAACAATAATAAATTTCTTGCTACTGTTTTTAATGGTGTATTAAACAATTTTCGTGATGTAAACCGTTAATATTCCATGGCTGCCTGTGCTGCTGCAGCTGATCATCATGATGAATAACAGTAAACAAGATTTTCACATGTACATCTTTGCAAAATAAAAATAACACATAAATCAATGTATTAAGAATTTCGAATATTTTTTAAAACAAACGATAACCAGACCTTTATCTCAATTGGGCGAATGTCATGAATGTTAATAATTTGGGACAAAGATTGCACACCGACTTGATGAGGGAAGTATTACAAATCTGTAATTCCTGTCGAAAATTTAAATGATGAAAACTTTTCTACTTTAGCATTGTCATATTATTGGTTTTATGCACTTTTTAATTTTCCAGTTATTTTGTTGTTGTCGCATCAAATAAAAATAAATTATTTAATTAAATTTTTTTAATACAGATCGCAATTGCATTTTCCTGTATCTTTCGTTTACTTTAAATAATTCAAATGTCCAAAAATGTTAACTGGTTTATTTACTATGCATGCCTACTATTTTTATACGACCGCAACAAAAATTGCCGACTTATAATGGTATGATGCTGCCGTCTGCGTCGTTTAGGAATTAGGGCCCAAAAGGGGCAAACATGAAACTTTTTTATTTCTAGTCCGATTTTGAAAAAAAAATTTGGAAGTTAATTTTTGTCAAATAGTGATACCAAATGAAGAATGAATTTTTCCAGACCACCTCTTTTTTTACCCCTGTAGAAATTAGGGGCCAAAGGGGGCAAACATGTAACTTTTGCATTTCTTGTCCGATTTTGATTTTTTTTCTAATTAATTCTTGTCACATAATGGATAAATAATGAAGTGTATTTTCAGCCCCTTTTTCTGCCTATTCCGGTTAGAAATGAGGGACCAAAGGGGGGATTAAAAAAAATCAAATAATAGATAAACATGCATTTTATTTATTGTCTACTTTTGAACAAAAATATAATGGATTCCTTATGAAAATATGGGTAGATAGTCCACCAAGGAATGCATGTGTCAAAATACTTTTAAGTCCACTATGGGCTGCATATGTCCAAAGCAATTGACTTACAGGGTTCAACATGTTGCGGTCGTATCATGCTGCGCTCGGCGAAGCTTTTTATTCTTTACTGTTCTTGTTGGTTATAGTATTAATTACACAATTTATTTTTATTATAGGACATTTATCAGATATTACAATACAAAATGACTTCCTGTTTTAATCCTCCAATTACTTTAATTGAGTTTCCCCGATATGGTTACAACCATATCTTTTCTTGTCTATCAGAGGATGGAAAACAAATTTGATCGTCATGGAGACTCGCGCCATTTGAGGTCATATATTACTCCACGGGAAACTAACTGTTTTTGTGTTGATCTCTTTTTCAAAAATGTCCAGCTACAAAAATAAAATTGTTGAGTTTATTCTATTGTTTGTATTTATTTATAAGTATTAACTTCAAAAAATATTTTCTCAATCGAGGGATAACAAAATTTCCGTTGTGCACATTTAATATAATCCGCGCGGATTATACAATGTGCAAAACGGAAATTTTGTTATCCCTCGACGGAGAAAATATTTTTTGTAGTTAATCCTTAATTAAAACATTTTACTCGTTTTGAACAGTCTATATATTTTACATGGAAATGATCGACATATATTACGTTTACTGAACATACTAAGTATGTGACGCTCTGACGTGTCGTTTCTGTCACTGTGATTGATCATTGACAAAACAATCACGTGTTTTGATATGGCAAGGTTCGATAGTAATTTGACAGAACACAGAAAGGCCGCGTGTCATGTGATCAAAATGAAAGCACGTGATCAAAATCTGCTTAATGCTGATATTGATTTTTTTTCGTCATCAGGTTCCCAGATAGAAACACTACGTTGGCCCAACATAAAATGTCCACACACAAAAATTAATGCTCGATTATTAAACAATGGAAATATATGACATAAAAAAGCAGTTATTACTCAAATATGAGTGCATTTAGATCATACGTTTTATAACCTTGCTAATTAATTAATTCAACATATGTGGGACATATGAGTTAAATCTGATGACCTATAAATTGTTAGAATAATTAGTGTGCATATTAGGCGCGGGTCATTAGTATCCTATTTCAGATAAATTTCGCGCTAATCTATAGCATCATCTTTGTCAGGAATTCACATCGGCCGCCATTTTGGACAGCTTGGAGTATTTTATTTAACACAAAATATAATGTAAGTATATGAACTTATTAGTTATTATTAAATACTCAGTTTTTAATTATTAACCATGTATGTTTTAAGCTAAAATATTCAGTTTTTTACTATGTTATTTAACTGCATCCTACTTTTTTTCACAAGCTTTGTTTGTTTATTTTTCAACTTGTGTTTATTATATTTCGTAACATAATGCAAATATAAAACATATAAGTCTTGTAAAAATATTCCAGAAAATATACATGGCAGAATAAACACATTAATTTTGTTTTATTTATATACTACAGTGTACTAGTATTCCGGAATAAATCATCGAGGCGCATGTAACAGAATATGATAGGCGCACAATGAAGAGTTAAGTAAAGACAATATATGTACGCTAGAAAGGGCAAGGGATAAAAGATCCTACGGAATGTCCAGTAACATGTTAGTTTATGTACGTTTTGAGACTATATCTACGTTTTTATGTGCCTTGTTGATGAATCGTTTACATAAAAAATTACAATAATAACAAAAACAAAATGGCAAATGAAAATACACTATTGAAAGTATTTTTATGACAAAAATATATTTTACATTCTATATTCCATTTATTTTTTCAGGGTATGTGAGGAAGATGGGACTAAGCGTTCAGCTAGTGACAGTCATATTGACAATGTACTTAAGGACTGATTGAAAGTCTGCCAACGTTGGCCCAACGAAGTTGCCATCATTAACCCAACGTTGGCCCAACGTGTGATTGCTATCTGTAACAAAGTGAATGAAGAAAAGTACTAAAAATAATTTTAAGAATGACTTGAAAATAATGTAGACATCGATAAAAAATAAATGTTATATTTAAAATTAACAACAAAAATGTCATACTATTTTTTTGCAATCTCTAAATCGATCTTTAAAAACTGACAATCAAATTACATTTCATGTGACGTCACCGTTACAAAGAAAGACGTCACGTGACCACTTTTAAGGTGTTCGGAAGTTACGTCAATTATGAAATGCACATTAAATATTGATAATAAAGGACTATATTGTCTGTGCTCGCATATTTTGGCAATGCCTGCTCCATATTATCTTTATCATTGTTGCCTAACACGTATAGAACCGCCGTTTCGTTTTGAACTAAACATAGGTAACTAGTTTTAAAGATGTTCATTTCAAACAGGAAATGAACAAAAAATGAAGTCAAGAAAATGCGTCGGCGTCCAAATTCTCTGGTATCCTCATGATCGGCTTATTTGTAGTTGGAAATAAACTTGTTTACAATTCACAAACGCACACAGCATAATTCCCTATTGGGTTTATTATTTGTGTTAATGTAACAGAAATTAAACCTTTGTAATAAACCTCCGTTGAACACATCAAATAAATTTTGGTTTATACATATTGCTTTCGACGAAAACTTCGAGAAATATCTCATAAATACATCGTGTGAAAGAATCGTTTCTTATTATATATATCTTTGGGAATATTTTACTCATTTTGAACAGTCTATTTTTAGGATGATCGACATATATTAAGTTTACTGAACACATGTGACGCTCTGACGTGTTGTGTCTGTCATTGTGACTGATCACTGACACACAGTCACGTGTTCTTGATAAGGCAGACGACATCGTTTGATAGTAATATGACAGAACATCGAATCTGACAACGAGTGAAAGGTCCAACTATAAAGTGATGCACCATCAAGAGATAGTATTACATTTCGGAATGTAAATTTCGAAAATCTTGTGAACAGACGACTAGATCTGTTACAAATAAGGTACGACAAAGCAACGAAGGACGACATGAAGAGCTTCCGGTACACACAACGTTTACAACTAGAAGTAGAAGGGATAAGAAAGGTCGGCGTCATCTGAGGTAAACGACTGATTGGTTGAAAAACAATAGGATTTTGCAAGAGCCTTGTTTAAAAAGAATCTATATTGGTGTTTAATATTCAATCTCTTAAAGAAAAAATAAAAGTGTCGTATCCAACTACGATCATATTTAACACTGCAGTTTTCTTGTTTGAAACATTTTAATCTTAACAACTGCTGAAACACATCTACACGTGTCTATTCACTTTGAACTTAACATAGTTAGTTCTTTTAAAAAATCATTTAAAAATGGATGGAAAATTTAGTTGTTTGTAAGCGCTTTAAAGAAATTATATGTCTGTTTTATGGAAAAATACACCTGAGGTCCGCAAGGAGCCAGTGTGGCACTCTCTAAACTCTACAGGCTTTCCGTATTCTACCCGACAACCCCCTCTTGCGATAAAACCTCTTCACATCCGCCACTTACGAACACGCTAGGTTCTGTGAATGTATGGTCCCAGTAGATTCAGCGAGTTTGGTATGTTGACCTGTAGCATGTTTTAATGATGGCTTCAGTCTCATTTTTAGACTAAAGATTAGATGACACACATTAAAAATGGACGAAAGACACTACATATGAATTGTTATAAATAAAAAAATGCATTATTTGAAATTGTTTAATTACTGATTAATGATTCTTCTAAAACAACTATGATAAATGTAAACTATGAGCCAAAAGTCTAAGGACGGTTGCAAATCCAGGTTAAGAAAGACATTTTATTTTTATGGCCCGATTTTTAACGTAATCGTTTCCTTGTGTAGTATAATTTTTCAATGAAAGCACAAAATATTTTCTAATTAAAAATGTCATTAAGGCATACATTTTAATTATCTAATTTCTTATTCTTCACAGAAGTGTGAAGTCTTTAATGGTGCAATTAAAAAAAATCAATTTCATACAATTACATGAACTTAATAAATTCTTTCAAAAAAGGAGAAGGTAAAAACACTTGATTATTAAGAAATGGCACTGTATTGTGCATGACAGGTCAGCGCATGTGCGAAAGAGTAAGTAGTTCCTGCTTACCCGGTGTTATTTTGTATTATCTTCACATTTCTACTTATCATCTAATAAGATTATTTTCTATCTCCAGATTTTATTCTGTTGTCTTGGTCTGCGATTCGATAGGTTGTCGATAAGCTGTAAAAATTGTCTATTTTTAAAATAATTTGTTCTTTTAATGATGTTAACCCAACGTTAAGCAATTTTTTTAGCTTTTTTAAAAATAAAATTATTGAGTTTATTCTAGTGTTATGCATTTTTTTAATAAGTTATAATAAAAAAATATTTCTTCATCGAGGGATAACATATTTTCCGTTGTGCACATTCAGTATAAATCGCTACGATGATTGAACAATGTGCAAAACGGAAATTGTGTTATCCCTCGATGGAGAAAATAATGTTTGTAGTTAATCCTTAAATAATTAAAAGCTGTAAGTTTACCGTGCAGATAAATTTTGCTAGTGTGTGTGGTCATAATGCCGCACTACAGAATCATCTGTACCAGACTAAAAACCAAAAGATCTGAGTTTGACATACTGGCGTCCTCTTGTCTGTTAGAGGAAGGTAGCTAACGTAGTCTCAACAGGTGCAGATACATATACATTTCACTGTCAATATTAAAATCTGTCAAAATTATTGATGTTTTACGAGCAGATGCATATAAGGTTAAACGTATGTAGTTATATATTTACTTAGATTTGGTTCAGAGAAAGGTTATTACAAAATTGTAAATAAGCGATTTTACCGAAACGTAATCAAGAGAACAAACTCCACGTACGAATTTACATCGCCAAGGCATGAACAAAGCTCACGAACGCACCAAGTTAAAAAACTTACTCGAAACCTTCGAACAAAGAGGTGATACTACATTTTCCGGAAGAATGTAGTTTCATTTGTTCCAGAAAAGTGAGGAATCAGGTCTTCTGGAACAATGAGTTAGTAGATGTTCCGAAAAATTAAGTACCCTATGTCTGTAACTAATGTTCAAAATCCATGTAACGTCAGGAATATGAGGAGAGACCGGCAAATTATGCAATTAGATCCGCCACCACCAGTGTGACAAATAGCACATACCAATCAGTCCATTTCTAATGGTAAGTTTACATTCATGGGAGCCCAGTTTATTGTTATAAACCCTTTTGCAGTCTTTCAAGTATTGAGAAAGTTGCCGTAGGAACCGTAGGTCCGTAACAAACTTATAAGCTGATATACGACGTCAGTTTTACAATTGATATCAATATATTCTTTATTTCTTATTATTCTTGTTCTTCCTCTATTTGTAAATAAAAGAAAACGCCTTAGAAATGTTCAATACACATCTGAAGGACGTTGAGATTAACCTCAGTACAACCTATCTAACCAACTTCAATGGGGCCAGATGCTATCCACAATAGCTCTTAAGATTTAAGTTTAAACACGATTTACCTCATAAGGTTTGTTGCTTTAAATGGTAGAATTGGACAAAGGCAAAATTAATTTTTGAGAAAATGTGTCAGGTATTCCTATAAATGTTACGAGGACTTCGCATTATCTAGAGACATCTTATTAAGTTGTTTTCTTCTTAACACTACACACAATACAAAAACAAAAGACCTAAAAAGTGCTACAAAAATGTAGAATACCCTAAAGATTGCAGACAGTTCTATTCCACGACTTGATTCCTTATGGTTGATGTCCTTTTGCAACATTTTAGAGAGCGTCATGATCCCAGAAAAGACACAAATATTTTTAAACTGACCAAAAGATATGACCAAATAAATGTATCTACTTTAAATACATTAGAGAAAATTCAGCTTTAAAGACTAATGGAGTTTCATAACATAACTTCAAGCGACAGATATGATGAAGAAAATAGAACATTGGAACTCTTGAAGCCTAAAAGTTAAATTTATTGAATAAAACCTACGTGCTCAAGCCTGTCTTAGTCACCTTTTATCGTATGAAATACAATTCAAAGAAAATGACACTATATGTAACGTCTCGGGATGATGTAATGAACATTTAATACACACGTAGGAGACTTATCGAAATAAAAACGATCTTTGTCGGCGGTACTCTAGTAGTAAAAAGTTTAATTTTGGTATTTGAAAACGTCCGCCTGCGATATTTACAAGTTGAAAGATCGCGAGAATATTTATTGTTAAATCCGCTATGGCTCGCTAAACACATCAGAGAAATGACGTTTTTATCATCTATTATTCTCGTCATCAATTTAGACTTGTATGGAAAATTGTTATCCGTTAAGATAATTAAATTCAAAAGGTTTTTTTGCAAAGCTACAGCACCTACAACGTTAAAGATAACTAGGAGACGTGTTGCAAATAGCGGTATGTGGAGGCTGCGTTTATATTATATATATATTTAGTTGCTTCCTATGAATATGCATGTATATCTCGCTTTTGTTTTGATTATTTTTATTTTTTCCCGCCAACTTTCAAAATCAAACAATTTAAAATGTACGTGACATATCATTTTTGTCTTTCACGACACGTTTTCGGCTCAGAAAGTTTATTCGAAATTTTCCCAATGAAATCAAAACATTTTTCCTTACAAAGTTTCCGGAATCTAAACTACTAAAATTATAGACCCCCCTTTTTTAAGCGCGCATCACAAAACACAGAGAAATAGCGCAGTATTTACCCATATAAGGTTACATGCAGTTAGTGTTGCATATGTAAAATATTTAGTTTTAATATCGATTATTGCTTTAAATAATTAACGAAATTAACGATTAATTACGTCCGCAAATTTGTACCGGATACGGTTCTCAAATACATTTAAAACATTATTTCCAGGGAAAGGAAAACCCGTGAGGGGTACCCAACTGGCAACTGTTAAATTAAAAGGCATTTATTACGAGGTAAATTTGTAATCAGTGAAACCGTAACTTTAGTTCTTTTTTAATGTCATATTAGTCCTGATCACACTGACAACAAAATTCGTAGGACCTACCAGAAAATCCCTTCGATTCCGATCGTTTTCTTGAAGTGAGCCTGCTAAATTTATGCAAGAACGAACTGTTCGCTTGCTTCTTTAGCTCCTCGATAAAGTCGATTATTAAATTATTTCTCTGTGTTTTGTGATGCGCGCTTAAAAAAGGCGTCTATAATTTTAGTAGTATAGATGATAAACATTTGGGTAAATTTCTGAGACAATGACCAAATTTAGCAAAGCAACCCATCCCTGTCATATCAACCTTCACTTGTGTTCCATATATTGCTATCATAAGAGTTACCACCAGAATCAATACGACCGGTTCGAAAAATCCGTTTTTCTAGTATAAAAATACATTTACTTCCATTTTAAAACGTTACCTCCGGTTTTCAAAAAGTAGCTTCCTGTTGACAAAGGCAACTCATGTTTTCAGATTCAGGACAACATTTTCTGTCTAAAGGCATTCACTTCTGGTTTTGAAACGTCACATTCGGTTGTTTTACTTTTTTAAAGAAATCTCGGAAAGAACTTCGAATTATTTCATCTTTTTCAATTGTTTTTATTTGATTTATGAGTTTTTGTGTTTAAGTAAGTTTGTTATGACAATGACTATTTAATTACCCCGGAACTTTATTTTTTTTACAGTTAAAACACGAAAATGTCATGTATACATCTGTATAAAATATAGAAAGGTCCGTTATTATAGGATCAAACACTGTTTTTACGAAATTATTAAGTCCGAAGGACTTTATATTAAGTTTGTGAGGGAGTCACCGTTTAATCCTTATAATTCTTATAAATAGTCGTGGTGATTTTTAAAGCTGCAAAAACGGTTACAGAAACCCATCTAGACCTTAAAATGTACCTGGGAGGAAAGGCGTAGGAAAATACAAAACATAATACCAAAGAATCGCGGTTCTGTAGAAGTGAAACCCATTTTTTTTATATATATTATATTTTATTTGAAATCTCAATCTTAATCAACAATAATTGCGACAGACAAAACTTTGTTCCTTTTCCCTTACCATACGCTCGGCGTACGCCATCTTAAAGAAAATATCACTTAATAAATAAATTAGCTGAGATGACGTAATTTAAATGTTTTTATCTAATCAAAGCACTTAATATAATTACAACTGAAATAGAATTATTATTTATTATGTATCAAAAACCTAGTATAAAATATTTTTGGATTACGTGATAAAGCTTAAGTATGAAAATAAAGCAAATGTAAATAGTAAAACCATCGAGCAACATCAAAATCCAACAAAAGTGCACAAGTAGAAACGACGTTATCATGTGAAACGCATAGTTAGTCTTGTTTTCATTGTCCAAGAATGCAGATAACAAATCATGAGGCTTTACTTTTAATGACAAACTGTCAACAAACTATCATGTACATTTGTTCAGAATGTACAGTGGAACTGTTATCATGGACAGGTGGCCTGAAAAACTAAAAACACATTTTTCAAACGAAATATCGATGCCATGTACTGAGCAACACATGCATGTCGAGGTTTTTTGTTAGACATAACCTCTAAATTATATACTTTATTCTAAGTTGTTTAAAATTGCAAATAATAAAGTTCTTTCTATTATAAATTTTATAATTGATCCGCGTCAAATAAATTTGGAGAAACTATAATGCAAAACAAATTATAAGCATATTTCTAGCAATATCTTCTTTAAAAACATGATTTCAATTTTACCTAAATTACCTTAAATATTTTAACACTAAATTAATTCGTATTACTTTTTATTTTACAACCCAAACCTTTAACTACCCTACATTTTTCCTTATACTATACTGTATACTCAATGTTATAAGGAACATAATTTATAAACTGTCGAAGTAATAAAAAATAACAATAATGTTTATAATAAATATGTTTCAACGATTATGCTGCATAATTCTGGAAGCAATTTGACTGCGCTTATCAAAAACTCTGAAGCGTGAAGGGGGAATCAGTCTTCCTTGTCAGATAAATCTTCAAAAATGAATGTGACAAATACACATAATGAGAATACAAGTTCACAGCTTAATCATCTTACAGTCATGTAAAGTCTCATTTAATCAGGATGACCACTATGAGCCTGAAATGTCGAGCGACAACGCTTTGCTGTTACGGATAAGTGTCACTTCCTTCAATGCAGCAGTAAGTTCTTGATGGTTTGTTGGAGGTACCTTTTGCGCAGAAGCGGCTTATGAAGCTTGTTCCATGATGTTCAATGCAATTCAAATCTGGTAAAAGACTTGGTCATTCAATTCCATCTATGGTTTCATTTTTTAGAAACTCAGTGACCATACGCGCTCTGTGAGGGTGAGCATTATAGTCCATTTTAATAAAATCTGTATCACACCGTCATGCGATCTAACAAGTAAATTCAATATTAATCTTTGTATCTGATAACTGAGACATCCTCCTATAAAGAATCAAAATACAACAAAGTTCCAGGCAATAAAATTTGCTACGCCTGAAGCGCGTTTCGTCTATTCAAGACCCATCAGAGGCTCTCTACCCAAAAAAATTGAAAATGCCAAACACTATATGAATGTGAAAGCACAGAATAATAAAACCAAAATATGCCGAACTGGAAACAAAATTATGACTAAGATCCACCTTTACCTGGCTTAGGAAGAACCTTAGGGTTTTCACAGTTTTGAAATTTACAAGGACAATTTCATAGCTTTGATGTGTTCTTCAACACAAATGCGTTGATGCCGGAGCGACCTAGAGAAGAATTCTCATGATGATATTTACAAAACTTCTCGAAACAAGCGAAACACAAAAAACTGGAAAAATGCAAATGGTGCTCCAGCTTTTAAAATGGGTGATTATTAAAAACAATTATCGACCAATATCTCTTACATGTTTATGCTATAAAATATAAGCAGAAAAAGTGAAAAGTAATACTTTAAAACAGATGGAAAATTATCTAAATATACAAATATTATTGTATATACTAATATAATGTTTAAAACACAGTATACAGCTTACAACATGGTTTTACAAAAGCCAGCTCATGCGAATCTCAACTAATTGACTTGCAAGTAAAACAATCAGAACATACAAACAGACCTTATTATTACAGACTTTGTTAAGGATTTTTATAAAGTACCTCACTACCGCACTCTATAGCAACTGGAATATTATGAATTAAAATACAGATCTTAGACAGGATAAAACCATTCTTATCAGATAAGACATAAACAGTGTTATAAATGGCATTTCGGGAAACGCAGTTCCGGTTACATCTGGCGTTCCTCAAGCCTCTGTACTTGAACTCATATAGTTCTTGATATGTACCAATGACACTATTGAATATTTACAACATAGTAAACTAAGAATTTTCGCAGATGATAGCATTATATGCTGAGAAATAAAATCTATTGAAGTGTGTAAAAAACTGCAGCAAGATCTAAATGCAGAAGTGCATTGGGAAGCTATTGGGTCATGGCTTTCCATCTGGACAAAAGTCACAATCTCACAAAGAAAACAAAGCACTTCACAATCACGCACTTGAGTCACTATCATCTGCAAATTTAAAATGCGAACACTTTGACATTACAACATCAAATAAAAAACAAATCCGATAAGTATCTAATGCAAACATAATGTCAAGATCATATCAAGCATGGTACGTATGAGACCTAAATGAGAAAGAAGCAAAACACCAACTGAAATGGGTCAAAGACTTGCAGGCCGCCATGTACAGAATAACACATGCAGTGCCAAACACATAATTCAAACACAGCATTGACCTACTTTAGCTTGACGTCGTCTTAAAACCAGACTTGTAATGTTCTTTACAGTTGTTCTTTGCCTTATAGCCATACCAAATGGCATTCTCATACCAACAGATAGTAGGACAAGACAACATCCCACGCAAGCCGTTAGGCACATATTATGCAGCAAGGAAAAAAAAAAGTAACGCAAGCTATTCTCTCCACACTTCAGTAAATTTTATCTGTTCATCCTTTGTACAAATTTTTAACCACTAAACATGTTATCAATGCACGCCTTTTGATCTTTAAATAAAAATAAAATTGCTTTTCTAGATTTTTATTTCATTAAACTAGTTTTTATACCCCCGCTCGACAGAGTGGGGGCATATAGTGGTCCTCTTGTCTGTCCACATTTGGTTTCCGGATGATAATTCAAAAAGTTTAGTTCCGATTTGAATGAAACTTTGGGATATTGTTATAAATCAGGAATGGTAAGAAGCCTATTGATTTTGGGGGAAATCCGTCAAATTTCAAGGTCGCAGTCAACGAAAAACTTTAGATCATGTTTCCAAATGGGGGGTATCAGTGATCGATAGATCGACTTTGTCTAGTTTTTTCTCGCATGCGTAAAAGTATGTTATCTTTAGGAACCTAAGGTTATACTGATAATACCAAAAGAAGAATGTCAGTATTTCCGAAAATACTGATTACAGTCGAACCCATTCATAACTACTTAAATCGGTCGTGTTTAGTAAAATAGCAGGCCATTCTCCATCATGACAGTCTACACAAAAGCGGTAACCATCTGTAAAAAATGTCAGTAAAACAATGACGCAGATACCAATGCCCACTGTTGTCGAGCTATTTGACGTTTCAAGTTCACTTTAGGACGCACTACTGAGTTGCATGAATGCTGTTTCTGACTGTTTCCGATGCTATGGGACTCGCTCACTCCTGTTGCTGTACGAAAGTCAGAATTAACAGTACTATAGAACTTTGTCGCTTTGCAATATTGGAGAGATAACAGTCTTGCCTATCACTAGTTGACAACCTAATCTTGGTCTGTAGGACTCGATTTTTTTTACCCAGTATCAGTATTCTTTCCTTTTATCAATAACCCATTAACTCGACTGCAGATCAATTCATAACTTTGAAAACATATTGAAGAAAGTATGAAGTAAAAGAATGGTAGAAAGCACATTCTCAGTATTTCTGGCATCAATTCAAAAATATGATCCTGAACTTTTTTGTCCAGTATATATATGCAACAAAAGCAAAGGCAAACATGCGTATTTATTATAGACGCATTGTAGCCGCTATTTATTTTGTATTTTTCATCCTTTTCCTGTTAAAATCAAAATCTTTCCACAATTGGTCTATTGCAATCTAACTGATTTATTGCATATTTGTTGGCTTGTTTTCGTACTGAATTCAGCTGAAATACTGTCCGCTGCATCCGCCGAGCAATCATATTTACAAATACAAATATACTTACCACTGCTTCGCATACATAACTTATAATATCTGCACAGTTCGCGTAATTCCAAGAAATATCTGGTAGTCCGTTACTTACAAAAACACAATTTTGAGTGGTAGGGTCCGTTCGAAAAACTGTTTGACAAACAAATATTTATTTGTAATTTATGAACATTTCTACTCTTACAACAATATAAGAGTATTTTGTGGTTTAATTAGCAAAATATTTAAGTACCAATCTCTATATCAGTAGAGGTATAATATTATTGATTTATTGTATTGTCCTAAGTGCAATATTGCAGATACATAGTGACAACAAAACAGTCGGTAAAAAATGTCGATACGACCATTTATTTCATTTTCACGAGGACTTGAAATACGCTAGAATTTATCACAATCAATAAAATACCGACTTATTTTTCCCGTTGAATAGAAATAATTTCACATAATTTCCAAAGAATGATTTCTTGACGGAACACACTGCACCGGTGTAATTACTCCACTAACTTGACTTTACATTAGAGATTATCAGATTATTAACGCATGGTCTGGTCAGAGTCATATACATTGAGTGGCGTATTTACTGACCGCCACGGTAAATTGAACGTTTAAGAATTCTTTTGTATGTAGCAAAAAGAGTGCCATTATTACAGCAGCTACAAAAAGCATTATTATATATTATTAAATGTTTTGTGTGTCAATCAATCAATCAATCAATCAATCAATCAATCAATCAATCAATCAATCAATCAATCAATCAATCAATCAATCGAATCTATTTCAGTCTTATTATACAGAAAAAGACTTACAAGATCATAGAGAAACCACAAAAAGTTATGTTTTACTTTCTCGAATTTTCTACTTTGACATTTGCAAACGTGATTCATCTTATTTCGTTTACACATCTTACAATACCGAATTAAAATAGTTTACCACGCCAGTCTCAGAATAATTTGTCAAAATTTCTATGTACAATACGACCAATGGTCCTGAGATTACGTTTCTTTACGAGAAATTTTCTAATTTTAGATCATGTGTATTGGAGGACTTCGAGTTAATGACGATGAAAATTGCAATTGAACAACCGGGTTAAGTAGGACATGATGTTAAAAAAATTAAAGCATGATATTTGTGTTGCAGGGGCGTATACTTACTTGAGCCAAATGTTGGGTTAAACACGTTATTTGAACCAACAAATTCAACACTACCGGAAGGTGTGACACGAGCACCAGTCCAAACAGCATCCATGGCTTAGGAAATAAAATACAATGTACGCTTAAAAAACACATTACTGCAAATAATTGCACAAATTTAAATTGTTTGGAACTTTGGAAGTATGAAATAAAACATGATACAGGAATTGTGTGTAATGTTTAAAGTATTCATCAAATAACATACATAAATATGCTATAATTTTTACATTTTTTTATTGTTTGTTGTTATAACTCTTTGTATCTTTGATAAATGATACATGCCCTGCTGAAAATATTTGAAAGATTGATACTGAAACGCTGATAAACAAACTATGAATCATCAATTCTTACAAGTTAAAAAAAAAAACATATTTCGGGGATAAACTAAAAAGTATAAATAAAATGACATATATTATTTCTGTTTTGGTAACAGTGATGTTCATACTAAGCACACTATTCCATTATTTTTTAGTTTACTAAAGCAAACTGTAAAATATTTTGTCTAGAGTATTTAAATGCAAAATATAAAGCTTAGTGTTGCCAAGTATATTTATTTTAGTCTCAAATATGTCTTACTTATTACCTACACATTTGTAATGATATAGTATTAGCTTTGCCTAGCATAGCATTGGATAACGGAAGATGGGAGATTGTGATGTTTATAAGAATCGTTACATATTTGTTGATGGTCTATAGATTTCTTCATTTTTCCTTTAAAACAATTTTAATAATTTAATAATTTTAAGCAAGAGATATCGTCATATCTTGATTTAGAAATTAAACTTTATCATTTAGGTCAAAATACCAATCTTGCCGGCCTTCAGCAAATTAAACAAACAATCTGAACAGAATATAATATGGAATTATAGGCCAGATAGTCTTTTGACATTAAAATTTGAAAATCCTTCTCATTTCTAGAAATATTGGCGAACACATAATGTCAGCAAAAATTACTTTATTACTTACTTATACCAAGTTGATTTAAGACGGATAAAACCTCTGCATTACTATTTGGTTCCCACAACACAGCACCTTCATTTATGCACATCCCCTAATATAAAAATACATAAAAAATGTTAGTTCGCAACTAAAACACAAACAAGTACAAAAGACATTTGTTATCAGATGTGAAGGTCTTTCCCGAAATTGTATAAAGTAAGAAAATATGCGGATGACTTTTGTCTGTTGCTAACGACAAAATGTCATTTACAGTCATCACAATTAGTTTTTTGAGTAAAAACTGACAAAGGGACGAACAATATAACATACTTTTTTCACAAAATCTCTAAATAATCTGTATTAACGATAAATAAAAATTGTAATTATCAATCAGAAGAAATACGAGATGAAAAATTCAAGAAGTGTTTGTTAACGTTTTTTGTTGGACAATTTGTTCCTTTGTTTGACTTGAATTTTCAGTAATTTTAGCTTCCGTTTAATTGGTGTTGAAGCATTGATCTTCGGCAGGACACCTAACCACGCGTGTTAATTAAGACTGAAGTCCTGCAATCGAAGTGTTATCATGTTACTAGTCGATAAATAATTCTGAAACTACCAATGATAAATAAATAAATAATAATAATAATTTTATACATTAGATTATCTTGATAAATTCTAAACACCGTTTAACATAAAGTGTAAACTTTCAATATGAAAACATCTGCTCAGGTTAACATTCCTTATGTAGAATTATGTACAAGTCAGAACGTTTTCGGCACTTACATTTGCAGCTCGCCAAGGAGCACCAACATTTACGTATTTGTAACAATTGTTTTGAATCTTGATATAACCATCCTTACATTGTTCTACACAGGCTGCAAAGAGACACAGCCAAATGGAAATTAATATAAAATTATTGTGTTTATCATCAAAACCACACGTAATCTCAAGTAAAAGGATTGTTTATAATAATAATAATAATAATAAAATGTCATCAAAACACCAAGGTTAATAAAATTTACTACGCCAGACGCGCGTTTCGTCTAATCAAGACTCATCAGTGGCGCTCGAACCCAAACAATATTTAAAATCCAAATGAATGAATTCATATTTTTTATTGTATTTACATTATTTACATTAACATATCTATTTTGTTCTTTAACTATTATTGTTTCATTGAGCAAAAAGTATCATACTAATATCTTAGTCATAAGGAGGATTTGAATTTTACTATGGTGTACTTTTATTATTACAGTCATATAAAAATCTCGTCAGCCTGTGAGGAATATGTTACTTGAAACGTTACTCAATAGCTTCCTCCATTTACACCGATGTCGCTGAAGTATAGAACTATTATCATTTTGGTTTAACTACTTAATTTAAAAAAGGACACGTTTCCTTAGTTCGTCTGTTTATTGCTTTTGTTTTCCTTGAATTGTTAGGCAATGTCTTACAAGTTATGAGAAAACTTATTTTTGTGCAGTTGGCTAATAAAGCAAACGACAGTACACGTGTTGAGAAATCTGTATAAAATAGTATTATCTCATAGTATAAATTTGCATAGGATGTCTTTTTAAATGAAGTTTTACAAACGGCGGCCTTATACAACAGTTCTCAAGTCATCTTCACTTAGAAGCAATAATTTGTAATTTGCCCCATATGTAAACTCCTACTTTCGGAGAATGAAATGCAAATAGGTGTATAATAAATGATAAATAATATGGTGCAATTATGTTATAATAAAACGTAAGGGTGGTTGTTATTGGTGGAGGAAGGAATGTTGTCGGAGGTGCTGGCGTCACTGCTTGAAGCTGCATCATCGCTGCAGGAATAAGTTGCTTCACCGCTGCTTGAATGAGCGGCATCATAGATCCATCAGGTCTAATAATTGGCATCATAATTACCGATGACAACAATATAGTAAACAATATTGCATAAGAAAATTGTTCATTACCACCAACGTGTGTGCCTTTAATTAGATGAAGAGCTAATTGTAAGGTTGACAATACAAGCAGTTATGCATATCAGATCAGAAGTCTGATTTTTGTTAGATTGATTACAAAATGAAAAATAATTCTAAATAAAATTTACTTACCTAAAAATGTACTTACCTAAATACATACTTACCAATTTAAAGTCTGATAATGTATCTGAATGGGAGTTAACGCCACCTTTAACAATTTTTCAGAGATATTCTGGCGTCTACTGTTTTGGCTGAGAAGTCTGGATCGCACCAACTGAGGACGGTGCGGGAGTTAAAAGATCAAACCAAAACCTTATTGTCGCAATTTTCACTTTTTATTGCTGTTAAATAGTCTTTGTTAGTATTAATGTCAACAAGACTAGAAAAATATAAAAACTGAAATGCTTACAAGACAGCTCTCATTTCTTTTAACTTTATGCGTTCTTACTGGTGAACAGTAGGCCTAGTATACCAAGCTAGTCTGGAGGAAACCGTTGTTAGTATAGGAACTGTTGCTTTCGAATCATAAGTTTTTCCCAATTTGTCTTAGAAATAGAATTGAAGAGGTAGGCACGTCAAAAAAGGAAAAACATCGGATGGAGAGTTAAGAAACCATAAAAGTTGGGAGAAATGTCTCACCTTCCGGTGGTAATACATATTTTGGACTCTTAGATGGTGGCCGAGTGGTTAAGATAATTTGTCTACTATTGATCACATGGTCTGTAAACATTGAGGTTGGGGGTTCGAGTCTTACTGCGGGTAGGATGGTACTTGTCTCCAATCTTAATTGACAAGGATTGTCATTTTTCCTACCTGAGTTCGGGGTTTTTTCCGGGTACTCCGGCTACCTCCCACAAGAAAAACGGGACGCCATGATATAGCTGTAAAATTGCTGAAAGTGGCGCTAAACACCATTTAAACAAACAAACAAACAAAGAAGACTCTCAGATAAAAAATTATTCAAATAAATTGAGCGTGAAGACAATGCCTTCAAACTGGCTATAACTGTCTGAAAACCTTTTGTAAAAACTATAGAGCTATTATCAAGACAAACAGGAGAGTAAGAATAGCAAAATCTTGCAATTCCAAACAAAAAGTTTTTTCCGGTAAGCAATAGCTATATGAAAGTGGCAGTACATCTGCCTATTAGAATACAGAAAGAAATTCCTTGATCTGTTAGTCTTTAATGTAATCAAGAAAAGAAAGGCATCTTTAAGAAGTGGGGGATCTATTACTTGTCTCCTTTTGAATGTTTGGAAACCATTGGAGATACAAAACTTAAACATATAGATAAATGAAGAGAAGAAAATCTAAGTCGACGGAAAGTGTAACTTTGGATACTTTGTATTTTCAAGAACATATAAAATATGTGACTCATTTTAAAAAAAGTTTTTAACTGTATGAAATCTCTAAAGGGTCTGTTATGTCTTAAAATTTTTACACCTTGTTACATGTAATTGAATTAAAATCTTTTGAAAAAACATGGTATAATATGACTCCCCGTACGTTTTTACTATAATCTTTCAGTAATTGTTTATATGAAAAAAAATTCTTAACTATTTTATTAAAAAAATATCTTAATTAAATTATATTTGCAACATTTATGCATGAAAAACATTTTTTCGATGCAAAACCCTAAAATAGCAAAAAATATTTAGTCTTTTCAATAAAAGTTAATGACTATTTTTCTTAAAGATATTCGTGCATAGTTTCTTAGCAATTATTCAGATTTGACCTAACACCTTTTATATGACAAATAGCAAAGAAAACCGACAAAACAACAAGAGCCAAAAGTCAAGGGACAGTTACAAATCTGGATATAGACAGACGCAACACAAAAACAGAGAGTAACAAGAATCCAATAAAAACCATGGGTGCACCTATATTTGTAATATGAGGAATTTTGAATTTTCAATATAAGTAATTAAAACATTTCATAATACTGAAATCGTGGCCGATGAGATTTTTTAAATTGACAAACATACACAATTTAAATCACATGTTAGCTTAAAAACTGTTAGATTAAAATTCACAATATGCTATATTTATACTGGTATATGATTATAATTAATAGAAGTTGAAATGTTAACTCTTGGAGAAATTTGATGATTTTATTTTGGTAATAATTTTGCTTGTTTCAATAGATACACACTGTAACCAATTTTACACTTCCCGAGATTCAGACAGGTCAAGACAATGTCGAGGCTAACTTAGACTGTTAATACTGATCAAGATTGAATAAAACAATGTCAGACTATTTCAGACTTTTTTACTAGTCAAAGAAGAGTCATGTACAATTAAACTCAATTCAGTTAGCTTAAAAATATGTCACAATAAAATTAACAATCACAATATACTGTATTTATACTAGTATATGATATTAAAAAATAGTAGTTGAAATATTAGCTTTTGGCATGACATGACTTGACATGAAGATTTTTTTCGGTGATAATTTTGCTTGTTACAGGTAAGGTGTAAGCAATGATACACATCCCGAGTTTCAGAGACCTCAAAACACTGTCGAGACTAACCAGTCAAAATTAGATAAAATAAGGTCAATATTATTTCGGAGGACTTTTAGTAATCAAAAGTGGGAAGACTAAGGTCGAGTTAAATAAGTAAAAGCAGCACAATTCAGTACAAAAGTATTCTTCTTTCCCTGCTATGTACTATGTAGGTAAATTTCATAAAAAAAATAATAAAATTTTTTAATGTCCCTTCTATTTCTTGCACACATGAAGACTCTATGTCGTGTACTCAAAATAAAATTTAAAAGAGGTAGGAATCGGCAATTTATCTGATAAATGAAAATTCTATTTTTTAAAGGTATTACAGGTATTCTATTAAATGGTGTCACATTATGTGTATTTAAATAGGGTTTAACACCACACTCCTCTATATTTTACATATTTTATAGCGTCTATTTGTATTAAAAAGGGAAGCAAAAAACCCCGACCTTCAGCGGAATATTGATTATGAAAAGTGTTTTTTGGTCAAAATATTTTTGAACACATGAAAATCACCGGACAAATTCATCACAAGATTACCCTGATGTCATCCTGAATTAGTAGAACCTCTTGTTGTGGTGGTGGCTGTGATAACATAACAGACGGTTGGCGTGAGAGAATACAGAGACAACCAGTAGAAATATTCCGTTCCGATAAATGTCACAGAGGAAAGCTGAAGGAAAACACCCATATAATAAAAGATGAAAAATTTACTAAATTACAATATATACTGAAAAGGAAAAGACACAAATCACCAAATGCACTGATGTTTATTGTAAAAAGTATAAAAGTTTAATAAATTCATTTTAACAATTCTAATTAATGAATTTCTGTTTTCCGGTTATAATGTTTTCTCAAACGTATGGATTACACAATATTACGCTTTGATGATTTTAAGGCATGTCAAAAACGTGTATGTCGAGCACCTGCATAATCACATAAAAACATCTTTAGTAATTTTTGTTGATCAGACAATTTTTGATCGCCATTGGAATGCATATTCACAATCGCTGAAGCTGTAGCTAAAGTTCAACTGCAGTTGATTGGTGATTGGTGTTATTCAGACAATTTTTGATCGCCATTTGAAATCATATTCATAATCGTTGAAGCTCTAGCGAAAGGTCATTGCAGTTGTGAGACTTGGCTGCTATACATTCAACCATTTTGAAATGAGTCCCATAGTTCAATAGTCTTCAGATCTGGACTCAAAACCGGTCCATCCATATCACTGACATTATTCTGTTGAAAAAGATCCTGGTTGCTCTTGCTGTACTGAATGCTGGAATGTCTTGTTTTGATTACAGGCAAAATTTGGCATATGGGGTCTCAAGACTTGGTCGATGTATTGGGCAGCTATACACTATTTTCTCTTCCAGGGACAAAGATATGAAAGACCATTGATTTACAAGTTATACGATTTCACACCGTTCTTTTATGTTTGAACCTACCCAAAGTCCGTTTCCAGTATACAATTGTCTTGAAAATCGTTTTCCACACTCCTGTTTTGCAAACGCTTATAGATGTGCAGTAACGGCTTTCGTCAGAAAAGATGATAATACGCCATAGCTGAATACGACAAGTTTGTCAATACAAGCCCCTTTGAATAGTCTATCGGTGTTCGGATGTTAGAATAGGACCTCTTGTGGGACTACGACATCATGTTCTTGGCAGTTAATTGACGACGAATCGTATCAGCAATTATTGATCGGTGATTTGTTTCGACAGTATGCAGTGCAGTTTAAGTAGCCGTGGTGAACTGATTTGTGTATGGGCAATGCCTTTATTCTGGCGAGGGTTAGTAACTGTGGTTTATCATTTCATGGCCGGCCAATTTTTGTGGTATTGAAACGTATAAGTAGCTGTTTAATGATTCAGGTAGCTCAGTTATAGTCTTTTATTATAAATCTAGCGTATTCCCCAGAATGCAGTCCTGCCAATAGCCGTGGACTCAATCGTGGCATAACGTTAGTGTTAAAACTGATACTGACACTCGTAAAAATTGTTTGGCGAAATCTCTACCGATGATATGCGAATAACCTAGCTTAGGTTATCGGACGACGAATTTATTTGAAATAACTGGCTGAAAAGTGACCACTAGCAGATAGGAGGTATGGAACGTGTACTGCGGTTTATGACGTGCATAATCAAGAAAAACTTCCAAAGACTATTTAATTACTGAAGTAGTAATATAAAAATAAGCAAGTGCAAACGTTTAACCGCAATTGAACCGTTAAACAAAACTCAAAATATAACGCTACTACGCATTAAATAAAATGGTGAACTTTGTACGAGCTATTTGGCAAAATTATATAGCTTTTAACATGATCAACCTGGTTTGTTACGTATTCTCTAACAAATCTTTGAACCGTCGTAGTACCCAAAGGAGTACATCCGCTACTGCCATATCCGTTTTAAATATGTTGTAGACAACGTTCGTATAGCATAGAAAAAGGCCTTTTTATGTAAACAACAACAATGGCCTACAGAAATTTTGAATAGCGTAAACAACACGAGATGGTATAGGTTTCTCCAATACTTGGTATTGCAACGGTTTAACTTCGTCTTAATTGCTTGCCATTGATCATAAATGCTGTGTGCATGGTACCCTCTTTAACATTTGCAAAAGAAGACAATTCTCATGTAAAAATGGGTACAGTGTATAGACTGTAAATACAGACTAAAAACAAACCTGAAATGCAAGTGAAATCCTCAAGAATTTAGATGGAACAATCTATTGCTCTTTTTAATAAATAATATATTTTGTAGAGTATCCTATTGCGCATGACAAATATGTTCAATCAGGTGCATATCTTATTCCCTACAGCAATATATGTCCTTTCTGAACTTAATCGACCAAGGTTCAAAGTAAAACACAAAACATCTTACTATGAATTATTATCAACTGCCAAGTAATCATGCATTTACGTATAAAATGTTTACTGTAGGGTTTAATGTTGCATATTTACACACACACATATATATTGTTGTCTAATGTACCGATTTTATTCGTTTTTCTTGTTCTTTCACGATTCTGGAATGACTGACATGACTTCAATACAAACAACACGTTGAAAGCGTTTTATTAATATTTTATTAAGGTTGCAATAATCCCTGTTTGTAGATCATTATTATTGTAAGTTAATTTAAAATACTCAATACATAGTTAATATATATATATTTATTAAACTAATTATAAATATTGGGGTAATCGTTCTATTGATCATTGTGTGTCTTAATTTTGTAACTAACTTGACATTTAATTGATTTGTGTCTTCCTTGTAGGAGATTTAACCGGTACAATTTAAAATATATGATGTTTAAGCTTTTCAAAACTGCCGTGTAAAATCGTGTTCTGAAAAAATAATGGGATAAAAAAATATGATTGAAATAACATATATTCTAAATGTGCATAAAATATTTGGAATACAAACACTTTCACACTGTCCGACTTCAAGAATTGAATTGACTTGCTCAAGGAACTATATAATTGAATAGAACATATAGACATGCCAGAAGTCTATTTGATTGTTTTTGCAATACTATTCTTTTGTGTACAAAGCCTTTTGTACACACGTTTGTATAAATGACCTCGAAGACAATGGTCAGGGTATAACGTTAACAAATATGAAACATGTAATATGTAAACTAAACATTTAAAATTCATTTAAAATACGTTATTTTCACCGTGTGACTGGATTTTCTTTTTTCACATCCACCTGATTGAAAATTGAGGATATATAGTGATGGGGTGTCTATCCGCCTGTCCGCGATTTCGTCGGTCCATTCGTTACTTTTGGGCTGCAGAGTTTTTTTTAGCAACTCTCATACAGAAATGCATAAATTTTATTTAAATTTCCCAGAAATTTTGTCACAAAGTGTCATTGTGCACCTGATTTTTGTCTTTTTTAATCGGAATGATATTTAGAGTTTCCCATAGAAAAACATGAACTTGTCATTCTCAGACAAAGGAAAAATCGGCGAGGGTGTCAATGAGCACAACCAACAGTATTTCTAGTTTTAAATTTGGATTCAGTTTATTATTTAAAATTATTTGGCCTTACAAATACGTAGTAGCCCAAAATATTTTACATTTCTAGGACATTTGTTTTTATGGTCAGATACATAGACGATTGTAAAAATAATATTACAAATAATGTATTGGGATACCAACACCGAAGTCGCCCAAAATTCACAAGGATAGTATTGCGTTCCACTCAGGACATTAAAATGTACCCACAAATCAAATTTCATTAAAATCGGACAACGTTGAAAATTTTACGCGTTATTGGCGGCAATCTTGAACCCACGGTTGAAAAAAAATTCCGAATGTGGAGATCTATTCGGGACACTTAAATCTACCTCCACACCAATTTTTGTTGCAATAGCAGTACGTTAAATTTTCATCGAGATCGGATAACGCTGAAATTATACACGTTTTTCGCCACCATTCTATCAGGCGTCTCTTAGAAATGTGTCGGACAAGTTCACGGTCTAGAAAAAGTGGAAACCGAAACAATAATAATAATGATAATAATTATTAAAAATAATGTGTTGGGATGCCAACACAGAAGTCGCCTTAAATTCCAGTGGATAGTATTGCATCCCACTCAGGACATTAAAATATACCTACACATCAAATTCCATTAAAATTGGACAATGTTGAAAATTTGACGCATTCTTGGCCGCCATTTTGAAACACACGGTCAAAAGAAATTTTTTGAATATAAAGTGCCACTCGGGACACTCAAATCTACCTCCACACTAGATTTTGTTGCGAGTTAAATTTCATCGAGATCTGATAACGTTGAAAATTATACACGTTTCACTCCAAATACTTAAATCTACCTCCATACCAAATTTCGTTGAAATCGGACCACGGGAACATTTTTGAGTGGGTGTCGTCAAGTGGTGGCCATTATAAACAATCTGACTATTGACTGTACCCGTCCATATGTCGATCTGCAATTGTGCCAAGGTTCGTTTGATTCTATTAAGGCGTCTATGAGAAATGTGTCGGACAAGTTAACGATCTAAAAAAAGCAGAAACCGAAATAATAATAATTAAAAAATAATGTGTTGGATGCCATCACAGAAGTCGCCCAAAATCCCCATGGATATTATTGCGTTCCACTCAGGACATTTAAATGTACCTACATATCAAATTTCATTTAAATCGGACAAAGTTGAAAATTTGACGCGTTTTTGGCGGCCATTTTGAAACACACAGTCGAAAAAAATCCGAATCTTGATTTCCACTCCGGACATCTATATCTACCTCCACACCAAATTGTGTTGCAATCGGAGCACATTAAATTTTATCGAGTTCGGATAACGTTGAAAATTATACACGTTTTTAGCGGCCATTGTAAAACCCGACGGCGGAGAAAATTTCAAAGAAATCTAGAAAAAGTGGAAACTGCAATAATAATAATAATAATAATAATAATAATAATAATTAAACATGATTATGATCTTATAGATAAAACTGGCTCCCAAACGACCCTCGTAGACCCTTAAGCTCAGCCATTTATTCACAGCAATTTTATCTGCCAGTGAAGCAAGTTTCGCGGAAATCGGAGCATTTTGAAATTTCGGCAGCCATATTGGGTTCAAAATGGCCACCATAGAAAGTCGATATCTGCGTCAAATGGTGCGGTATAATATCCTCTACTTATATTCCAGTTTTCATCTAAATCGTTAAGTTTTGGATTTTAAAGGATTTATATTCATTTTCAAAATGGCCGCCATGATCAAGTTCAAAATTTGATGACTAACATCAGATCGCAACATGATAATCTACCTAATAATCTAAGTTTCGTGGAATTCCTATCGTTTTGAATTTTTGGCGGCCATCTTGAATTCAAAATGGCCGCCATAAAAAGTCAACATGTGCGTCATATGGTGCGGTATAATATACTCTACTTATTTACCAATTTTCGTTAAAGTTCGTAAACCTTTTTTTAAATTTTAAGGATTTTTCATTTTCAAAATGGCCGCAATTTTAAGATGGCCGCCATGTTCAAATTCAAATTTTTATGACTAACATCAGATCGCAACATGGTAATCTACCTAAAAACCAAGTTTCGTGCGATTCCGAGCATTTTTAATTTTTGGCGGCCATCTTGGATACAAAAATGGCCGCCATAAAAAGTCGACATGTGCGTCATATGGTGCGGTATAACATACCTTACTTATATTCCAAGTTTCATCGAAATCGTTAACTTTTGGATTTTTAAGGATTTTTCTCATTTTCAAAATGGCCGCAAAAGGCACCACTTCACATCATGACCTATTTTTGTGTGAAGTTTCATGTCGATCCAATTTACGGTCTCCGAGAAAACAGTCAGACAAAATTCTGGCGGAAAGTGAAAAAATAAAAAACAATAATAAGAAACGGAGCAAAAACAATATGTCTCCCAAACTTTCGTTTGGGAGCCATAACTAGTGCTAATTGTGCTGGGATGCCAACCCAGAATGTCTGCCAAACGAACCCCCATTGCCACTATATTTTTGTGCATGTTGAAAACCCCCAAATAGACATGATATTCTTAGTTTGTGCATTAAAATCTACCTACATATGAAATTTCGTTGCAATCGGACTGCCATCACAAAATGGTGTCGTTCGCGTCCATTTTTTGTGTGGCAATAATGCTCAGGATAGTTAGCTGTATCATTATACCAATTTTCATTGAAACTGCTCTGGCCATTACTGAGATTTGACAACGGCCGCCATTGTTTAAAACTTTAAAACGGCCGCCATTTTAAAACCGGAAGTCGGACAAAAATTTTAAACATAGTGGCACACTTAGGGTACCATAATCTACCTGTGTACCAAACTTCGTCGAAATCGGATGACGTTTAAATTTTTACATTCTTAAGGGTGTGGTGTTCGGATGGCAGCCATTTTGAAATGTAGTTTGCGTCCAATTGTTTTTGGCAAAAATGCTCAGAAGAGTTAGCTGTATACCAAATTTCATTGAAATTACTCTGGCCATTACTGAGATCTCACAACGGCCGCTATTTTTTAAAACGGCGGCCATTTTGAAAATTTGTGGATTGCAAAACTTCAGGTCACCCTTAACATGTTCCCCAAGTTTCATATTGATTAGACAATCCATCTTAGAGAAAATGTGCGGACAAGATTGCACGGAAAGAAAAATGAAAGAAAGAAAGAAAGAAAGAAAGAAAGAAAGAAAGAAGAAGAATAATAAGAAACCGGACAAAAACAATATGTCTCTCAAAACTTCGTTTGGGAGACATAATAATAATAAGAAACAGTGCAAAAACAATAATTTATCTACGTCTTAACCAGTTCAAAGATGCAAGTGTTTCAGATTGGATTTTCGTGCAGATGATGAAGAATGTGTTTACATTTACATATTTAGATTAAGTATACATATACTTTTTTATTCTGCAACTTCCGCTTCAACTATACAAATAAGACCCTACAAATAAAGCATTTGTAAATAATGACATCACTCCTCGTACCCGTGTCATTACTTCTAACGATATTTAGTATTCTGTTCTGGTTTACGGCATACAATATTTGTTTGTCAAAAATCGGCAAGAAGTACACTTTTTTCTAGTTTTGTCAAGTATAAAATATATTTTCTGGTTGCAGAATAAAAACTATATTCGTACATTGTCAGAATTCACATGACTCATTATAAACGTCAGTGTAACTCGTTCGACAGCCACGCTATCTACAGCAATAGAGATAAGCTAGTGTTTGCTTGAATTGACGAACGCATTACTTCCTTCGAAGTTTGATTCACTTTGATTCCCAAGAACTGTATATTCTGCATTCTGCATAATGACGTCCATCATACGCTTTGAGAACACATTAGGCTTCTAATAAGCACAGACGCCACAATTAGAATTCCGACGTCATGTACGCTCTACTAGAAAATTTCAAACTGGAACAATGCAATTTTGTTAAGATTTCTCAATATTTTTTGCTAAAAAGCTACGTATATTCAATAAATATATGTTTATGTCAATATTGTTTGCTTTAACATGCTGTTTCGGGACATATCTGATTTGTTTTAAAAAAAACAATATTACCATTCAAAACGTCCCCTTAGAACCGCTTCGAAATTTTATAAAAACATTAGTTAGACATATTAGAATCGAAATAGATTATTGCAATTGTGCTCTATGCGAATTAGAACATGGTCAGACCTTATATTTGTCTTCATTTTATACCTCGCTATTGCTCGGTATAAAATATTGACAAATATAAGGTCTGACCATGTTCTTATTTGCAAAGAGCCCGCTCGCAATAATCTATTTCTTAATTAACAATCATTGTATCCTAAATACTTTTTGTTATAAAATTATTGTTAGAAAATAGAACTATTTTTCAACAGATTCGCCATATACCTGAATTGTTCCGTGCCGTGCAACAGTGCTTTTTTCTACTAAAGAATGTAACACTGTACCAACAGGCTGCGAATGAGAGATACCTTTACTTTCTCCGTCCTTATTAGGTAGTTATTAGAAGACCATATACTAAATGTTGACGTATTTTTGTTATTGGTTTTGCGTGACAAACGAAAACTACTTACCGCGTATGGTCCAGCTTACGCTCCTTTTGTAAATAAAAAAATGTTCAAATTGAATTCATCACTTAATTTTCCACAGTTATTTAGCGTTTTGAAATGCGTTGGATTTTTCATTTTGATCAATTTTCTATAAAAAAGATCAACCTAAATCACAACGGAAGTTTATGTTAGAAGAGTCCACTGTCGTCTGTTCGAAATCCTTCGGGTAATATCATCTGCAGTTAAGGCGGGAAAATCCTCGCGGTTTTTCCGAATACCACTGAACGTTACGAAAGCAGACGATCTTTTTTGAAAACTGTAGAAACTCTAATGGCTGACTTCATATGTAAAATTCCCGTAGCAAATGTCAAGGATGATTTGGAACTTGTCAACGACAAAGGCATAATCTAAAATATGGACGTATTATCGTGTAGAATTGTAAATTGGATTTCAACACTAC
Source organism: Limnoperna fortunei (assembly GCA_944474755.1). NCBI lineage: Eukaryota > Metazoa > Mollusca > Bivalvia > Mytilida > Modiolidae > Limnoperna > Limnoperna fortunei. The sequence continues at coordinate 12,893,526 of OX104118.1, read as the reverse complement.
AAAGGTACAATGTGGAATAATAACAAAATGCAAGCAAAACACTGAGCGCAAGGGGGTGTAACTTTTAGTATAGATATATGTTTAGTCGTTTGGTTTAAAGCGTCAATAATTCTATTATTTCTAGTAAGTTTGAAATTCGACTTATCATTTCTTGGATAATTTGATTGGTTGATTGAATTGAGGGTTAATGTCCACTGAGCAGTAATTCAGCAATATTTTGCTAATATTTTTGATAGTTGTGTACGTTAGGTTCCGGTTTGCTCAGTTATCCGTATTGCATAGAATGTGAATGCACATCGATTTTATTGTTCGTGTTTTGTCGTTTTCTTACGTGCTCCTAGGATAATTGACATAGAAAGCATAAAAATGTGTTCAATTAAATGAATATTTGTTTGGATGTAATATCCTAAATGTAAGATCATTATTATTTAAGGTGACTTAAAATACCTAAATATCTATGCAATATAATAACTGTATATTAATCCATATTAATATTAACGCAGCAGTCAGATTTCCGGTGAAATGAGAACAATAGAATCGGAGCTCTTTCGTTTACGAGGTACAAAAGTTACTGTGTCGCTGTTTATTCTGTTGCTATGTAAATTAAAAGTTATTTAGAACATTTATTGAAAAACTTTTTCAATCAATATGTATTCGTTTTAATATTTAAGTCAACGTTGCAAAATTTCAAGCACATCAGATACGTAATATCTGTGTTTCAGTCAATAAACATTAAAAACAGGGGGTGTTTTCGTAAGTGCTGCAAAAAAATGCACCATTCTAAATTTTGTTGAAAAAAATTCCATGTATTTGTAAAACATTCATCTTTCACTTGTTAATTTTTTGGTTTGTGACGACTTTTTGTTTTCGAGTAAAAAAATTCCAAAGTCGATCATTTTTTCTATTGCGGTTCATTCATGTGTGATAAATATCGGCGTGTTCGTATATGTCACATTTAATATAACAAGTTCCAATTTGTTGAAAGTGTTCAATTAACTAAATTTATGGCCAAATAAAGTAGAAATTTAAAATAAAACTAAAAAATGTAAAATTGAACTACCCACTAAAAACACGGATTTCGTGCCGATACAATTCAGAAGTATACGTTGTCATATAGGCATTGAAAAATCTTGGGGTACAATCCAATTGCATCCTCTACATTTGGTGGAGGAAATTTTATCGTATTAAAGCAACTGTTCCGTTTAAATATCTTAATTCAAAATTAGTACATATTATTTTATTTGAGGTTAGAACAGAGATTTAGAATACATGTACGTTTGCATGTATACAGACACTGCGTGTATCGATTGATCTTTATTGTATATTTTTCTTTGCATTGTATTTTCTCTTCTACTGTGTTTGAAATTCACCAAAATACATGTTTTGCTCACTCATTATTCACACCGTTTCTAAAACACGACGTGTGTGCTGCAATATTATGGCCATCCAATTCTATAGCAGCCTTATAGTTGATGGACTTTTTATATATCATTTGGGTTGTCTTATACATCCCGTTTTGTTCTTTTAATCCACCTTAAAATGTTCTAGTTGGGATAAATTCTAGATTAAATCTTAATTACATATGTAATATGTATGTTTTATTTTATCTTTGTTCTGCTATCTGTAATACAAAAGAAATATAGTTTCACAAATGGAAGACAACGTTGATCAATTCACGAATAAAACTTATTCTTCTGCAAATTCTATTGATTTGCGTTCACGTAGAGGCAGTAAAGGACACATTCATCCTGGAAGACCATGTACTAAATGTGCAAAATGTGGAACAGGCGTCACAATCAGATGGTATCACAAGACAAACAAGCCTTCCGAGTATCTACAGTTTATAAATTCGAAATTCAATTTACTGCCAGATGATTGTCTTTGCAGTGCTTGCCATACATTCTTAGATAAAACATTTAACGGTCCACCTCCACTTAAAAAACAAAAGATTGATAACTGTAAATTATGCAACAATACAAGTTCACACACAATTTATGTTTCAAATATCTCTCTGTTTCTTGAAATCATGGACGTCAACACTACTGCAAATTCAGAATTTAATTATTCAGTGAATATTAACCTTTGTAGCTCTCATTATGAGATATGGCGGGAAAACCGCTTCAAAAATAAGATAATTGCATGTTGTCAAATGGAAAATTGTAGAGAAAGACTTCGAGATAAGAGGACTTACTACATTCCCGAGTTCGGTTTACTTTCTCAGTATTTTAAGGAAAATGGGGAATCTTGGTTTTCAGAATTAAATGAAGGCGGTCCCATTTGTGGTAAATGCAAATGTATTTTGTTGAAAATTGTTCAAAATATCGATCCTCAGAAGCAAAATTGCTGTGAGGAATTTAACAGTTCTGCTTCTGAAATTCCAATACCATCTCTTAATTCTCTAGCTTCGCACTACCCTATATTGCTTTCTAACATGAAAAGCAGTCAAGAAAGTCCCCTTGAATTAATAGCAATTACAGAAACGTTTTACTTAGTTTGTAAAGAATTATTACTGGACAATCCACTACTTTTACACAATTTACTCGATAATTTTAAGGAAAACGCCAAGAAACACTCTCCAACATATGGAACAAAGGAAACCCTTCTCTCGTGTGAAAGCAGGTCTGCTATGTGGTTAAGGTGCCGCTTAGAACAGGAGTTTTGGGGCAATATCGTGTTTCATACATATTCAAAACTTGGACATAATAACAAACAAAAGGGAACTTTAATACTACGAAAAGATGCAGATCTTATTAATATAATTCATAACTTAGTCTATGAAAAAATTAACCCAAGCAAACCCCAGCCTCCATTGCTTCCAGTTCAAGAACCTAACAATACTTCTCCAGACAACTCAGTTTTTGCAAATTATGAAACAACGATACTTGACATAAGTCGACGCTATCAAATTCAGGCAAACAAATTCACCGACAACTTTGAAAATATTGATCTTTTAAAGCTCGACTTTAACAAAATTGCTAAATCAATTGATCCTGTCATTTGGAATTTTCATTTTCTTACCTCCCAAAGTAAACGTGAATGGGGTACAATCAAGACTTTTCCACAACTTGAGATACCTTACTTTGGAAACGTATCTTCAAACCATTTTAACATTTTAGAATTTTAAGAACTCTTTTTTCTATTTGTCACTCCTTGTACCAAGTGAGCAGTGGGGAATGTGCAAACCAATTACATATTCTATTATCCGATGCAATAGATACACACAGTGGTTCTGTTAAACTGTGTTCCATCTTTAATTCATTTGGTATTGTAAGTTCTAAATATAAAGCAAGAGATTACATAAATTCTGTGGTAAGAAATAAAACTATGTCAAAATTTATAAATGACCTGCATCTGAACGCTTTCACAGTTGTTTCAATAGATAATATTGATATTGGTCAACCAAATGCAGCAGTTCGACTTCATGACCTAAATAGGGGTATACATGCAACCTCTTACCAGGCACTGCAACCAAAACCATTCAGTCTGACAAACAATCCTGATGACCTGACAGAAATCCAAACAAAACACTTGTCTAAACCCCCTTACACATCATTTGCAATAAGTGACAATGAAAAACAGGCACTAGAATCAACTGCACTACGCATCTTTCAATACATTTTACTAAAAAATGCAGTGATGTATTGATGCCCGACCTCAAATGTCACTTATCTCAATTTGACAACAACCAAACGGAACAAGCAAATGTTGTGTACTTAGGGATACTTAATGAACCGTGTGACAATACCGAGACAGTTAGACATGTTCTAGAAAAAGTGTATGATATTTTTGAAATTGAGTCAAAAAATAAATATATGGTTATTGTTGGAGATGCAAAAACATATGACATCTTTTGCAAACTAAAAAATGAATACGCTGATGAACTTTCTTGGGTTATCCCCTTTCCTGGTGACTGGCACATTCTTAAAAACACCCAACCTGTGTTATTGAAAATATACTTTGAAGCGGGGTTAAAAGAAATCGCCAAGTTAACTCATAAAGAAGAAGGTTTATTAACCATTTTGCAAAACTGTTCAAATTTCAGGAAGTCACATATATTTCTGTTGAATGTTTGGGAATGCTTTTATAGAGCAGAGGTTTTAAGTTTTATGGAATACCGAAGTTGTAATCTATCTGCGTCAAAGTGTAAAATTTCAACAGAGGAAGTACTAAATAAACTGCTTTGTTTTACATCAGAAATGAATAAACTGTCACTACTGGAAGAAAATAAAACATCTGAGTTACAAAAATTACAAAGTTCTCTTGAAAACAATCTACAGGTAAATATTCTGAAAGAAGATTTTAACCAGTTCACTGAACACATGTGTCAAATGGATGATACATTCAGGTTCTGGCATGATTTCATTCATAAGCACTGTTTTTCTTATTTTTCACTATTTTTGGCATTTCGAAACTCAAATTGGAATTTGCGGATGGGTTCATTAAAAAATTTGGCTCCTCTTTTTCATGCATATGACCGTCACATGTATTTAAGATTAATCCCAAATCACATTGCTGATGTCCTCACAATGCCAATTTGTATTTTAGACCATTTGAGAAGTGGGGGTTTCTCTGCAACAAAAACTGGTAAGGCATGGCAACAGCTGGCACTAGATGAAGCGCACGAGTCTTTCATCAATCTAGATGTCAAGGACTCTGTCCGCAAACCATCTCCAGACCTTCTTGATACAATGGCAGTTTACCTCCCATACAGGGCATCGCTACAAAACAATTTACAAAATCAATTAGGAAACAACCAAACAGTAAAAGATAAAGGTTTCTCAAAATCAAAAATGCTATCTGACAAGGAAATTTGTTCTAAATATTTGAATAAAATTTTGGAAGGCAAAGTTTTTGACTCCGGTCTTACGGGCAATAGGGGTCTTTTACAACTGTTCACTACAACTAAAGCTGAAGGTGCTCTTCATTATGATTTATTGAAATTTTATGACACAGGATTAAAGTGTATGGAGATTTTTATAAGATCAAGAATATTAAAAGAGCCAAGTACATTAACACCAGTTCGCAAACATGTATTAAAAACATTTTTACCGGCAGTATCATCGAAGAAAAGGGTAAAAGAAAACACAGAGGTTGAGGAAAAACAAATGTACAATAAATGTATAAAAAGGGAAATGGCATCTTCTATTAAGTCTGGCCAGCCCCTGAAACATTTCCATCAGTATATTGGTTTACCTAGAGCAATATGTATGGTAGACGGTTCAATGCACCATCAAGAGACAAAATCTAATGCTACTAAACATTTAAGCTCTAGGTATAAAACTATAATGATGGATCAAATACCATCAGCGTTCAGCCCTTCAGTAGTAATTCTTGAAGGCATGTTTATTATCAATAGTGCCCCAATTAAATCTCACCACTAAACCTTTTCAGACCATATTCAGTACATTGCACGTCGCTGGATTTTCCCCCATATAAAATCAGGTGCCAAAGAAATTCACGTTTTATTTGACAGACCAGGGGCATTACAAGATAACAATATGCCAACACCGAAAGACATTGAAAGGCATCGCCGTGATAAATATAAGCTAAATAGTAAACCTATAGAAAATGTAAGCATTGACTCGAGTCTTCCTAAAGGCAAATGGATAGACTTTATTATGAACAGGGAGAACAAGAAAAGGTATATAAACCTAATTTCGCAATATTTATTAAAATGTGTTCAAGTCCAACTAAAAGAAGGTCAATCTTGCATTTTAAATGGTTGTTTTGATAAAGGACACTGCATTGCCGTCAATAACACGGGTGGAATATACCAATTACATGAACTTACATCAAATCATGAAGAAACGGATACCCTTGCTTGGCTGCATGTAAAACTGACAAATCATAAACAAATTTTGATATTTTCGCCCGATACTGATGTCTATTTTATTGGTTTGTCGTCTGCACATATTTTAACAGATAAAGAAATAATTGTTCAAATGAATGTCCTAGGAGAAAACGTAAAATATCTTCATTTTAACAACTTGCTAGACTGCATTTCGAGAGATCCAGATCTGGCATGCATTCCATTTCAAAATATTTTTAAATGTGTTCAGGTTTTGTATATTTGTAGTGGTTGCGACTATGTCTCATTGTTTGTGGGATATGGAAAAGCATTGTTCCTTAATGCTTTTTTCCAGTTTGCTTCCTTTACATGCAGCCAGAACTTAGCGTTTCCTGCAGCAGAAGGGTACTTGTCAGATACGTCTAAAAGCAAAATGAATTCCGAATTTTTGTCATTTCTGAGGCTTATTGGTGCATTATATTTTAAGAAACATGCCACAGAATTTCTTCCCGATTTTAAAAATGCAAGTCAAGTCTATAAAGACATATATGACAAGACTCCCACTCTTACCAGCATACAATTACATGAAAAATGGCTTGACACAATAAGAGAAAAGTGCAGGTTAGAGCTTCCTATGAGGATGAAATTCCCCCAAGTTTGACTGCCCTACATTATCACTGGTTACGGACATGCCTTATTTCAGAACTCTATGACCAGGCTTGTAAAAACATCATATGTTTACCAAACATAACAGAGTACGGCTTCAAAGTTGATGCAGAACATAAAATTCAGCCAATTTGGGATGATGAACAGCATACCTCTGCAGTTGAAAAACATGTTAGATGGCTTTTAAGAGGTTGTAAATGTAAAAAAGGTTGTGTCAAAAATAACTGTTCTTGTAAAAAAAAATAATCAGCAATGTGGGCCTGGTTGTTCATGTACAAACTGTCAAAACTGTAATGACAGCCATGCACACAGCACCGATACTGAAATCGGAGAAAATATTTATGTGCAATCCCCTTTAAACTCAGAATCTGAAGAAAACGATGATAAATAAGTCAGTGAGAAAGTTTGTATACATAGCCACATACATAACTTCTCACTGTGACTATATATATTATCTCTTTTATATTGATCTGAAAATTTTCAAGGACTGTCATGACTGTCGAGTTATTGTAGCATACAACTTGCCACGCTAATTAACATATTATCTGAAATGGGTCTGTAAGCTTCATTTCGTTAAAATAATTTGCTTTTAACTGTATATAAAATGGTTTTTAAATTGTTTTGTCATTTTGTCACTTCCTTCATTATGACTCATTTGATGGTTTTCTGTATATAAAATGGCTGACAAAAAATTCAGCGATGCTTTGATCACCGTTGGCATTTTTTCCTTAAATCTATATCTCCTTTTATCCGTAAATTAAATGGCTAAACATGATTTTGTCATGATCTTGTGATCACAATTTGGGATTTCTGTTAGTACATCAACTTTTATTTCATGTTTATGTGTAAATAACAAGTGCGGGTAGATTGTCATAAGTTGCTTTTGTTAAATTGGCCTCCGTATCCGATTTTTTACCTGTACATAATATGGTTGAATATGATTCAGCCAACTCACATTTCTGATCTTTTGTATAAAGATGGTCTCCTTTTTGATGTTTTTTTCACAGGCACTTGGGGTCAGGATAATTTTTTTTTATGGAATAAAAAGCAAATAAATGAGTTTACAGTGTGTATTCACTCGTTTGGTAACTAGTCTGACATGTCTCATTGTGAAATATTGATCTCAGAAAAATAATATTTTTTTCTTTATTATATAAGAACAAGGCATGAATCTTATCCAAGTTCTAAAAATAGCTCACGTTTTATTTACTGGAATCCCCACGTTTTATTTAAAAGACACACTGTTCCAAGTGTCCAGTCTGGAATGAGTTATGTCCGTTTAATATTCTCTTGATAACTACCACTTAACTTCACTATGTTACATCGTATTTCATTAAAATTTGGTGTTTTCTTCTATCCAAGCGAACAACAATTTTTATCAGGACGGAAGTCACTACAAACATTAAGGGGCAGATAATTTTGCAAAGTAAATTTACATTCACTGTTAAAATTTGAGCATCTTACCATGCAATTATACTCTTGTTTCAATATGTGAAATCCTGTTTACATTCTGACATCGATTACCCATACGTTATATTTGTTTTATAATAAAGACTTATTTCTCTTTTGTTTTAAATTTCGCGCCAAATTAATCGCTTACGGTATTCACTAAGACTTTACATGTAAAGCAGTCTTATCGGGAACCCTCTAAGTACGGGAAATTATCTCCCCTCAAATGTTTGAAGTGACTTCCGTCCTGATAAAAATTGTTGTTCGCTTGGATAGAAGAAAACACCAAATTTTAATGAAATACGATGTAACATAGTGAAGTTAAGTGGTAGTTATCAAGAGAATATTAAACGGACATAGCTCATTCCAGACTGGACACTTGGAACAGTGTGTCTTTTAAATAAAACGTGGGGATTCCAGTAAATAAAACGTGAGCTATTTTTAGAACTTGGATAAGATTCATGCCTTGTTCTTATATAATAAAGAAAAAAATATTATTTTTCTGAGATCAATATTTCACAATGAGACATGTCAGACTAGTTACCAAACGAGTGAATACACACTGTAAACTCATTTATTTGCTTTTTATTCCATAAAAAAAAATTATCCTGACCCCAAGTGCCTGTGGTTTTTTTGTTTGTTTCTGTACATAAAATGGTTGAATATGATTCAGTCAACTTTTGATTACATTTCTGATTTCACTTATAAAGATGACCTCCTTTTTGATGATTTTATACCAGAATCGACATAAAATGGTTGAATATGATTCAGCCAATTTTGATCACATTTCTGATGTTTTGTATAAAGATGACCTTCTTTTTATGTCTTTTTAAGTTTTGACCACATTTCTGATTTTGGTATAAAGATGACCTCCTTTTTATCTTTTTTTGTATCTGTACATAAAATAGTTGAAAATGTTTCAGTAAACCTTTGATCATATATCTGATTTTTTTTTTATAAAGATGACCTCATTTGTTGATGCTTTTTGTTCCTGTACATGAACCGATTATGATTCAGCCAACTTTTGATCATATATGATTTCTTTTATAGAGATGACCTTTTTTATCTTTTTTTGTATCTGTTCATAAAATGGTTGAATATGATTCAGCCAACTCACATTTCAGATTTTTTGTATAAAGATGGTCTCCTTTTTGATGTTTTTTTTGTTTGTTTCTGTACATAAAATGGTTGAATATGATTCAGCCAACTTTTGATAACATTTCTGATTTCACTTATAAAGATGACCTCCTTTTTGATGATTTTATACCAGAATCTACATAAAAAGGGTTGAATATGATTCAGCCAAATTTGATCACATTTCTGATGTTTTGTATAAAGATGACCTTTTTCAATGTTGTTTTTCATATCTGTACATAATCAACTTTTGACCACATTTCTGATTTTTGTATAAAGATGACCTCCTTTTTATCTTTTTTTGTATCTGTACATAAAATAGTTGAAAATGATTTAGTAAACCTTTGATCATATATCTGATTTTTTTTTATAAAGATGACCTCATTTGTTGATGCTTTTTGTTCCTGTACATGAACTGATTATTATTCAGCCAACTTTTGATCATATATGATTTCTTTTATAGAGATGACCTTTTTTATCTTTTTTTGTATCTGTACAATGTACATACAATGGCTGAATATGATTCTGCCAACTTTTGATCACATTTGTGATTAATTTCATAAGTCTGACCCCATTATTAATTTTTTTTGCATCTGTACATAAAATGGTTGAATATGATACCGATTTCTTTTATAAAGATGACCTCCTTTTTGATGTTTTTTGTATCTGTACATAAAATGGTTGAAAATGATTGAGCCAAATTTGATCACATTTCTGATTTCTTTTATAAAGATGACCTCCTTAATAATTTTTTTTGTATCTGTACATAAAATTTTGTGTATAAAGATGGCCTCCTTTTTTTAATGTTTTTTGTATCTGTACATAAAATGGTGGAATATGATTCAGCCAACTTTTGATCATGTTTCTGATTTATAAATATGAGCACATTTTGATGTTTTATTTGACATTTCTGATAAATCACATTTTGTGATTTCTTTAATTAAGATGGCCTACTTTTTTTTGGTAACTGCACATCAATTATTTGATTATGATTCAGTGATCTTTTTTTTTTATAAACTAAGATAACCTCCATGTACCTGTAAATATTTTTTTTTAAATATGACTCTTTTAGAGGACGCCTCCACGTGGCAAGAGTTGGTAACATTTGATTTCTCATGAAAAGAATTATTAAATTAATTCTTTCGAGATAGTATGGCTAAGATCCTCCTAAAAATAAATCTCAGGCATTTACAACAAGCTACTAGTACATTATTAGATTTAGTCAAGGTCCACATATGAAACACTGGTACCCTCTAACTTTTTAAGTTGTGGACATTATCCAGGTAGCATACTTAGTATGTTAAGTGTACAATCAAAGGAAATTTTTACATATGCAGATCTGCCATCTGGGGACCTGGGCTCCATTTGCCAATAAATTTAATACATTGTCTTTTCCATGGCAATTTTAATATGAAGAAATTTAACCATAAAATGCCACCACTTCACAACTATAACAAATAAAACAGTCTAATTAAAATTAGCCCATGAGTGTTTACTATTTACGTTGTGTCCCAAGGTTTTGTCTGTCCTTGACTTATTGGTTTTTAATTACTCCTCTGTATCTTCAAGACATTTTTTTCTTCAAAACCTCAAGTATTGATTTAAGCACAACATTGGGCAATTATTTGACTCCATAATCTTGCTATTACTTAAGAAGTAAATCATGACATCTGCATAACACATGTATCAATCTTTATGTAAGTACACCAGGGCTGTTGACATCATCCCTAAAAAGACTTTAACAAGGAGAATACACACTGTAGGAATATGGTATCTTTAGTTGTTTTTTTAATACACAGCTTAAAAGCAACATCACAAACCTTTGTTCTTGTTACTTGGTTACTAAATATATTCTAGTCAACTTTTGCACAGCCCTGGCAGACAGAAATCCTTTAACTTCAATTTTGTCTCAAATACTGGCCGAAGTAGAAAAAAAAGAAATGTCATTACAATGATGAAGTGTTTTTTGTGCTGAAATTGAAATTAAAAACACAAGTTATAATTAATATCAGAAATGACATATTTTAAACAATCTAAAAATGAAAGAATAATGTACCTGTATAATTTGTGCGGCTCATCAATATATATGGGTTTTAATATTAAGATGATGCAGGACTAGCAGGATGAGCAGGTTTTAACGAGCCACACCTTAGACCAACTGTCCTGTTATTTAATCAAAAAAATACAAATACAATGAACATGAAATGTTATTTTTGTAAAACAAAAACTGACCACAATATTTTCTGAGACAATGGTTTAAGGTATCTTGACCACAATCGACCACGTGATCATTTCTGTTGTCCAGGGTGTCCATTATTTTTCAATGGAAAAGATCTCGGTGATGTTCGGCAAACATAAGAAATACTATTTGAGTAACTACCTTTTTTTTTACCCAAATTCCTGAATGCCACCATTTGAAAGATCAAAGAACATTGTAGGCTCTCATAAGTGAGAATTAACATGATTATTTAAAGGGGTCCCCCATACAAGGTAATTAATTAACTGTAAAGGTAAAATTGTGTAATATTGTACTGTGGTAATGAATTATATTGAGTGATAGTATTTGTATATTTGCATTTTATTTTAAAAATTATGTCTTCAGTCAATAAGTACTTAACATAGTTATAAATTTTAAAACAGATTTTAAGAAATATTTGGTATAAAAATAATATAAACTAGATATCAGTGAGATGGTATCCATCTCTGTGGGCCCTGCTGACCTTGAGGTCAAGGTCCAAGGCCATCAACCATAGTATGCGACACATCGCCTTGATATTATCTACCCACATTCCCAAAAGCCTACCTCAAAAAATGAAAAAGTTACAGCCCAGACACGATTAGTTTGGACAGACCGACGGACTGATCACTATAGGGCATTCGCCATAAAATGGCGAGGTCCTAATAATAAAAAGATATATTTTAATATATTTTCAAAGAGAACAGAGTCTTCTTTTTTTGTTAAATATATATTATTATTTCATTTTATCATTATAAATACATTTATTTATAGCAAAATATAAAAAAAACCACCACATTTCATATTTAAATTATAAACTACAAATAATTCATAGTGATGATAGTGGCTGGGCATGCTGGTATAGTACACTTCCAGTAAATTCCTTTACCACAGGTAATTTTTACTCCGAAAAGACAACCATTGAATAATAAGTTGTTCCTCCTAGTCTGTTGGGTATGTATTTGAAGTTTAACTGTGCCATGATTTACTTGATTGGTGCTGAAAGTATTCAGTAGGGGTATTTATACCAAGAACCCAGAGCTCATTAATTACTGTTTGGAGAACTCATATTTCGAAAATGACAGTTGATGAATTTAAAGAAAAGGTAACAGTAGTCACTGTTTAGAATTCATTATTTAGCAGCTTAATTGGTATCTACTATAATAATAGTAATTTATATATTATATTATAATTTTACCTATTTCATTTTTTCTGTTGCAACAGGAAAATAAATAAACTTTAGTTATACTAGTCCCATATAGCAATAACTGCACATTTGTATGATTATACCCATTTCAATTACAAGAAAAATCAACACCCCTTGTTATACCCCTTTTTAACCACTAAAACAACACTACTTAATTATGTGGTTTTTAAAATGTTGGCATTACAGGAGCTACACGTAGCACACTGTTTACAATGAATCAAAGTAAAACAATATATTTAATTTGTATCATTGATTAGAAATACATTGACTTAATTAAGCTGTATTTATTGGTTGAAAAATAAAATTAAACAGTAGCTTCAATTATAGGTTGGATACCTTAACTTCAAAGATCTTGTTAGTAATATGCAAAAGTTCACAAACATATAGGGTACCAATGCAGACATAATAGATGTGTCAAATTATCTGCCTTAAAAATGTCTATAAATATATTATTTCCCCAAAATTAAGTTACCTTTTCCTTTCTAGCATCTCGCCTCCACTCTTTCACAAAATCACTGCAGGCTTTTTATCCTGTTTAGAACACAAAAACTAAAATCAATCTGAACCTACATGTACAAGTATTAATATAAATTTTAAAGTGAAATATGCTACCCTCTCCCCCCCCCCCCTTATGCCTTATGCAGTGTTTTTGCTAACAAATTCCTCATATCTAAGACAAAAGTACACATTAATTCCTCCGTTTCTATAATGTACAATAGTGATTCCAATACAACTGGATACATTATAATTTGTGATATTTTACTTCATGAAATCCAGTGTAAAGAATATATGTTATTCGGGATCTTCACAGGGGATACGGGTTCATATTCCCTGTCTGTGTTTTATATTCCCTGAAGCCCGAATAACAATTATATTCTGTTGAAGTCTTCTTGTACTAATATTCTAGAGTATATAAATAGATTAGACATTTCTCATGCTTTAGTTTGGACCACCCGACTATCGGAGAACCTACCATTCAACACATTTAAGCTTCCAACGAAACTTTTTATTGCATTTTAAATTTTATGACCTTTATTTTTTTACGACTTTTTATTCCCAGCTAAACTTTTAATGATAAATTTCACTTTCGAAGTGCGATGCAAATGCCTTTGTTTGCCATTTTGAAGACTTCAAAGTTATCGGTTATCTCCCTTGTTAATTTCTAGACAAATCGCAGAAGGAGATGAAAGATTCCGTAAAATGCATGTATTTAAAATCGATATTTGATATCTTTATATTATGTTTAACTATTTATATTATGTAAAACAAATAAATTATTCAATGAATAGACGCCATTTTGAAACTGGTTTCAATATCCCCGGGGTTTCACAGGGAATACGGTATGATATCCCCGTCTTGATTAACCAATCAAATTGTAGGGATTCACTAGATACATTACTTCAACAGAATATAATAAAATATGCACATGTTGTCTCACCAATTCTTGCCACAAAAAATGTATGTGATGTGTGTACATATCCAAATATAAAACACATTTTTTCTAACAAGGAAATAATCCTTTGAACTGGAAAAAATTATATTTGTTTAAATAATTTACAGTATAAAAACATTTTTTAACGGGTTGGGCTAAAACGCGGAAATGGAAAAACCGGAAACATAAAAAACACATATATTTTTGTTCATAACTTTTTAACGGGTTAACATAGAATAAAAATTAAAAATGCTTCTGGAAGATATTTAAAAGATCTTTATGGAGATATATAGTTTTATGCAATTAATTATTAATAAAGTACCTAAAAGTTGACCGGAAATGTTTTTTTGCGAGTTTGCATATATCAAATTTTCAGATTAGAACCCAGATTTCTGCAAAATGCTTCACCTGATGAGTTTTTGATCGACTAGAAACGTTTCCGGTCAACTTTTCTATACTTTGTCGTTGATCAATTTTTAAAAGTTATATATCATTTTTTAGCTATTGCTAAGGGAAACACGAGGCTCTATTCACATTTTGACCGGGTTGTAAGGTCTGTGAGAAATAATAGTTCATAGTTGAAAGTTCTAACTTTACTTTTCATATCAGGCATTCTTCCGGCGATTTTTTCTATACTTTCCTTTCAGTAATATGTTAGAAACTATACATTATTTTGGAGCTAAATGAATACCCTTTATCAATCACTAAGACTTATTTGACCGGGCTAAAGCATTTTGGAGAAATCTGGGTTCTAATCTGAAAACTTGATGTATGCAAACTCGCCAAAAACATTTCCGGTCAACTTTTAGGTACTTTATTAATAATTAATTGAATTAAACTATTCATCTCCATAAAGATCTTTTAAATATCTTCCAGAGACTTTTTAAATTTTTATTCTATGTTAAACGTTAAAAAGTTATGAACAAAAATATATGTGTTTTTATGTTTCCGGTTTTTCATTTCCGCGTTTTAGCCCACGCCTTTTTTAACGATATAAAAATATTAATTTAGAAATTTAGAGTACAAATTTGCTTAAAGTGATGACAAATGTTCCTTCAAGCCGTTTATTGTAATTATTTTAATCCGGGGTGTTTAAAAAATTAGGTTCACACTACCGTTGACCAAAACGGCTTCCCATACCTGAATCATCACAGATTATCGGACGTGAATCGTCTTGCGTTACATTACATTTACAGTTGTCTCCCTTAATTACTTGACAACCGACACATTTTAGTGCTGCGAATTTTTGCACCATTTTTAATTTACTTCAAACAAATTTTAATCGAATCTATATATAATTACCCTTGTCCTACTGAAGACCTGACATGTGACTACATCGGGAACAATGTTTTAATATTTTTCAAAGATCTGGCAACATTTTCCAAAGTTGTTCCTTGACGATGAAAACATGTTTATTGCAACTTATTTCAGGTCATCTGTAACTTTATACTGCAATGACTCGATGTGTGTAATTTGTGTAAACACCATATACCGACTTCTAAGGCAAACAATCTGGTGATAGCCGAAAGGTCAACAAGATAAACAAAGCCGACATTTGAGCAGCGTTTACCCTATCTAATGCTACACGTTCTAAAGTCGACTTAAGCATGTTAAGTTGTTGACAGAAAGTTTGTATTGGGATCGAGTTTATTACTTACTGTTTTTTCCTTTTGTTTCGTGTTATATTTGTTTGTCTTAATCCGGATTTGTAATCACCCTTAAGTATTATATTTATTGTATGATGCTGAAAAACAGTTAGACAAGTGAAGATTATCTCGTATTTATTGCTAAATGCATATACTTCTTATAGTTATATTTATATACTTAAGGATTGTTTTCAATTGCTGGTTAGATTATTGGATATAAACGACTTTGGGTCGATTTACGCTGAATAAACCGCGAAGCGGTTTATGTTGCAGCGTAAATCGATCCAAAGTCGTTTATATCCAATAATCTAACCAACAATTGAAAACAAATCTTATATTTTAAATTCTATAGTAAAAATGAAGTAACAAGAACAATATTTTACAAGTAATCAAATAATATTTGCAATTCACAATTTTAGTGTCGTCACTTGTTGTTTGCGGAAGATTTCAGGTATAGTCAACGTCATCAATACATCTTATTATGACGTCACAATCAGTCACGTGCTGAAAAACCAAGTTAGGTTATACGAAATAACCAACTTTGCTCATATATTGAGTATTTAAACGAAATTAAAATATTATACTATACTCCACAGCACATTAGCACAATTGTAGGATAGATAACGTTTTCAACGGTCCGTATGATGTGGCAATACATTAGTGATTAAAAGATTAGTCGTTTTGTATTATCATCTACCTCGTATCTAAACCACTGTCACTTTTTAAAAACTTTATTATGAATAAATAATTAATCTTATATCATGTGATAAACTCGCAATTGCTTTTCTGCATTAATACATTATCGTAATAGTGTTACTGTGTATCTATAGATAGCAATTTTTAAATTATATTTTAGTTATTTATAAGGCTGCATTTTCATGTCTTTTTCTTAATATAATATCAATACTGTGGATTCATGGTGTCAATTTTTTTTAAATGAAAAAAATCCATTGCGTAAAAAAATACATTAACTTCTGCAGTGTACAAAAACATTCCATTTAAAAAAAATCTTGTTGTTTTGGATTCTTTGTTGTGTATTGTTAAGTTTTTAAACAAAGGTGTGTTATTTAATGAGAGATGTTTTACAGTAAATAATCCCTTTAAGATCAATGCAAATAAACATTTCTAATTTTCAGTAAAGCAATATACTAATGCATTTTATAGATATACCACTTGATACTTGAAACATTCCCTGTCATCCATAAGGTACCAGTAGAAATTAAAAATATGTAACAAATAACTACATATAAAATTTCACAGAAAGATTTTAAATGTCAGTTGTTGAAGTCGGACAGGGTAAAAGTGTTTGTATCCAAAAATATTATGCACATTAAGAATATATGTTATTTTAATCATATTTTTTTTTATCCCATTCCATTTTAAGAACAAGATTATAAATTTAAGTTTGAAAACCTCAAACAACACATTAATTGCACCGGTTTTACCTGTTGAATCTACTACAAGGAAGACACAAATCATACAATTCTTGTCATGTAGGTAACAAAATTAATACACACATTGATCAATGAGTCGGTTACCGCAATGTTATATATGCTTTTTTACTTTCTGTTTAATTATATAATCATTATGACTGCTAGGTAACTTGAGGATGTCAACATAATTTTGAGCATTGTAAAAAGCTGCTGTCGTGTTTATTGAGTAAATTTCCGCTAAAGACATAATTGGTATGTGTTGCAAATTATGTTTTACAGGTTTCTTGACAATTTAATCTAAAATCGCAAATTGCTATTTGCTTTGTTAATAAGCTGTGTACTCTCTATAAAGTTTCTATTGGAATCATTCAATCATTCAATTTTCAACTTTTACTGTCGAAACAAGTAATCCAATAGGTTTTCACAACTCAAATTTCGTTTGACACAAGTGGTAATTTCAAGTATGTTTGCCACTAAGTTGCTATTTTGTACTTGCTTTCTTATTAAAGACAAGAAGATAGCAGAAGCTAGGCCCTTAAATTTTATATATCGATATATTGATGATGTCCTTTTAATTAACAGCCCTTAATTTCCTGAGTGGATTCCGTAATATATCCTTCAGAAGTAGAAAGTAAAGAAACTCCAGAAACAGCTTCATCTACATTATATTTAGACTTACACCTCAAATGTCAAGAACGGTCATCTTTGCACACGTTTTCCTCACCTGTGCAGCAATATTCCAGCTTTTCCTGCATACGGTGTGTATATTTTGTAAGTGATAAGTTATTCAAGAGCTTGCAGCGAGTATACTGATTTTTGCAAACGTCAAGTATTTCGTCGGGATAAACGAAGGTTAATTGAAAAAAAGTCATTTCTGCGCCTTTAATTATTTTTACTATTTGATACCACTTCCTTGTCGAAAATATTCTATCTGGTTTGAAAATTTGGTTGCAGATAGTTTTCTCAGTGTTTGAATTCATTGTACAGTGAATTTGTAAAGTAAACGTACTGACAACAAAAGAAAATGGAATAAAAGAAGTGTGTGACCCTTTTTGGACTGATTATAGTTAAAATCTGTTAACTGACCTTAAGAAACCATTTATTAACCAATTAAGGAAAAAAAACCTAACACAAAAAATTATATGGAAATTGAATAACGGTCTTTAAAGTTTGACCTCCACTGGTAAAGCATGTAGTGTTGGGTAATGGAGAGAATTTAGACAACTGTTTTGCATAGTTACGAAAGTAGTCTATAACGTGAAAAGATTGTGGCACTTTCTAACCATGTTACACGTGTTCTAGATTAATGTATAATAATTTGCCATCCTCCTCCAAAGAGGTGGCATCTCCTAATTTGCAGCCTGAGACAGACAGAACATCTCTGACAACCGTATCATTAAAAAACAATATACATGAAAAGTAGTGATAAAAAATATGACGAACATATTTGTGTTAATATTAAAACTAATTTTAATGTTGAAAATGTTGAATTAATAATAAATTACAATTTGTTATGTGAAGCAATCTTAATCACGACCGTCGGCCATTTGAAAAACCAACAGAATAGAACACCGGGCAAACAAACAGGAAAGATAATAAAAAAAAACCAGGAACTCTAAATAAACGGCGACAAGTCGAAATACATTGCAGATGATTAAGTTTCTGAAACACGAGGTAAAATATGTAATCGTATGAAAATAAAATAACAACCAAATGCGCATTGTTGCATCAAGATTAAACATGAGCAATTTAGAAACTTAATAATATGCAATGTACTATTCGAATGTAGACAGACATACATTTTATGACCCTAATTGGAATGTAACCGTTATTTATGAATAAGCGAAATACGTTCATAATTCTACTGAATTATACATTATCATAGTATTTCTAATTCTTCACAAAAGTGCGAAATTCTTAATTGGTGCAATTCTTCAAAAATAAAAAAACAATGATTGCATCAATTATATAAAATGATTCAAAGGAAAGGTAAAGCTGTAAATACGTAATTCATAAGAACTGCACTGAATTGTGTGAGACGAGTAAGCGCATGTACGAAGGAGTAAGCAGTTTCTGGTTTACCGGTGTTATTATGTGTGATCTTCTCATTTTCACTTGTCATCTAATAATGATTTTCTATTTTCAGATTTTTGTTGTCTGCGATTTGATAGTTTTTTCTTTGGATAAAATGTAACATTGTCTGTATATATGATTGTTTGTTAAATGATGTAAACTCCACCTAAAGCAATTTTTCCGCAACATATTGGCGTCGAGTTTTGTCGTAGGAGGAAGCAAGAATACCCGGCAAAAACCACCACAAAACAATTCTCAATTAAGGTTGTATTCGAGCACAATCTCCTTTCAGTGAGACTCGCCGCAGTGTTTATTGCACGTGATTAATAGTTGACTCACTACCATAAACACTCGGCCATCAAGGACTATCGAGAACTAATAAAATTGCACTTGCATTGTATTATTTTAGAGTTGTTAATGTTATTGTTTCTGTGCGATACCATTTATCCCATACATATTGTGTGAATAACCAAGTCTTACTAATACCCATTCGCAGATCAATAATGAAAAAAAAATAAGTTAACCGTTCAGATCGATTTTGTCAAGCTGTATGGACTAAAGACTATGTGTAGATTCATCTGTTCCAGACTAAAAACGAAAGTGCTTGAGTTTGACATCCTGGCTTCCTCTTGTGGAGTATACATTGTATGATGGAGGAAGGTAATCTAATATACATTTTTGTAGAAAGACCGGTGATGGAAAGTTTTGTCTTTTTGAAGAGCGTAGCGCAACAAAAAATGTATATCACTGAGGAAGATCACACGGACTATCCTATAAACTCATGAAAATACCTATTGCTTCCCTAAACCTAAGATATCGCGTCATCATATCGAATCCAATCATAACGCCCTAAAGAACAACGTTAAACAAGATAAGTTGTTTTAAGTATGAAAAAAGGAAATGTGAACAAAAGTAAAGAATATATAATACAAATTATAACTTAAACCCATCGTTAGTTTTGATTTCATTGTCCAAAATGTAGATAACAAATCGTGATGCTTTACTCTAAATGACAAACGTTCAACACATTATTGTGTACATGTGTTGAAAATGTACTTTGGAACTCGAAAACTTTTATCACGGACAGGTAACCTGAAAAACACCAAAAAATTGTGTAAAAGAAATATTAATGCAATGTTTAAAGCGGCAAATGAATGTCGAATTTTTCTCCTAGAAGACCTCCTAAATAGAAACTAGTGTTTTACCTATTTAAAATGAATATAAAACAAAACTTAGAGTCCGTTGATATTATTAATTTTATAATTGGTCCGTATCAATTAAATTTGGAGAAATTATACTCTGACACAAAGTATAAAGCATATTAATACCATATTTTCTTCTAAACTAGTATCAATTGACCTTTATTGATATTTTAGCACAAATTAAACCAGAATATACCTAAATTATATCACTTAATATTTCACAACCCCAAACTTTAACTAACCTACATTTTGCGTTATAATATACTGTACAAAAATATAAAGATCATATTTGATAAATTGTTGAAGACAAAACAAATAATAAGTTTACGTTCACAGTTTAATCATATTCTAGTCTAAATTTTTCAATACTCAGGATAACCAAAACACGAGCCTGACAAAAGCCTCGCCATGCTAGTTACGTGTCACTTCCATTAATGCGACAGTAAGCTCTTGGCTGTTTGTTGGAGACACCGGTTGCGCAAAACGGCTTATGTAATTTGTTTCATGTTTCGTACTGTTAAATGGTAAAATCTTGGACATTACATTTTTCCGATGGTTTCATTTTCCAAAAACTCAGTGATAATACGCGCTCTGTTATCGTCCATTAAAATAAAAGCAGGGCTAATGGCACCGAATACGATCTAGCAATTTAAGTAAATATTAGTAAAACGATGTTTCATTATTTGAACGGTCGTTAGGAAGTCAGGCAATATGGAAAACTTAGCAAATGCCGTTCGTAAACAGTATTTCCAAGTCTGTCTTACACTAAACTACTTCACCGAGTATCAGTTTTCCATTAATAACGTCACGTTTAAAACATATTGAAGAAAAAGTTTGAAGAAAAAATTCATCAAAAATACATTAAAATTTTTTTTTGGTATCACTTTTTTTCTAGTATATATGTTTGCAACAAACTGCAAAAATTACCATGCAAGTTGAATATGCACACATTGTAGCCGCTACAAAAGTTTAAATATAATCCATTCTTTTCCAGTGGTAGTAAAGACTTTTTTTGACAATTGATCAATCGCAATATTACTTATTTATTACCTGCTTGTTAACTTGTTCTCGTAATGTTTTTAGCTAAAATACTGTCCGCCGCAATTAATTGATCAATTCACATTTGAAAAATACATATATACTTAACACATATTTGTTTTAAACGTGAATGTGGATTGCCCATATCGTGCATAGGTGGTGGATTAAGATTAGACGGAATTTCCAAGTGAAGTTGGAGATTGTCAGGTTATATATAGAAGACCTGTTTATGAATTTATATTGAGGGGCGTATTTTCGGAGCGCAAAGGTAAATTGAACGTTCAAGAAGACAGTCGCCACAAAAACATTATTCTATCTTCCCACTCAAATTTTTACACATTGTGTATCCAAAATTGACTGTTGAATTATTAAGTTGTTTTCGCCATGAACGATGTTTACGACACGTTAAAAATATCAATCAATCAAAAATTTTGATGTGCTAATCTAGAAATTAGTGTAAGGAAGGGCGATGGTTTTCGATAACCGCTACGCCTTGGTGATGGGTTAAGCGTAAAAGTATCAAAAAACGTTTTTCGAATCAGCAAACTTTTTTAAAATGTTGTTCCAGCCTTGGATCTGCAACTGCTATAATAATTTCAGTTTCATTGTACAGAAGGAATCTAACAAGATCCTATTATGTATCACTCGGTTAACGACAAGACGGGAAACAGTTCCGTTTCGCTTTCTCTGATGGTGTTCTTTCAAATGTCGTTTACATATTTTAAATCATTGAATAAAAATAGTTTAACAACGCCGCTTGTCAGGATAATTTGTCAAAGTTTGTTTGCATGATACGAGTAATTTAACTAGAATTAATATGGTGCAGTGGTGTATACTTACTTGTACCGAACGTTGGATTAAAGACGTTATTTGAACCAACAAATCGAACATCACCTTCGAGATTTATGTCATTAGCACCAGTCCAAACACGAGTCTGACCTAATGAAATTCAAAACATTTTTGCAAATAAATGCACAAATTAAAATTGTATGGCAATATCAAATAATACAATAATGTTCATAACATGATACAAGAGTAATGTGTAACTTTTTTTTAAATATTCGTCATAAACGGTCAGAAATGTAACCCATAATCATACAGAAAATATAAGGAAAACTTACTATTCTGTCTACTGTGCAATTCACACAGACGGATGAAAAGCGGCGATAACATTTGCTTAAGATTTTCAATATATTTTCATATCGAAAATGCATGAAAACGCACATTAAAGCGAATACGACATCAAATAACCTACATAAATATGTGATAATATTTAGATTTTTTGTTGTTGTTTACAGTCTTTGCATCATAATATAAAAATGCATGCCCGGAAAATATCTTAAATTCTTTTTTTTCAATTCAAGATTTTTACATATATCAGGATAAAATCGTAAATATAAAAAATAATAGAATAAGATCTTTTAATGTGTTTTTTATTTATCACATATCTACTACAGAACTATAAATTTCTCCATTTTAAAAAATATTTGAAACCTATTTGAATAATTTAAAAAATTTAAGCAAGAGATTTCGTCATATCTAGATTTAGAAACTTATATTGAACACGTGATATTAAAATATTATTCTTTAGGTGGTCTTCAGCAAACTAAAAGAATAAACTGAACAAAATATTTTTTTTGTAATTACAAGGATAATAGTCTTTTACTATTAAAATTTAGAAAATCCTTTTCATTACTAGAAATATTTGTGGGTACCTCCAATATACATAAAAATACTGATACCAAATTGATTTTGGACGGCTATAAACTCTAATTGACTATTTGGTTCCTACAACTTTGCGGGTGTTACTAAAACGTGGAAACGGAACCCGGAACGGAAACGGAAAACGGAACGGAAAACGGAATAAGTGTTTTATGAGGGTTGTTTAGGGCATATTGGGATATCGGATATTCACCTATTTTATTCATGGTATACAAGATATTTAAGGCAAAACTTACTGGGATATGGATATTTAAATCCATTTTATTTACAGTAATATTGGATTTTGAAAAACACTTTTTCGGATACGGGATATTTGATGAAAAATTTTGAGATATGGGATAATGGTAACCCACCCCCCCCCCCCAAAAAAAAAAAACCATGCCCCTTTTAAGGATCTGCTAGTGGTAAGAACTTATCAACAACATGTTTAATATAAACTTTTTAACGTAGGTGTATTCAAATAGACTGTTAAATGCACATTTCCTTGTTTCCATTAGTAGAAAATCTTGATTTTTAAATTATAAATTCCGGCGTATTGTAAATTGCAGTGCAAATAAGATATAGCGGTAATGTTTTCTCAGACTTCATTTTTGCAAATATAATACGTCTTTTTGTATATTTACCTTAAGTGCAACCCTTCGCTGCATTCAATTTTAAAATAGCATTTAATTATTTGTGATCATTTTCAAAAGACTGAGCTAAGAAAATTTGACAACATGTACTGCTTATTTGTATTTTCATTTTGATAACTACGAAGTGACTAAAATAGATGCCTTCAAAATGCAGTAGAGAAAAAAACTGAAAAAGGCAGGCACGCCCAGTCAGATTTCCGGTGAAACTATAACAATAGAATCGGAGCTCTCTATTACACAAGGTAAAAAAGTTATGTACCCATGTTTATTCGGTTGCCATGCAAATTAAAAGTTATTTAGCGCATTGACTGACAAAAGTTTTCGTTTACTATCTATTCGTTTTAAAATTAAAGACAACTTTGCAAAGTTACAAGAACAACGGATATTTTATACCTCTGTTTTGATCAGAAAACAAGAATAACAGAGGGTGTATTCTTAAGTGCTGCAAAAAAATGCTCCAATTTTAATTTCGATGAAAAAAATTCCATAGACTTCTGAAATATTTATCTTTCACATGTGCAATTTTTGACTTGTGACGACCTTTCGTTTTTGAGAAAAAAAGTCGAGCATTATTTCTGTTGCTGTTCATTCATGTGTGATAATTTTCGGTGTGTTCGTATATGTAACAGATGAACAAGGTGCGTGTGATTTGCCTTCGGGTTATGTACAAAGGCTCGTTTTAGTGTTGTACATTTTATTTTAAAGGTGTTTAAATTTGAAAATAAATATAGTAAAAAATAATGACAATAATATCTATTGTTAAAAAATGAAGTAACACATAAAAATAAGCGTTTTTTCGCAAAACACAGTAGCATTCGTCACATTCGGTGCGAGGGTACGATTATTCGCTCTAGTTCTCTATCACCAAAATTTATTGAAATATCAGCCACTTCAAGCCACGGATCGTTCCCTTTTTTTCGATCTAAATTGGTTTCTATTACACGATGATTGTGTTGAAAATTTTTTTAGCAGTTTAATTTCTATAACCACCGAACATTTCATTGAACGTTTTTATAACATTTTTAATCTGCCGTGTCTTGTACGTATCTTAAATTCGTCAAAGTAAGACTTATTATAAACTATGTCTTGTGTATATAGCTATAATATGTTCACTTGGTAGAAAGTGTATTATTTTATTTTTTTAAAATTCTTCAAATAGTTCGACAATTGTTCGCATAAATGGCACAGAACAGCGATACTTGTATGACTAATACTTATTTTTTAGTCCGAGAATCATGGGCAAAAAAAGCGTTTAAAAAAAGAGTTGGATAGCAGAGGGCTGTATGACTACTTGACTACTTATTTTCATGCAAATGTTATATATTTACGTTCACGTGGGGACACCAAGGCAGAAAAATTCACACTAGAAGACAAAACCTTTCAAAATGATCTAATTTTTAAGAAAGAAATTCAATTCACACTGACAAAGTGATTTGGTGTCCTTGCTGTATATTTCTTTAATAAATATGAACGCCCCCCCCCCCACTTCGTAAAACAAACCAGAAAATAAACGTCCAAAAAACACATATACATGTAATTTGTGCATACAATATTTGTTCCAATCAACTTTTAATGTTTTAAATGCAAGGGATTTTTTAAATCGTGACAGTTAACATTACTGAAATTCCGCCGAATATGCATGGTTATGGCGGGGGGGGGGTCTAAAATTAAGAATGAAATAAAGAGTCCAAAATAACATTGCAAAATCTGCTGCTCCTTCCATCATGAATCTTCCACAAGTATATGTCTATGGAGTATTATCAAATATTTCCCACTACGTAAGTACTCTAAAACTGTTGTCTGTAGACTGGTTTCTCCCTATTCATTATAGCCAAATAGACCAAAAAAACCCATCCCAGCAACACCTTTTAGAAGACATCAAACAATCATGCTCTACTTGAATGAATTTGATCAGATTATTTTGTGCATGCACTTTTTCAGATTTTATCAATCAAGATTGTAAAAAAAAGAAGCAATTACGTGCATTTTATATTTTATTTTCTATTTTCCGTCATTGGCATTTGGTTGTTTGGTGGCTACAAAAAATTATCCGACTTTATACTAGACACCATAAGATAAGGATAATTCAGACCGACTTTGCTTAAAGTTGGCAAAAAAGGGTTTCCGAGTAGATTTTTTAAACAAAAGCACACGAAGTGAATTTTAAACATAGTCAATTGATTCAAAAATTAAATACACCCTTATAAACTGGGGGTTCTAAAACCTATGGGTTTTTCATCGAACCATAAAATGACCAGGCCAATGAACAATACTCTAAAGACAATGGCACATTAAAGTCAGGTTGGAGAAATAACTTAATTAACACACATTTAAGAAGAAAGTTTATTAAGAACTTTGCAAAACTGTTCAATTTTTTAATTTTGGAAATCACATTCTTTTTCCTGCACAAGACCGTCTCATGAATATGCATTCTCAAGCACATTCAATACTAGTACGTCAGTAAAGTATTAAAGATGATTGGAAGAGGTTGTACAAGTGGTTTCTATACAAACATGGCTAGTTAGGCTTGTGCATGATGACACCTTCTAGTATAAACCATCTCCAGAGCTTGACAGTACTATTGCAGGTTACCTACATACAGAGCATCTCTAAAAAAAATTACATTTCCAATTAGAAAACAAACAGTAAAGGACAATTTAAGAATCTGAAAATAAAAAAATTTTTTTACCTGACAATGAAATTTTTTCTAAATATTTATATGAATATAATTTGGGAAAGCAAAGTATTCTAAAGTTATCAGTAATAGCCTAAATAGGATTTTTTTTAGAAAACATGTTTAGCCTACACGGCCTGCCATACCACAATCAATTACAGGACGTGAATCACTTGACCGTTACATTACTTTTAGACTTGTCTCCCTTAATAACTTGACAACGGACACATTTAAGTGCTGCGATTTTTGGCACCACGTTAAAATTACTTCAATCAAACTTAAATCAAATCTATATATAATTACCTTTGTCCCATAGAAGATCCGATTTGTGACTACATCGGGAACAGTCTTTTAAAAATTTTCAAAGGTCTGCCAACATTTTCTAAAGTGTTCCTTGAGGATGGAAAAATGTCTATAGCTACTTTTTTTAGATGGACTGTAATTTGCTGCTGTAATTGCTCGACGGGGGAAGCATCCGCGTCTTAGAATATCATAGTAGTGTGTATTCTTGAGTTGAACTGTATTAGCTGTGTACATGTTTCAAGTCCAGTCAAAAACTTCGCGTCAATACGAAAATGGCGGTCTTTCTAAGTGACTGCATCTCATGAATATTTTGAAGGGAGACAATTCGATGTCACCACAAATCGGACTGCGCCAGAGTTGACAAACCTAATGACTAAGAATAGAAAAGAAAGCTCAAAAGAATTGGAAAATTCTGGAGATAGCCGAAGACTAAGGTTCAGTTTTCATAGACATTTATAAAAACGCAAATAATTTTACATTTCTGTAGGCGTAGACAAAGGGTGCATTGATAGATTTCATTGGACCAGAGTCAATATAAAAAATGACAATAAAACTACAAATTTATGACATTGTCACAAAATGTAACATTACTTTTAGCAGGTCCCCCTGCAAATATCAATATAAATATACGAAAATGGGTTTTAACGTAAAAAAGAAGATTTTGGTTGTGTTGGATATAAAAATATAGCTTTATTAATTTATTGGCGTTTTTTTAAATAATTAAGTTGGGAAAAAAAATTTCAAACGCGAAATTTTTCTAGCAAAGATAAGATAAGATATTCTTAATTCCTAATCATAGTGGCCTTTATAGGGCATAACATACATGTATACAGACCGTCCAAAAAGTTTTGTGAACGCTTTAACTTGAAAACTAAAGGTTACCAATGATTTGAAGTTTTAGGCAATGATTTTGTATCATGCCAATTTATCAAATGATTTAAAATCTGCAAAAAAAGAACCAAACAAAAACAAACAAGCAAACGAACAAAAACAAACTAAAAAAACAACAAAAATAAAACTCATTACTATTCTTCGTTAGAGGAGCAATGAATTATCGCTGCTTAAATGGGGAGTATAGAAATTGGTTTCCGGGTCGTAGCTTGTGATATCGGGATCAATACATGTAAGTCAAAGTTCAAAACAACAACGAAACATACCCCAGTTGAATTTGCATCAAATGAAAATACATTTATTTTTATAGTATATATGATTACTAACTTACCATGCATTCCAGTCATAAAACTGAACAAGTCATACGTTTACGCATGCATAAACATGGCACCAAACTTGTTTTGATAATGTTACCTAGCGGTTTTATTGAAGTGACAATTAATATCACATACCTATATAAAAATATCAGACAGTTTATTAGGTCGAAATATCTATCTTTTTATTCATTTTTCCGTTTTCCGTTTCCGTTCCGCGTTCCGTTTCCGCGTTTTAGTAACACCCAAACGTTGCACCTGCATTCATACACATCGCCTTATATAAAAATACATACACATTTCATTTATTCGCAACAAAAACAAAAAACAAAACAAAAAACAAAAAACAAAAAACAAAAATAAATACAAGTGCAATTACAAACAGTCAGTAAGCATTTAAAAAGGGTGCTGAAAAATGTGAGTGGTCCAAAAGGTCGCATTATTTACGATCAGCCGTATATTGTATGGTCTGTAAAGATTTATGACCTCACGTTAATCTTGTACAAACCATGAACTTATGACGTTTTGTGAAACTGGGCATGACTAATATATAACAAAAAGAAAGGTTTGCAGTTTGATTCTGAATAAATAAGCTCCGTTTCAGTTATATTCATGACGACCTTAAGGTTAAGCAAACTAATTTAAATTTATGTTTTTCACGTTTACTAAATAGTTTAGTTAGAACTAGTCTTTTCTTTATTCTGTAACGTGATATCATACAAAATATTCCAGCCATGTAATGTATTCATAAAAACTGTGATGAAGTTATTGGTATATTTTATGTTCGCCGTTCTGCAAACGTGTAAAAAATACAAGAGGGACAAACAAAAAATCATAAATATATTTACACAAGTTCTCAAAATAATCTGTATTAACAATTAATGAAAAAATAGTGTTATCAATCAGAAGAAATCCAAGACGAAAATTCAATAAGTTTTAGGTTTTAGAACGTTTTCGGCACTTACATTTGCAGCTTGCCAAGTAGCACCAACAGTTAGGTATCTGTAACAATTGTTCTGAATCTTGACATAACCATCCTTGCAAGGTCCAACACATGCTGCAAAGAGACACGGACAAAAGGTAATTAATATTAAACTGTATATCATCTACACTACATGTAATCTCAAGTAATAGGATTATTTATAAAAGATATGTTCTTATTTTGTTTACATTATTATCATTATAACGTTAGAGATCTATATACATCTTTGTTACTTATCAATTATTGTTTCTTTGTTAGCAACGCGTTACATTCTTAAATCTTAGTCAAAAAGATAGTTTTACATTTTGCTATGGTGTAATTTTTCTATAACAGTAATTCTAAAATCTCACCAGGCTGTTACTTGATACGTTAAGAGCTTCCATCACACGGATTTTCCTAGAAGATGGATTCTGTTTTCAAAATGACAAAACAAAACACGACGTTTATTATGCAGAAACTCTATTATTGCCGGTTGGTAATAAAGCAAACAACAGTACATATGATGTGAAATCTGTATAAAATATTATTATCTCATAGTATAAATTTTCATAAGCTGCATTTTAAACATTTTGCAAGCAAGACCTTGCACAACAATTCTCAAGCCGTCTATAGCAGCTCAAAGCAATAGTTTGACTGTTCCCTTAACACCCATGAAAAAAACTATATTACTACTTTGGGAGAATGAAATGCATATAGTTATACAATAAATGATAAATGTGCCTTACAGTGCAAATAGGTCATAATATCATAATAAAACGTACGAGTGGTTGTTAATATTACATAAGGAAACTGTCCATTACCAACAATGTTTGTGCCTTTAATTAAATGAAGAGCTAATTGTTAGGTTGACAGTATTAGCATCAGATCAGAATTCCGAATTTTTCCAGAATTATTACACAATGAAACCTATTTCTAAGTATTTATAAATATTTCTATATACTTGTACTTAATAAATACATTCCACTTTAAACTCTGATTATATTTTAATGGGAGTTAACACCACTTTTAGCAATTTTTCAGCAATATCGTGACATCTAGTGATTTGGCGGGAGAAGACAGGAGCGCACCAAATGGGAACGATGCGCGAGTAGAACGACATAATCAAAAAACTTAATGCCACAATTCTCACTTTTTGTTCTTGTGCAATTGTCTTTCCTATTTATGTCAACTAGACTAGTAAAGTATAAGAACTGAAGTGCTAACAAGACAGCTCTCATTTCTAGTAAGTTGTTAAAATGTGTTCTAACTGGTGAACAAGAGGAATACTGTTTATATGTTTGAATGGTGTTTTACGTCAATTTCAGCTACTTTTATTTTTGCTGTATCGTGGCGTCCAGTTTTTATTGGGAGGGGGAGTGGAGACGGAGGGTAAATCGGACCTTCGGTATGAAAATTGGATATCCTTGTAAATTAAGATAGGCGTCGAGCGCACCATCCGCGCAGTGAGGATCGAACTCGCAATCTAAGTGTTGACAGACCACGTGATCAATAGTGGTCGAACTACCTGAACCACACTTTGCCACCTAGGCCCCTTAACAGGAGTAATAGCAAACCAATTTAGTCTAGAAGTTGTTAATTCTTAATTGTTTTGGACACAAAAGAGACAGATTGTTATAAAATGAACAACCTCGAAAAGAGAGTTATTAATCCCAAAAGTTCCTGTGGTAGGATGGAGTTTCTGGATTGATCTTTCTCAGATGAAAATTGTCCAAAGTGAGCGTGAAAACAAAGCGTAGAAATTCGCTATTACTGTATGAAAACCTATTTATTAGAATTTCAAAACTTTGATGTTCCAAAAACCCAATTTACTTAATGAAAGCATAAGCTGTATAAAAGAGGTAGTCCACCTACTTGTGATAATACAGAACCTGATTGATCTGTTTGTTTTTATATGAAATGTAGAACAGAAAGGTATCTGCTACTATTAAGAATTTAAGGATCCATTACTGGTCTTCGTTTGGCTGTTTGTGAACCATTGGAAACAAGCAATTAAACATATAGTCAACCGAAATAAATTCTTCTATTACTCATCTTAGACGCAGAGCATGAACTTTTCACAGAAGTGTCTCTTTTTGAGGTCTTAGAAATAACAATCAGATTTGTTGACAAGGAAGGAAGTTCCCAAAACACAGGATCGTATTTAACGGAATGACTGACATTATACAAACAGTGAAAACTGTTTCCTTTGATGCAAACATTCGTGATGTATCTCTCCCACTAAGGAACAGGAACAAAACATCATCCTTTTCTTACATAGGAATCAATATAAAACGATTGAGAAACAACACATTTACAGTGACAATCTACTGGACAGTATTACGTTCCGATCAATGTAACACAGGACAACTGGCAAATAACAATAATGTAATAAAAGATCAACAAATAACTTATTAATTTAGAATATATACTTAATCGAAAAAGAAAAAAAAGAAACAAAAAAATTAAAGATTCTACGATATTTATTGTAAAATATTTTTATTACATTTATTTCAAAAACACATTATACATTTCTGTCTTTATGTTACTAGTATGATGTTTTAACAAACGTATGGATTACACAATATTACGTTTTGATGATTTTATAACACTTCAGTCAACAAAGTGTATGTCAACCACCGAAATTATAACAGCGAATAATCTGCGGTGCCTACTACATGTGAACGTATTTTGGAGGGTTTTTTTGCGTGACTAAAGAAAACGACTTACCGCGTATGGTTCAGCTTATGCTCCTTTTGTAGATCAAGAAGGGTATTTTTTGGAGCAACAATTATTTCCTCCAGATGATCAGCGTTTTGAAAAAATGGCTGCTTTTTGAATGCTTACAGGGTGATTTGCTTTACTGTAATTTGACCTTGTTAGAACGGAAGTGTACTTTAGGAACAATCGATTGTCGTCGGGTAATGTCGTCTGCAGTTAAGGCGGGAAAGTCTCGCGGTTTGTTCCAATACTATTAAATGTCATAAAGGAAGGCGAAAATTTGTAAACAATGCAAGGTCTCTTAAGAAACAAAAATGGCTGACTTATGTAAAATTACCGTAGCAAAAGTCAAGGCAAGGACAATTTGTAACAAGTAAACAACTGAGGCATAATATAAAACATGAACAGGTTATCCTATCTAATATTTTTCTACTGGATTTTCGTAAAAAAATGATAAAATATGGAATAATAAAAACATGCAAGCACAAAAGTTTTCCAAAGTATAGTTGATCAGACGATTTTGTGTCGCCGTTAGAATTCGTGTTAATTTTTGAAACGATAGCGAAAAACGATTAACTGCAGTTGTGGGACTTGGCTGCTTTTCATTCAACCATCTTTGATTCTAGATAGATAGATAATAAACAAAATTTTAATTGTTATTTCTTAAAATAAGTTGAAATCCTGAAAAGTCCGAAATTAATACGACAGAGTAAGACTGTAAAAACAGACTTAAATGAAACATGAAATGTAATCCTCGCGGACCAACGAACTTATATATATATATATATATATATATATATATATATATATATTGTAGAGTATCCTGTTACGAATGAAAAATATATTCAATCTGGTGTCTATCATTCCTTAAAGCAATATATATCCTTTCTGAACCGAATCGACCAGGTTTAATAAACTCTAAAATAGAACACAAAACATCTTACTATGAATCATTATTAACTGAGAAGTAATCATGCATTTACATATTACATGTTTGCTGTAGGTTTCAATGGTGCATATTTACATACACACATATATATTGTAACCAAATGTACCGATTTTTGTTGTCTGTGTTCGTTCACGATTCTGGAATTACTGACTTGAATGTAATACAAACATCACACTGAAAGTGTTTCATTATGAGTTATAAACTATTTTTAAGGTTACAATAATTCCTGTTTGTAAATCAGTACAGGTTTTGGTAATTTAATATACCAAAACTGTAGTGAATATATATTTAACCATATAAATATTCAGGTTATCAGCTCATTGATCAATGTTAGTATTAATTTTCTAAGTAAACCTAGATGACAAAAACTGAATGATTTGTGTCTTTCTTGTAGGAGATTCATCTGGTACAAATAATAATTATTTATGTTTTATTGACGTTTTCAGAATTGCAATGTATCATCTTGTTATGACAACTTTAGAATAAAATTAAATATGAATAAAATAACATTCTTAATATGCATAAAATATTGGGATTTTAACACTTTTCATTTGAAGGAACTATATATTTGAATGAAACAAACAGGTTTGCCACAAATCTCTTTGAATGTTTTTGCCATTAGAGAGATACAACTGTATTATTTAAAAAAAATTCCTATACAATACACTTGTGTACAAAACCTTTAGATTAGGAAATGTTTATAAAAAATTGGTTAAAGAAGTTTAATATTAAAAACCCGTAATTCTAAATATTAAAGAGTTTCATCTAGTACGGCAAAACCAGGCTGAATGTACTAGCACTTTTTATTCCCGTGAAGTGTTAAAAGAGGTTGGACAAATGATGTAAAATGCTCTGGTAGAAACGCCCACACAAACGCCATCATTAGATGGAACTTTTTGTGTGGTACTTCAACAAGTGTCTAATGAAGTTATACCTGAAGCGTATATAAGCAAATAAAAAAAGGTTTGTGCTTGTCAAATCTTAAATCTGTTTATTTTCATAACAAAAGCTAATATTGAAGCGTGATGTGTCATTAACTGGAATGGGATCTAGCTTAGTATAGAATGTGGGAACCGATAGAATTCGCATTTGAGCACTCAATGATTTTGGAATGCCATATGCGCATAGTACAAACGAGATGTATTTGTAATTAAATTGCAACGTTTTATACGACAAAAATGGTTTGGCCGTTATTATCGATAGTGATCTAAACATACATTGTCAATAATGAAAGAGTCGTTTCGTTTTTCACTAAGACTACTCGGAATTTAGCTTCTAGTGCATGCATATAATTTTTAATACATAGCTGAAAGTTCGTGCCTATCCATATTCTAGTATTAAAAGTCGTATTTCGATATGAGCTGCAAAAACAGTAAGAATAAACAGACAATGAACCTCAAAAAGTACTTCATTTCAATAGGATAAATAATTTATCTACTTATGTGTATATTAATAAATAAAATATCAAAGGACTTTTTATTTAATATTACTTTACTTTAATTATATTGATTGTTGTACATTTTATAAGTACATACATGTTCACTTATATATATTTTATAAATTTTATAAGTACATACATGTTCACTTATATTTATATATATATATACATTGTCCGACTTCAAAAACTGAACTGACATGGTTAAGAAACTATTTAATTGAATGGAATATATAGAAATTTTGTTAAACTATAATTTATAAATATTTGTCTTGATTTAATAATCTAGCTGGCACATCATCTTTATTTTAGTTTATCTGAAGTACCTCAAATTTCTAAAAAGTATATTTACTGTATGATAATCCATATAAATATTGACTGCAGTCACCGTTCGTCATAGAACGCATGCATTAAGTAACCTTCAGGACATAAATACTATAATTTATGTCTTCCTTGTAAGATATTTGTCGGTACAAAAAGTTACGATAAGATACACACACTTTAAGTTTGGAAAACTCGCCTCAACTCAATCTTTGTCCGCCTGTGTCTTAACTGAACGAATAACCGTACCCTCGCTTTTTTGGCGAGGGTACGATTATTCCCATTACTCGTAATGTAGCAAAGCGGTAGTGACTCTTTCCCGGGACTTTGATGTCCAAACGTATACTAAATGTTGACGTATTTTTGGTGATTGTTTTTGCGTGACAAATGAAACTGCTTATCGCGTATGGTCCAGCTTACGCTTCTTTTGTAGATCAAAAATGTTGCAAATCGAATTCAACAATTATTTTCAACAGTTAATGAGCGTTTTGAAATGCGGCAGATTTTTCATTTTGATAGAGCAATTTTCTATAGTAAAGTTTGACCTAAATTACAAGTATGTTTGGAAGAGTCAGATATTGTCTCTTCGAAATCCTTCGGGTAATATCGTTATTCTGGTACCCTGACGATGATATCCTCATAAGCCTAAGCGGCTTTCGGTTATATTTGAAGTGAAGCTTGCGTCAATGAAAAATATTGCACCAGGAGACAAGGTTAGTAATATCGTCTGCAGTTAAGGCGGGAAACGTCTCGCGGTTTGTCCGAATACCATTGTATGTTACGAAAGCAGACGATGTTTTTGAAAACAACGCTAAGCCCCTTTAGAAACTCAAATGGCTGACTTCCTATGTAAAATTCCCGTAGGAAATGTCAAGGACGATTTGGTATTTGTCAACAACAAAGGCATACTATAAAATATGGACGCGTTATCGTGTAGAATTGTTTTAAATTGTATTTTAACACTACAAAGGTACAATATTATGAAATAATAAAACAATGCAATCAAAACACTGGGCGCAAGAGGGCGTAACATTTAGTATAGTTGCAGAATATAACCAGTCATGGTCAATCTTGATATCTTTCGATAGTGTCACCTTTTTTTTATCGGTTTCGTGTTTAAGATCAATCATTCTTACAACGTGATGATAATTATTGCAGTTTTTAATAACACGCTGTTCGTTGTATTAATAACATTCGTGTCTCTGTTTAATTACGTTTACTACATGAAAACATTGAGAACACCGAAAATGGTGTGTTGTATCTTGGGAAGGTGCCATATATGTAAATAACTGGATTCTTACTACGAAATGGTTGTAAAAGTATGCAAATTTTCTTCAAATAAGCTAGGTCGCCATTACCATATACGGAAAAATGATCAACATAGCATTTTCAAACACGAAAAAAGAATTTCTTAAAGTTCGTTTCCTCTTAGTTTCGCAATGTCTCAATCTTTAATAACGTTAAAGAGATATACATTATGTTTGAATATAGGATTAAACACCGTTTTCAATGGATTTATCGGTATATCAAAATATCCGAAGTACTTTTATGATATGTTTGTGAGTCAGTTGGTCTTGTTGATATACTGATAAATCATTTGAAAACGGTGTTTAATCCTTTTAATTCTTTAAAATTGCATTAAGAAATTAATTTATCTAAGGTGTTTCTCAATTCTTCATATTTCTTAATTCTTCATATTTCTTGTGTATTTGGTAGCGGGATCGACTGAATGTATGAATATTATGTTTATGTTTACGTACTACGATAATATTCCATAAACCATTTTCTGATTTTAATAAACACAACTATTAGTTTTACATCAATCTATAACCTTCTTTTCTGTATCGAACACAACGAAGTTTTAAATTTAACAAATCATTATTGATAATTCATCAAACAAATAATTTGTAAGTTGATCGCTACTTTCGATATTGAAAGCCGCCATCTTTCTTTACGTTGGTTACGCTAAAAATAGTTCGGTCAACGTAATTTATCCAAAAATAAATCAAGTCAACTGATCACAAAATAAATTTCGTTGAAAACCTCTACCGGAAGTAATCTCGACCAATTAAATAAGGCATTTCTAAATATGCAAATCATATTAGAATTATTTTTGTATAAATAGATCGAAGTTAGAATTTTTTTGTGTGTGCTACATTACGAATATTAAATTCGTCTGTTAATCCAACAAATCACAAAACTAACATCGGATTAAAACGGCAGTAAAATTCGGCCTAGTGTTTTATTTTTTCTCTTTTTACTATATATGTTATTTGTCCATTAATTAAGTTGGGAATACAAATACTGATAATGATTGGTAGACTGAAAAAAGATTGACGGAGCAACATAGATGAGACAAATGAACAATTTGTCAAATTGGCCCTTATAAGGGCCATCAAAGTTATTCAAAAAGAATCTAAATTGTGTGATGCAAATTTTGTAAACAGAATTATTATAAAGCAGTATTTTTTTTAACACCTTCATAAAATTGCTATCAAATTAAACAATACCATTCTAAAATTTTGCCAAAATGTCTAAACAATACACTACACAACTGTAATCAAGGCAACTGAACAAGTAAGCACTAAAAGACAAAAATCCATGAAATGAATTAGAAGCCAGTGACAAAGCTTTATATTGCGGTTTCTATTTTTTTTTAAGGCCAGTGCCCTATAGTCATCAGTCTGCCCGTCTGTCTGTACGAAACTAATCGTATCCGAACTTTAATCTTTTTATCTTTTGATGTAGGCTTTTGATATTTGGTATGTTGGTACATGTAGATAATATCAAGATGATGTGTCGCATACAATGGTTGATGACCTTTCACCTTGACCTCAATGTCAGATGCACCCACAGAGATGGATTCATCTCTGACACGGATATCTAGTTTTTACTGTTCTAAACCAAGTGCAATGTACAGACAGTTTAACCAGGCTCACAGATAATAACTGATCATTAATCAGCTGTTGTTGCTATGTCATGCTTAAAAAATTAACCTACAAGAAAATTTTTCCTAAAACTTTAAAAAAGTTACCAGATCACTAGGATATATATCAGTACAGTGCTTATTTTAAACACTGAATTTAAATAATTTTTATTTTTCTGTTCAAAATTCCTCACAAATGCAAAGTGTAATTTTTATATTTCATAACTTTTGTCTTTCTTTTGATTGTCCATGGGTGAAAAATAAAGTATTTCAACAAGAAATTTATTTCCTGCTGTTTTTTTAAAGTGAGGATTATATTTTAAAGCATGATTTTTTGTGATTCTTGATCTACACACACTGGTCTACTCTGTAGATATCGTCATTGAAGTTACACTGTAAACTTGGAAATATGGAAAAAATGTTTATTTAGTAGGCACATATCTTTGCATGTATATATGACAGTTGGTTATGGTTAATTTAATAAAATCTTATCTAAAAACATAGCTATATATATTTCAACAACAATATCAGCCTTGTAATGACACGGCATGAAATCACTGTCTCTCAACGAAATGGTGTAAAATCCTGCATTCTGACGATTTCCTGACACCTAAAACATGTCCGTTAAAATGTCATTTTGTTATGCTAAAACATGCTTGTCAAAACGAAAGGGGGGGTCCGGACCCCCTGGACCCCCCTCTGGATCCGCCACTGGCCGTCCAAAGCTTTTCATTTTCCTTTTTTTGCGTGGGACAACTTACTGAGAATCAACTATTAGCTACAATAATGTAGCTTCTTTGTTTAATCAACTACCTTATCACGTATGATGCATCAATTGCTGTCTCTGACCTATATTTTGTGGTTGCCTGATTTGGCTAATCTTAATTTATAATGATGTGATTAAATAATAACAATACATCTTGCTATTTAACATTAAAAACAGTACGTAATTTTGTCCACAAAGAAAAAAAAGCCTAGAGACGGCTAGCTTTTTAGGAAAGCTAATACTTGTTATTCTATCTTACTAGATATTACTAGCCAATTTGGGTATCCTACGTCAACCACAATCACAGAGTTATATCTGAGAACCAGTTATGTTGTCTGTGCCGGAGATTAAAGGTAACCATGTAGACAGAAATGTAAACAATGGCAGAAAACATTGAAAATTCACCAGATGCACCATTAATATGCTGTTTTTCTCCATTTACTAAAACAAACTGTGGTTCATCTCCATATTTTCCTAAAGAGACTGAATATTGTACCAAATTGCATGAAGGCAATGCAATAAATAATTTGGTTATTCCATAATGACCATATGTCACTATGTTTGACTATTTTTAATGTAACAGTATGTCAAATGAAACTAAATGAACTAGAAATATACTTTTCTTCTTAGACATGTCACACCATAGATTATATTCATAGCATACAATATTTAAATGGTTACACGTCTGTAGTCCGACAGCCCAATAGTCCGACAGCCCAATGGTCCAACAACCCAATAGTCCTACAGCCCAACAATCCGAAAACCCACAACAGTCTAACAAATTATCACATAATAGGTCGGACCGAAATCGATAATTAAAAAAAATAAATATATAATTTCTATTCTCCACCTACGTACCGGAATACATGTATATATAGCGTTTGGGTATGTTTATCCGTCCGTACGTTTGTTTCATATTTAGTTTACGTTCAGGTTTAGCGGGTTTGTAAGTTGGTCTTGTACGCCCTGAAAAATGTTAAAAAAATAAATAAAGAAGGAATGTGTTTATTGGATGCCACCGTTGGCCCCAAACAGGAAGTAGAAGTCCGTCAGGTCTGAAAGTCGCTTAGGACGTACAGTTCGTCATACTGAACCATCCCAAGTCATTCTCATGTACGATTATTACGCGCTGGGAAAAGCTTGACGGAAATTTGTACGGAATGGCGGACGGATGAACGGACGGACATGAGTCAAACTATATGTCGTCGCGCCTGCATAACAATCTGTCCAAGTCAAGAACAGCCGGATTTAGTTAAACAGGAAGTAGGCCTGAAATTAAATCCCACGGTATAGGACTCCACGCTGATGCTGCATTCCATATATCAAGAGGCCTTGATAGTTGTTGCTGAGAATACTCCTTCGAACAAATTTTTGCGATCGCCCGCCCGACATTGACAATCCAGAAATTCGGCCAATGAACATGGAATGATGAGAAATATGAGAATAGAATAGAAAAGAAAGGAATAGTAATTTTAAAGAGAACGAAGATCAACCTATTAGGCCAACTAGGGTACACTACTTAATTGATCCGTGGTATGGGCACCGCCATCAGATGCTAAAGCCCCGTAGTCTACCTCTTACAATAAGCTGGACTTTGCTGCGGACCACTAGGGGCACGCACGAAGGAAAGAGTTAATGAAATCTCCACGAAACTTTAGACATATATGCACCAACCTATGAACTAACATCATTTGCACATTTATACCTGTCTCACCAACTCCATGATGAAGAAAAAAATCAGCCGTAATTACACACATTCCCTGTAACATATACATGTAATATAACCAAATCATAGCTAGTATTCCTAATTTTAAGAAATTCCAACCAAACAACCAACTTACTTAGGTTTGCATTTATAGCGAGCGATAGCTCGCTTAATGGTAGAAGTATCCTTTGACTATGAGACTATAGAGTTGTAAAAAAATCTTGCAACCGGAAGTTTTCAAATTAATCAACAATGTCTTCGCAACATCGCAAAAATCTCCGTTGTAAGAGAAAAGTGTGTAACACATTTGCTTCTAGGTATCTAGAATTTGAATTTCGTTAACGAAAATAACTTAACATAACTTCAAAATTTTTTCCTTTAATAATGTATTTTTTCAGTTTGGAGGATATTTTCTTTCCTCCATTTTGACTCGACTTCTCGTAAGTTATCGCAACTACGTCAAAATAAATGCAAAACTCGAAACGAGAAGAAAATACAGACGAAATGTGTTTTTTTTAATGTTATATTTATAAAACATTTATTTTTTAACCAAAGTATTTTAATTTTTGATGTTATGCAAAAAAAAAAAACGTGCAACGTTAGTTGACGTGAATTAAAAAACGTCCAACGATAGTTTCGTCTGCTTCTGACAGGCGATACTTGACGTGAACTGATATTTGCTGCTATGATTTGTGATCGTCTGCCGTGTAAATTCGTCTGCTGATCCTGGTTCATAAAACAAACACAATCTCGTATCTGGGTAAATTAATGGAAAAATAACGCGTTGCGCATCTCTATACGATCTTACCATTTAACTGTATTTAAATAGCCAACAATAAAAAGTGACAATCTGTACTTAAAATGTAATCTTTCACCTGCTCTCCCTTTCTGTTATTGGTCGCTGCGTTAACAAGTGTAAGATTTAATTTTAATTATATATTGAAAATTTGAATTATAGTCTAATAACAAGTCTTCTAAAGTCAACAAGTAGTTCCTGCCATTTAGCTTTAGCTTATATCATGCAGGCAACCAATTTTGTGTACCTTAACTCAAGCACATGTTTATAAACACAAGTAAAGAGGCTGGTAATACTGAACTGTACCATGATAATTTTCACACATTATTTTGTTCTAATTGTAATTATAATGAAAAAAAATTGTTCCTTTAAGAAATAGCTCTTGTTCAGCGTGTACATTTTATTAATAATTTTATGATTTTATTGTTAAATCTTAACTGTATATTTTTCAGAAGCAAGACACAGAATTATCAATCCTGGCATTATAGTCTATTGCTTGCAGAACCTACACATATATAAAGTTGGGAATACAAATACTGATAATGATTGGTAGACTGAAAAAAGATTGACGGAGCAACATAGATGAGACAAATGAACAATTTGTCAAATTGGCCCTTATAAGGGCCATCAAAGTTATTCAAAAAGAATCTAAATTGTGTGATGCAAATTTTGTAAACAGAATTATTATAAAGCAGTATTTTTTTTAACAACTTCATAAAATTGCTATCAAATTAAACAATACCATTCTAAAATTTTGCCGAAATGTCTAAAAAATACACTACACAACTGTAATCAAGGCAACTGAACAAGTAAGCACTAAAAGACAAAAATCCATGAAATGAATTAGAAGCCAGTGACAAAGCTTTATATTGAGGTTTCTATTTTTTTTTAAGGCCAGTGCCCTATAGTCATCAGTCTGCCCGTCTGTCTGTACGAAACTAATCGTATCCGAACTTTAATCTTTTTATCTTTTGATGTAGGCTTTTGATATTTGGTATGTTGGTACATGTAGATAATATCAAGATGATGTGTCGCATACAATGGTTGATGACCTTTCACCTTGACCTCAATGTCAGATGCACCCACAGAGATGGATTCATCTCTGACACGGATATCTAGTTTTTACTGTTCTAAACCAAGTGCAATGTACAGACAGTTTAACCAGGCTCACAGATAATAACTGATCATTAATCAGCTGTTGTTGCTATGTCATGCTTAAAAAATTAACCTACAAGAAAATTTTTCCTAAAACTTTAAAAAAGTTACCAGATCACTAGGATATATATCAGTACAGTGCTTATTTTAAACACTGAATTTAAATAATTTTTATTTTTCTGTTCAAAATTCCTCACAAATGCAAAGTGTAATTTTTATATTTCATAACTTTTGTCTTTCTTTTGATTGTCCATGGGTGAAAAATAAAGTATTTCACCAAGAAATTTATTTCCTGCTGTTTTTTTAAAGTGAGGATTATATTTTAAAGCATGATTTTTTGTGATTCTTGATCTACACACACTGGTCTACTCTGTAGATATCGTCATTGAAGTTACACTGTAAACTTGGAAATATGGAAAAAATGTTTATTTAGTAGGCACATATCTTTGCATGTATATATGACAGTTGGTTATGGTTAATTTAATAAAATCTTATCTAAAAACATAGCTATATATATTTCAACAACAATATCAGCCTTGTAATGACACGGCATGAAATCACTGTCTCTCACTTATCTTTGGACCAGAAAATATATGTTCCTTTGTTTGAATGTTGTTTAACGCCACTTTCAGCTTTTTTTCAACTATCTCATGGTGTACAGTTTTTATTGGAGGAGGATGCTGGAGTAACTGGCCTTTATTATGAAAACTTTCAATCCTTGTCAACTAAAATAGCAGTTGAGCACTGCCTACATTGAAAGTCTACTCTTCAAACTCGGTGTTCCAGACACGACAGGAGTTTCTTGATGCTTCTCCCTTAATGAAATAAAATGATTTATATCTATAGTATAATTGTTAACAATTACAAGGATGGTTGGTTTGTTTGTTTGAATGTTTATCGCCACTCAGCAATTTTTCAGCTATTTTATGGCATCCAGTTACAATTGGGGAGGGAGCTGTAGTAGCTGGAGAAAAGCAGACATTCGGTAGGAAAACTAGTAATCAATGTCATATAAGATAATAACTGCAGTCAAGTGCACCCTGCCAGAAGTGTGACTTGAACCCACAACATCATGGTTGACAGACCATGTGATCAATAGGAAACTTAACCACTTGGCCATTGAGGACCCCATGGATGGTTGGAGTTGTTTTATCATGCAAAAATAAAACACTTAACTTGTCAAGTTAATAATTTGATATTATTTTATCTCGTGGCAGCATAAAACTTGCAGATGACTTATTTAACAATCGTGCATCAATGTAAGTTAAAAAACGTATTAAACTGTTGAAAACTTTAAAACAGGGACAGTCTATATATACTAAGACTACGGATCAAGTTTGAAGGGATATCGCTCGCCTGATAGGTCACACCTATTTACATATTAGAACGTTTATTGTTCTTTGGATTGTGTCTGAAGGTTTATAGTATTGCATATATGCGCATTGTCGGACTATTGGGCTGTCGGACTATTGGGTTGTCGGACCAATGGGCTGTCGGACTATTGGGCTGTCGGACTATTGGTTATCGGACTATCGGGATGTCACCATTTAAATAGGTTAATCAATGAATAATTCATTGATTAACCTATTTATAGCAAGTGTTGACATATTCTGGAGATGGTTTTTGTCTCGCCTGCGACGAAAGTCGCTGGAGGCGAGACATATGTATGGGAATCCGGCGGCGGCGGCGGCGGCGTAAACACTTGACATCTTGCTTCATATATTTGTAAGCCCAAGCCCTAGGTCCATCAAATTTGGTACAGAGGTAGCTTATGA
This sequence comes from Limnoperna fortunei, assembly GCA_944474755.1. Classification (NCBI taxonomy): domain Eukaryota; kingdom Metazoa; phylum Mollusca; class Bivalvia; order Mytilida; family Modiolidae; genus Limnoperna; species Limnoperna fortunei. The sequence goes on along the minus strand of OX104118.1, from coordinate 12,850,179 downwards.
TGAGTACTTGCCAGTCAGTCACCTGTCACCTGACCTTGACCTCAATTTCACGGTCCAGCGACTGCGTTAAAGTTTTTGGGTTACGGCAGTTCCTCTGTAACTACGCATAGTAGGATGACAATATTTGGTGTATAGGTTGCTGATGACTAGTACATGACTGTCTGGTAGGTGTCACCTGACCTTGACCTCAATTTCACGGTCCAGCGACTACGTTAAAGTTTTTGTGTTACGACAGTTCCTCTGTAACCACGTATGGTAGGATGACAATATTTGGTATATAGGTTGCTGATGACTAGTGGATGACTGTCTGGTAGGTGTCACCTGACCTTGACCTCAATTTCACGGTCCAGTGACTACGTTAAAGTTTTTGGGTTACGACAGTTCCTCTGTTACCACGCATGGTTGGATGACAATATTTGGTATATAGGTTGCTGATGACTAGTACATGACTGTCTGGTAGGTGTCACCTGACCTTGACCTCAATTTCATGGTCCAGTGACTACGTTAAAGTTTTTGGGTTACGACAGTTCCTCTGTTACCACGCATGGTAGGATGACAATATTTGGTATATAAGTTGCTGATGACTAGTACATGACTGTCTGGTAGGTGTCACCTGACCTTGACCTCAATTTCACGGTCCAGCGACTATGTTAAAGTTTTTGTGTTACTGCAGTTTCTCTGTAACTATGCATGGTAGGATGACAATATTTGGTATATAGGTTGCTGATGAATAGTACATGACTGTCTGGTAGGTGCCACGTGACCTTGACCTCAATTTCACGGTCCAGTGACTACGTTAAAGTTTTTAGGTTACTGCTGTTCCCCTGTAACCAAGCATGGTAGGATGACAATATTTGGTATATAGGTTGCTGATGAATAGTACATGATTGTCTGGTAGGTGTCACCTGACCTTGACCTCAATTTCACGGTTCAGCGACTACGTTAAAGTTTTTCTATTAGGACAGTTCCTCTGTAACTATGCATAGCATGGTGACAATATTTGGTATACAGGCCGCTGCTCATAATTAATGCTATTTACTTAATGCTTATGACGAAATTTATTTTCGTTACTGATGCGGAATTGAGGCGAGACGTTTTTCTGTGTCCACACTTGTTTGAGTTAAAAATGATAACTGCTTACCACATATGGTTCAGCTTATGCTCCTTTTGAAGACCAAGAAGGGTACTTTTGAAATCAATAATTATATATTTCATTGAGATATTCAGCGTTTTGAAAAATGGCAGTTTTTAAATTTTGAAAGGGCGATTTTCCATACTAAAATTTGACCTCAATTAGAACGGAAGTGTACTTTAGGAACAATCGATTGTTGTCTATTCGAAATTCTTCGGGTGATGTCGTCTGCAGTTAAGGCAGGAAAAGTCTTGCGATTTGTCCGAATACCATTGAACGTCACGAAAGCAGACGAACATTAATTTTGTAAACATCGTAAGGAACAACAACACAATTAAAGATCTTTGCAACTCGTTGTCACGAATGTAGTTCCCCTTAAAATGGTATCTTTCTTTGTATTTTTTTTCTTTGGCTTTCTTGTTTTGGTTCTACTTTTTGGGCTTATTGGAAAGAAGCATGTTTCAAAAAATTTTAAAATTAAACATTTGATGAAATATAATGTATTAGGAGTAATTTGGTCTAGTGGAAGGATTTCAAATGTCCTGTTTTCGGAGTGTCTCGGACTTCATCTCTGAAGATACGGATGCTTCCAAAGCTTTGAAAAGAGTTAGAACTGATCAATTTTTCAGAATTTTTGATATAGTTTGGAAGTGGTATCATTTTCAGACTACCAAATGGCATTCCAGAACTATCGGTGGAATTTTAAAAAAATTGACTTTATGTTATAATAGTCAAAGAAAAAATATAGGCATTAATTAATTGTGTTTGTTCCTAGGAGCCGGAACGAGGTGAGTAAAGAAAGTTAGATTTTTCACTCTACATTGGCACCAAAGGCAAAATTTTTGTTATGTTTAATGAAAAACAATAGAAATACAAGAAATGTATGAAAATTTAACAATTTTATTGTTTTTAGGGTCTTTTTAAAAAATTTGGTTCAAAATTATCACTTTTCTATATGATTTTTTAATATTATTAAAGAACCAACATGTTTTTGCAAAAATTCATTACCAAGTTTGGTTGATGTAGCACTCACAAACAAACCAAATGCTTGTAGTAAAACTTGTAATTTTGGTACAGGAATAAGTGATGTCCATAATCTTATTGCTTGTCAACTCAAAGTTGAAATTCCAACTAAGAACAAAAATGTCTTACAGAAGCTACAAAAATTGTGATGGTGTACAATTCTTAAATGATTTAAGTCAATCAGGAATTGAAAATTAGATGAAGCATATGATAATTTTAATGCTTTATGAAACTGTATAACAAACATGTACCTCCGAAGCAGAGAAACATTGTAAGAGCACCAGCTCCTTTTATGAGTCATAAACTACGACAAGCTGTGTACAAGAAGAGAATGCTTCACAATAATTTTAAGAATAAGCGAGACTCTTAGTCTTGGGAAAATTATAGAGTTCAGAGAAATATGGTTAATTATTTATTTATTAGCACATTTATACCCCAAGGGGTTGATGGCAACACAATTACACAATTATACACAAACAATAAACAGATATAAATTTTCTAAGACATTATCAACTAAAATAAAATTCAAATCATGCAGTAACAGAGTCCACTTTCCTCAGTACTAACGACTTTTTATAAATAGTGCAACATACTGCAAATGACTTGAAGAGAACATTAATTTTACATATGTTTAAGATTAAAAGACAATCTGTGAAAAACTATTTTGTTGAAGGTTGTGTAGGTGGTCCCAAAAGCAAGGACTTTAGGCCCACTATTAAACCTTTTTTAACCAACAAAGGGTGTCATTTTGAGCCTGATATTATTATAAGAGAAAATGATGTATTGCTTACAGATCAGAAAGATTTTAGCTTTGTTTTTAATGAATGTTTTATTAATGTAGCCAAAGATATAGGTCAAGGGGCAATTTCTATTGACAACAATCACCCAAGTGTACTTAAAATCAATGTAACAAACATGAATCTAGGACAACAAAATGAATTAACTTTTACACAAAAACAACTGAACAAAATAAATGTTAAAAAGGCTACTGGTTTTGATGAAATATCACCTAAAATACTCAAAATAGCAGCACCAGTAGTAAAACAACCAATCACTAACCTCATAAACATGAGCTTCACAACATCAACATACGTACATTTCCAGATAAACTGAAAAATGCACAAGGTGTACCTATACATAAGAAAAACACCACACTGGATAAATCCAATTACAGACCAGTCAGTATACTACCAACCATATCTAAAATTTTGAAAGATCTATTGAAACACAAATAAATGATTTTTTTGAAAGATTTAATATCTTTTTGTCAGCCTTTAGACCTGGCTACAGTTGTCAAGATATTTTAATTAGAATTAAAGAAGATTGGCGTAAACGTTTAGACACCAATCAATACATTGCTGCTATTCTGATGGATTTATCTAAAGCGTTTGACTGTCTTCCACATGATCTGCTCCTGCTGAAACTAAAAAGCTACGGTATGTCAGAAACTGCCCTCTCTTTACTTAACAGCTATTTGAAAAACAGGAAGCAGTGTGTAAAAATTGGTTCAATATGCAGTCCTTTTTTGGACATCTTATAGCAGCAATGACCTACAGGATGTGATTACTACTCTTGAACAAGAAAGTAATATTTTAATAAAATGGTTTTCAGATAACCACATGAAAGCCAACCCTGATAAGTTTCAGGCTTTTGCTATTGGCAGTAAAACCAACAAAGAAAATTTAATTTTTGAATTAGACAGAAATAATATTAAATGTAAAGATGAGGTTAAATTACTTGGTGTTACCTTTGATTCTAAATTGAATTTTAATAGCCATATATCTAATGTATGTAAAAAGACTTCACAACAATTGAATGTGCTTAAGATAATTGGTAAATATTTAAGCAAGTTTGGTAAAATATCTATATACTATTCTTTTATACTTGCAAACTTTAACTATTGCCCTTTAGTATGGCACTTCTGTAATGAAAGCAACACCCGCAAGCTTGAAAAGATCCAAGAAAGAGCCTTGCGTTTCATATACAATGATGATAAAAGCACATATGAAGAACTTCTGTATAAATCAAAAATGCCATCTTTGAAAATTAAACGCTTGCGCATTTTAGCAATTTTTGTATATAATGACATGATATTGTAACTTAAAGACAACTCCTTACTGTTTTAGATACCAGAATATAGTAAATGTTCCTGGAGTGAACACAACCAGGTATGGCATACATTCTGTCAGCTACGGAGCAGCTAAACTATGGAACCAACTTCCAAATGAACTTAGAGGGGATATGGGACTCAATCAGTTTAAAAGCTTACTTAGTAAATGGGAGGGGGAGGGATGTTCTTGCTCTTTCTGCAGATAGTTCAGCCAACCGTAGCTGATAGTCTGTTTCTGTTTTTATTTTTGTCCATCTTTACTAGTATGTATGCATGACTTGGTTATTCTGCTTTTTGCTTTTTAGTTTAGTGCTTTAAATGGTTTATTTAGTGCTTTGGTATGCAGGCTTGCTCAGCATGTCTTATATGTGCTTGATTTGCTATGTGATATATGTATATATTTTATATGTCTTATGTCATGTGCTTTGTATGAGTTCTGTGTGTACTGTATAAATGTATGTCGGTTTTAAAAGCTCTACAGAGCTTATGTTTATTGTTATATGTCTACCGACTTTAAATAAAGTTTACTTGACTTGACTTGATAGGGTTCCCCTATTGCCCCTCTCTTTTCGTTGACAGAATAAATACCCATTTCATGAAAAAAATAGTAGTAGGAAATTAAAAATGGAAGTTTTTAAAATATAGGCAGAAAATTGAGAAAAAATGTGCCATTGGGCTCAATGGAGAGTACTTAACTTGGCAAGTAGCTTCCACACCCAACCCAAAGGCTATAATGGGGTTTTAAATTGTAAACTGCCAGAAGCCAGGGGGTGGAGACAGATGCGCGTGCGTGCACAGATTGGCGTACATGATACAGCAGGGGATACTTCAGTTTTTCTAATGCTGATGATTCGCTTCTGTGCCACTACAGGGAAGTGTGTATGTCGGCCATCTTGTGTTGGAGCCTAAGGTCTTCAACAACAGTAGATTAGGCCACCCTGCTCCTTTGTGGTCTTGTAAAATTGCTCGAAAGATGGCAAAAAACAACATTGGTAGTCTATTCTGTTTACTTTTAAATGATAAGAGTTTTTTTTTTGAAAAAAAGAGGGGGGGGGAGACTTTTGAGTTATGTTTACTGTGAAAAGGAGCAGGTTGACCTATTATCATTTTCATCTGTTCACATGTATTTGTTTATTTCATTTTAATATTGAAACAACAATTAAGATTCTTTTTGTAAAATCTTGTTGGCCCTTAAAAGGGCCTTTTTCAGTAATCAGCAGGATCCCTGGGTAGTTTCGTCTTGCAGCAGTCACTGTTGTGTAAAGTTCAGATCTAGCTGTCTTTTCTCGAACTCTGGATTCTTACTGTGCTGATTTTTTTATATCTTGTGTTCTTAAAGTCTCACAACAATTTACTTGAGTGGTCTTCTCTTTCGGTATTTAGCTATTTGTAGGTATTTAGTGCTATCCTCACATAGGAAACATCTCTCAGTTCTGCATGTAGACTGTAGTGCATGAAGCATGTACATCATACATTCACTGTCAACAAATCTCAAGGTGCCAGGTACTCTTCTCTTCTAGTTCTGTTGTCAAGTTGCAAATTTACCATCTGAGGAGTGAAATGTGAGATGGTATTGATTAGAACCTGCTGTCATCTCTGTCATTCCATGTTCATCTATAGTACTATAGACTGTGTTCATTAACTTCCAGTCTTGAGTCCATGTGATTGCTTAAGGTGTTAATGGCATCTTCATCATGAGCTTTAGATGTATTCATGAGCCTTCTGTATCTACCAGCATGGAGAACCTTCCTATTCTGAAGTCAGACAGACTTTCATGAGAGGATTGTAACCAGTGGTAAACATCTTCAACACTAAGCTTGCTGGTGTATGGTGTAGCCCTACAACATCAATACAGAAGTGATGACAGGACCACAGAGCTGCAGGTTTGTTATAACTTATTTTTCTATTTAATTTCATATTAAAAGTGTTTCATTATTTTACCCGTTCAAATCCAAACATATTCATTTTTCAAGCTAGATTTATGATTTAAACTTTTTAAATAATTCTTATCTTAAATTTAGCACTACATCCAAAGACTTGCTGGTTAAAGTCGCATGTTAACATTAAAATGTTTTTTTCTGTGAAATTTATCTTCAATTTACAATTAATTAAGCAATAGAAATATAAGTTAATGAGTTATTTGCAATTTCTTTGAAATTTGCAACCTGATGAGGTTTATTGCTCTCGATCCTCCTTGACCTGAGGCAAGTGTAAGGCATGTGTATTAAATATTTTTTTTGCCACCTTTTTTGTGCATCTCAGGCATGTAAAAAATATTGTATTATATAATAGAATGTTTTTGGCATTTTTTCTCTAAAAGTTGAATTTTTAAAGCCAATTTTTATATTTTAAATATAATTTTGAATGTTTTTGGTCATCTATTTCCTGTTTTATTTCAAATATTTAAATTTCTTTAACATTTTAGGTACTTAAAAGTCAAAATTGCCAACGAAAAAAGATTGACTAAATTACATGTAGCTTTTACTTTCTGACACATTTTACTTTTTGTAGATATCTTAAAAAGCAAAAAAAGTTACAGCAATTTTAGTGAGAGAGGTGAAGTTGGAAAATTTGGTTATAATGAAGAGAAAATGGATGTTTTTGATTATCAAGAAAAGATTTTATTCTGATTTGAAAGTGAAATATACTTACCAATAAAACTTAATTAATTAGAATATAGATTTCACGCTTGATTAGTTCTCATCGCAAGTTTAAAGGTGACTAAAAATACACATCACGTGACTGATGTGTAGTCACCTATCATGTATCACCTGTGTGAACCCAGGTAAGATTAAATTTTAAATGGCGTTGAATTGGAATAAATATCCAAAATAACATTAGAAAGAAATTTATGGGGCGGTGGATGGCCCTTGGTAAGTATATTTCACTTTGAAATCAATATAAAATCTTTTCTTGATAATCAAAAAGATCCATTTTATATTGATTTGGTGAAATATACTTACCAATAAAACTTAATTAATTAGAATACTCACTGATTCCAAAGCAGTGTCTTAAGGTGGTGGAAAAATTTCTTTCTACTTCCATTCAACATCATGATATGTACATAATATACATCAATATACATGCATAAGGGATGTTTTTTTAAAATACTGCCACCATAAAAACCAAAACATAACTATTTACAAGACACAAAATCTTCAATCTGAAAAGCAAGTTTATCATTCCATAAATGAAATTACTTATATACATCTGTAGTAAAACATTATTACAAATCTACTGCAATACTTGTGGAATATTCAAATCTCGCAAGTAAAATTTTACAAAAGTTGATTCTGATGACCAGTCTGCAGCATATAAAATAGATTTCATTGTAGCCCCTTTGTAAAGAGCCCAACTAGGTGCAATTGCTTTAGTAGAATGAGCTTTTAATGTCATTTTACCATCTGAATATGCTTGCTTAACTGTTTCTACAATCCATTTAGATATTGTGACAGATGAAACTGGTTTGTGTGGTTCATTCAATGTCAAAAACATTTTCACTCTGTCTGCAATATCTTATTTCTGTCTAAACTTCTCTGTCCTACTTAAATAAATATTTACAGATCTTTTTTGGATCTAACAATTCCTTGTCTGGATAATGGGAAACATGTATTTTAATAACAAAATGAGACTGTCTGTCTTGTTTTGAAAGACCACGTCTAACAAATGTGATACCCTTTTTCTGAATTTTCATCGACTCTTGATCTATTCTTAAACTATGTATATCACTACACCTTCTGAATGTAGTTATTGCAATCAGAAAAACTGTTTTCAGTGTAACAAACTTTAGGGATACTTCATTTAGAGGTTCAAAAGGTTTAGTCTCTAATGCACCTAGAACCAAATTTAGATCCCACTCTGGAAGTAATTTTGTCTTTGGTGGTCGAGAATGAAAAATACCTTTTAAAAGTCTTGAAATATGTGGATGTTGTCCCACTGGATAATTTCCAATAGATGGTAATACTGCCGATAGCATTGATCGATACCCAGGAATTGTTCTATATTGTAAACCAGATTCAAATAAAAAGACTAAAAACTCAGCAATTTGATTTAAAGTTGTTTTATAGGGATCAATTTGTTGTTCAGTACACCAGCTACTAAACTTTTCTAATTTCTTAGAATAATCTCGCTGTGTACCCTTGCGCCAAGATGCATTTAGCAAGTGTCTAACTGGTTCTGAAAAACCCTCTACTTTGAAATTTCTGTGGAGAGGAGCCACGCTGTCGGATTCAAAATCTGAGCATTGGGGTGATATATTCTAGAGTTGGGTTGACTCAATAGATTTTCTATATTGGGCAATCTGATTGGAGGAGCAATTAACATTTGCAGAATCTCCACATACCAATGTCTCCGTGGCCACTGTGGGGCTATTAGAATAATCTGGCAATGGAATTGCCTCATATATTCTAATATCTTTGGTATCATGCATATTGGGGAAATACATATGCAAACATCCCCTCCCAAGATATTGTCAGAGCATCCAGTGCCAAGGCATCTGGATGAGGTATCCAAGAACAAAAAATCTGAGTTTGTTTGTTCTCTGCTGAAGCAAAGAGATCTATCAGTGGATATCCCCATTGATTGAACATTTGTTGGACTACTGATCTGTTCAATGTCCATTCTGTTTGTCGAATTTTCAATCGACTTAATTGGTCTGTTAAAATATTCTTTTTGCCTACAATATGTGCTGCTTTCAGAATAATTTTGTTTTGAATAGCCATTTGCCATAACTCCCATGTTAGGAAACAAAGGCTGGGTGACTTGGTCCCCCATGACGATTTATGTATTGGACTACACTGGTATTGTCGCTCCTCACTAATACACATTTGTTTTGCAGTTGATTCAGAAAATGTTTGAGAGTCACGAAAACTGCTTTCATTTCCAGACAATATATATGTAACAGTTTTTGATCTGATGTCCATTCTCCTTGAAAAATCTCTTTCCCAATATAACCCCCAAAACCATTTTTTGAAGCATCTGTTGTGACTGTAACCGAATTTACTGGAGTTACTTAATATCGGCCTTTCTGCGTGTTCGTTGAATTTAACCACCAAATCAGATGGGATTTTAGATGTTGAGTAACGGGAATCTGGATAGACATATCCTTGCAACTTGGATTCCTGAAACTCAACGGATGTAGTTGTATTGGTCTCATGTATAGTCGAGCATTTGGAATCAATTCTATATATACATGAAGCCATTACACCCAGAACTCGTAGAAAATCTAGAGCTATCACTTTTCCTGTAAACATGTTCTGAATCAACATCTGTAATTTTTGTATTCTCTCTACAGTTGGAAACACTAAACCTTTGTCTAAGTGAAACAGACCTCCCATGTATGTCACCCTTTGGCTGGGAAACAAACTGGATTTCACTTTGTTTATTATAAATCCGAGAGATATCAAAAGATTGAGACATTTCTGTAGATCTTGTAATAACAGATTTTTGTCCTGGTTTACTATCAGCCAGTCGTCCAGATAGACAACTAATCTGATATTCTGTGCCCTCAGAAAGGCTGCTATTACTGTCACCAGTTTCGTAAAAATTCGGGGTGCACACGTTGGTCCAAAACAAATTGCTTTCCACTGAAAGCACTGGTTTTGTGCACAAACCCTCATGTACTGTCTGTGACCTTGGAATATCGGAACATGTAGGTATGCATATGAAACTAAGTTTATTACTTTTGTTATTGTATCTATCTTAAAATGAATTTTCTTGAGGTAAGCATTCAATGGTTTCAGATTTGTTACCATTCTTAATTTGCCATTTTTCTTCTGAAAAAGGAATAAGGTACTGTAAAAACCTTTCAGACACTCTGGATATGGAACTTTTTCTAAAACATCTTTTTCCTTTAAAATTTCTTTTTCTTTCATGAAAATTGATAAATTGGCCTGTGAAACAATTGTTTTCTTTATTCCTGTAAACCTGGGTTTTTGAAGAAATTCCAGTTTGTAGCCCATTTCCACAATTGATATGACCCACTGATCTGAGGTTATCTGTTTCCAATTGTGTAGAAAATGTGTCAGCCGATCCCCCACAGGAATATCTGGGTACAATAAAATACTTACTTCCGAGTCAGATATCTTTTTTTATTGGAATTCGAAAGGAACCCCAAGATGTCTGTGTAGCACTCTTTGCTGCACTTTTCTCATCTTTTTTATTTCCCTCTTTCTTCATAATGGAAGTATTTTTATCTTTCCTGCCTACTTTCCTATATTTGGAAAAACTATTAAAGTTATTGTTTGTCTGGGATTTGAAATTTTCAATCTTTACTACCTGATCATGAATAGCCAATTTATTGATATCTTTCTCATTACTAACCCATTTTCTCTTCCTAGAATTAAACTCTGGTAGTAATTCGGAGAGTTTATCTTTTTGTTCCTTTCTTTTTTCCAGGCATGTCTAAGGATTTACCAAATACTCCATCCTCAGTTAATGGAAAATATTGACATTTAGATCTCATGTCTTTTAAATTAACAAGACCAGAATCTTGAGCCTCTGTCTTTCGGCGAATCTAATGAAAATAGGCCCCAGTACGACCTGCCTGATCTAGTGATTTAGTTGTCATAGCAAATATATCTTTGATTGTTTCACTAAGGAATGCTGGATCAAAATTAGCCTGTTCAACCATTTGTGCCCATGAACCTAGCTAAAGCTTGTTGCACATATAATAAAGATATAATATTCATACGAGCTCCAAGCTGTCCCTGAAAACCCAGTTTTTCTATTTGCTTAAATGGTTGGGAATACAACTGTCTATGGGTATTCCAACCCTTTACAGCTTTCAAACCATGAGACTGTCTTAACATAATTTCCAACATGTCATCTAAAGGTCATGAGTGGGAAAACAATGTTTATATTCTTCCCGATAAGCTGAGATCTTGTCAGGGTGTTTACTACGCCATGTTGTTTCTAATATATCAATTTGTGGTTGATCTCATATCAAGCCTACTTTAGATTTTTCTTTATTTATATCATCTCCAAAAGTCTTTGAAAGAAAATCAACTTTCTGAGAATTTTTATCATTTTTACTCTCTTGAGACTCGACTGACAATTCATGTGATTCTGTATTTAAATTTTGCACATGCTTTATAAATCGTTCTGAATTACGATTACTGTTTGTGTTATTGTTACCCTGAGAGCCATCATCTCCTGAACTATCTCCAGTATCACTCTCTTGATCCGAACGTACATCTAATAAATCACGTTCATCTCTGTCAACATAAAGGAAAATTTCTGACCTGGTTTCAATATCCTTGTTTCTAGAAATCCTTGGTGAACCCAAAACTTGGTCCAAATTCGGCTATAATGTTAATATTGGCCTACGCGCTCCATACGAGTCGTTACCCTCCATAGTAGTGTCATGTGGCCTACGCTCCCCTGATGGGACGTTACCCACACTCAGATCTGGGCAAAATTCTCCTATTCTGACTGTAAGAACACAGTTCAAATAACTTGTCAAACTTGTCATTAAAACTGTCCTCTAACGATTGCAATTTTGCATCATATTCGGCATGTAAAGACGCTGACTTAGAAGGTTTTTAGGTTTTTTAACTTTACTAGCCTCCTCTGTACTCACTGGTTTCTTAGAAAACCTACTATAGTATGAGAAGTTTCAATAGAAGAACTCAATTTCGTAGCTGAAATAGAACTACGAGTTCCCGATGTCTCAATGTCATTGCGCAATAATGACGAATCGACCGTGTCTGAGTTTTCCATCATTTTACGACAAATAAATGTAAATTCCAATAATAAAAACTACGTTGTAACTTGTTCGAATACTAAATTGAACAAAGTGAAATTGGATGAGAACGTCTTTCCAATTCAACGCAAAATTTAGAACTGAATATTACCTGGGTTTACACAGGTGATCACATGATAGTGACTACACATCAGTCACGTGATGTGTATTTTTAGTCAGAAGTTTCTAAGAAGTTAGCTACTGCCCAAGCTTCTATAATCTCTCAGGAACAAAAGGTAGAAACCCTAGAAAACTCTCAGAAAATGTACCGTCTAGCCAATCAGAATATAGGCAATAACATGTTAAACCTTTACCCTGAGCACTGGTGTAAGTCAATTGAGCTGCGTCTTGAAAAATTAGAAAACTTTAAGGGACACTCGGTAGTCGATCGAAATATTGCGATAAAATAACTATGGTATGCTCCTCAATCGGTAGCGTGTTCATACTGTGATGATAAATTAGGAAATAGTTTTACTGAAAAGAGTCCTACTGGAAACTCTACAAATAGTGTAAATTACCTAATGATAGCGTTAAGTGTAAGAATACTAGTGACATTTCATCCTCATCGTCCCTAAAACACTCAACCGGAAAATATAAGTGTCAGTGCTAAAGCAGAAACTGCTTATGATTGTGATTAAAAACTGTCTGTGGAACAAAATTGTAATGAAAACATTGTAATACCAGATGATGAACCAAGGCTATCACATGGTCTCGTCCAACATAACTCGCCATCAACCTCTTTTTTAGACAAAAGAAGGAAGCGTCGAAGACCGAACAGCCAGAAATCGAAATCAATGTAAAATGCAAACATTATACCGCCAGTAGTGCCTTCTTTTCCAGTGGTTCGTCCAAATTGCGTCATATTCAACCGTGGCATGTGCAGAATCAAATAATGCCACTTGCACCGATGCACCGGTTCATCCATCCACCTACACCACTCATGAGACCCTTAAACTTGCAACATTCAATGTGAAGAACTTTGCCACAAACAAAATATACCTAACATCTATTTTAAAACAGGTTGATGTTCTAGCTGTTCAGGAACATTGGCTTTTGTCGTTTGAAAAACCAACTTCTGACAAATATGCTGCTGATAATCAATTTGGATGCTTTGCAAAATGTACTGATGAGAATGACCCAACAACACAGCACATGCGGAGACGAGGGTGGGGTGTTTGTATTTTATGGCACGAGAAACTAAGTCTATATGTAAAGAGTCAACCAGATGGCAGCGAAAGAATTTGTGTTGTCACTCTTGATTCGAAACCTAAACCTATTTGTTTAATTGCTGTTTATTTACCAACTACTGGGGCTAAGGAGTATAACCTTAAATATATAGTGAATGTCTGCTAGAGATATTTGAAATTACTTCTAAATACTCCGATTATGAAATTGTTCTGCTTGGAGATATTAATGCTTCTTTTCATAGATATCCAGAAACTCACCGAGACAGAATTTTTAAAAAGGCAATAAATGACGCTGGATTTTATGTTCCCGATAGTTATCCGAAACGTAGTACCTTTTTTCACCATAAGGATAAAGATGAATCTCAGATTGACTATATTATATCAACTGCAAGTGATGTGGTGTCTAATGTATCTATTCAACAAAATTGTGCGTTAAACTTGTCCTCACATGTACCAACCTTTGCGAATATTAAATTCTCAGGAATTGTAGATGTTTTAGAGATTAAAGATTGTCATATACAAAATAAACTAAAATGGAATAAATGTAACTTATTGAAATATAAAGAACTGGTAGATACACATGTTAAGTCAATGAAAATAGAGTCTGGTACCACTAATGAAAATTTTTTGGACATTTCTAACATACTTGTTCGGAGTGCATTTGATTCAGTCGCAGAATCCCGTACACCTCGTAAAAGGCCGTTAAAAGTTAGGAAGGCTCTTCATCCAGTGTTAGTCTCTTTATGTAAAATTAATAAGTTAGCGTTTTGGAACTTTAAGAAAGATGGTGGTCAAAAATGTAAATCTGATATACTATGGATTAAATGTAAGGAAGAAAAGACAAATCTGAGAGGAGCACAACGGAGGTTATATGCGGAAAAAAGTATAAACTGTATAATGATATTAATGACTCAGCTGATCTTAATCAAAATTTTTTTCATAAACTCGTTAACTTACAGAGGATGTGTGCCCTAAGAAAACTGTCTAAATTAATTGTGGATGATGTTCACATTGAGAAGAAAAGTGACATTATAACTGGGTGGGCATCATATTTTGAAAAATTTAGTAAAAGAACTGTAAATCCTTTGTTTTCGGAAGAAAATTTGGTCACAGTCAAAGATAATATAATGTCTGCTGAAATAATTCACAAAAATACCTCAGTAGGAGATGGTAAAGTGGAGTTTGCTTTAATCGATGTAATTACTGAATCAATAGGTAGATTAAAGTCAGGAAAAGCACCAGATGAATTAAATATGATGGCGGAACATTTGAAGAATGGTGGTGAGGTGGTCTCTCAAGTTCTTAAACTCATTTTTGATAGAATTGTTCGTGAACAAGAAATACCAGAAGTATTTAAAACAGACATCATAACTCCTATATATAAGCAACAAAATAAACCACTTGAAGACCCCAATTCATATCGTAGAATTACAGTTTGTAGTATAATTGGAAAGGTGTTTGAAACTATTTTGCTAAGATTCAACCGTGTGTAGATAAATATCAGAATAAACTTCAAAGAGGTTTTACCACAAATGTCTCACCTACTAATGCAGACTTACTACTCACAGAGGCTATCAATGAAGCTAAGGACCAGAATCGTAAATTGTACTCTACATTTATCGATGCAACTAAGGCATTTGATGTCGTTTGGCATGAATCGATACTGTGACAAAGTTTGTAACTGAGCTATTTTTAGATTGTGGTAGATCGGAATTTGTTTACTTGCTGATAAGGGATGGTGTATTCGGTACACACACGTGTAAACATCATAGTAGATCTTTAAACTAGGCTTTGGTTATCGCATCTGTAAACGTTCTGGTGATGAGGATATTTCATCCAATCAAAATGCAGAATGGGGGTATATAAGCCAAGAGTTTCTGTTATTTGTTAATGGTGCTGAGGTTGAACCCGTGAGACGGATCTAATTAAAGAGTTGTTAATAGAAGGGTTTGTATACTACTATTTCTTATTACTACCGCACAGCCTGAAAATGGCTTAGGGTCGTATTATAGAAGTAATTAGTCACGCATACATTGTATTCCCTTATAACAGCGGATGCGTCGTTAGTCGATTGAATGTATAACAGCGAGTGCGCATCGAGTGTAGTGGTTGCAATCAGTCTGTAAAGTCGTAGTAAGTTTATATACAAGCGCCTGCGTATCAAGGGAAGCGTATGAGCCCAGCGCATGCGACGATTATATATGTTAATATTACCCTATCCAAGAACTTGATCTTGATACGAACTCAGTAAACACGTTACACAAATTGGTGGCAGCGGTGGGATAGGGTACATATTGACGATACAAACGAATCCAAGTTTAGCGAAATTAACGGAGGAAATGGAGGCGCTTAGGTCTAACATTGAGGAAATAGAATCCTCTTTGCATTCGACCCCAATGCAATATAGAGAAGACAGAACTATTGGGAGCTTGTCTACTGTTAAGTCGGCGAAAGATTCGGGAATAGCGAGCGCCAGCGGTATAGGAATGAGATTAAGAATGCCTAGAGAGGATAGAGAAGATGTAACGCCAAAGTTGAGATTCCGCGAGGACGTGAGTGGAAACACAGCGGACGCGCAGCGCAGTAAAACCATTAGCGGCAGCAAACCGATTGAATATGATATCAGAAGTGGATTTATGAAACCGGCGACTTACGATGGTGGTACTCCATGGATAGACTTCAAGGCGCATTTCGAATCGGTGGCGCTGATAAACCGCTGGTCGGACATACAAAAAGGCCTGTACCTTGCCGCCTGCCTACGAGGAGCTGCGCAGGTAGTATTAGGAAACTTACAGGATGGCGAAAAACACGAGTATAAGAAACTAGTAGAAGCATTAGAAAGCCGATTTTCACCAGCCAACCAGACAGAGTTGTATCGGGCAACGTTAAGAGACAGAAGACTGAAGCCAAGCGAGACCCTTCCAGAATTAGGTGAAAGCATAAGAAGACTGGCGCATCTAGCGTATCCTTCGGCACCACGCGATGTGACGGAAACGCTAGCGAGGGATTATTTTGTAGACGCTTTTCCGGACTTTGATATGAGGCTGAGAATTCAACAGTCCATGTCGCAGTATCTTAACGATGCTATTCGACTCGCTGTGGAAATAGAAGATTTCACGCGCGCTGACAAACAAAGGCGCGGTGAAAGAGGTTACGCACGACCGGCGCTTGTAACTGAGAGAGATGGTATAGATGGCCAACCCGTTGATAATTTCATGCAGACATTCGTGGATGAGGTGAACCAGTCACTTATGGAAATAAAAGGAGAAATAAGAAGTTTGCAGAAAGATGCAACAAAAGCGAAAGCGCAAGAAACAAGGCAAAAATCGCGTCCAAAGTGCTATAACTGTGGTGAAATAGGTCACATGCAGAGATTGTCGTAGCACAGGGGGACGCGGCATGCGTCGATTTTCAGGTCGTAAACCACATCAGAATGGTAAAACAAACGTCGAGGCAAAACAACCACTTGTTAGGGTTGGGACGAAAAAGGAAGCAGGTGTTTACATTGAAGCCGTGGTCAATGGCGTTCCTATGACGATGTTGATAGATACTGGCGCCACTGTTACACTTATTTCGGCGAATCGTATGGGCGGATATGTGACAGGCCAGAATTAAGAAACGTACGACAAGAAATTTTGGCCGAGCAGGGCACATCTTTAGAAATTATTGGAATCGCTAATTTTAAAATAGAAATCGGGGATATGAAGTTTACAAACGACGCGCTTGTATCGAAATTGGGGGTTGATGGTATCCTGGGATTAGATTTTATTCAAAGTCACCACGGAATAGTCAATGTTGCAGAAAAGATACTGACTCTAAACGGCACGGAATTTTCTTTATTCATACGAGGAAAGCTTGGATGTTATAGAGTCTCAGTATCAGAAAAGATTAATATACCACCGCATACAGAGGTTATTTGCAACGGAAGAGTAGATTTAGACCTAAACAAAGAAATTGGAGGGTAAGACGCGATTTTCGAACCGGATCTGAAGTTTGCCAACAGGGGAATTGCGATGGTGGCCCGAACTTTGGTCACGTTTTCGGACAATGTCCCTATATGACTTATGAATATTACGACGAAGTTAAGCAGATCCACAAAGATACAATCGTGGCAAACCTGTATCCTGTTGAAGGAATCGAAAACACAGATTTACTAGTCAACCCTGAGACGAAGTCTAAGCTGCCTGAAGCTGTGCAAAAACTGTATGAACAACCATAACGAATTTGGACCCAGACCAGTCTCAAAAGGTTTACTCCCTGTTGGGCAAGTATTCTCATATTTTTGCAAAAGACGACATCGACATGGGTAGAAGGAGTGTATTTAAACACAAGATAGAGACGGGCAATGCTGCACCCATAAAGCAGCCTCCACGACGATTCCCCCCGAAGCTCGCTGATACTGTCGATTAAGAAGTAGATACAATGATCACGCAGTCCATGGTCATCCGGATTTGTTTTGGTGAAGACGAAGGACGGGACACTTTGGTTTTGCGTCGATTATAGGCGCCTGCACCCGGTAACGACGAAGGACGCGTATCCGCTGCCAAGAGTCGACGACTCGATTGACACTCTCGCGGGAGCCAAATGGTTTTGCACCATAGACCTATTCGCGGGTTATTGGCAAGTAGAAATGGAGGATAAAGATAGACAAAAGACTGCGTTTTCGACTCGAAAGGGACTTTACGAATTCACGGTGATGCCTTTTGGATTATGCAATAGTGGGGCGACATTTGAGAGATTGATGGAGACAGTTCTGTCTGCGCTTCACTGGGATTTCTGCCTGGTCAATATTGATGATGTTATCGTGATGGGAAATCATTTGAGGAAACATTAAGAAATTGGGAGACTGTGTTCGGACGACTCAGCGACGCTGATTTTAAAATTAAGGCAAGAAAATGTGAGCTTTTTAAGAAGAAAGTTCTGTTTCTTGGGTATGTGATTACAGTAGTAGGGTGTGTGGTGTTTTCGTCAACCCCAAAACGCCCCTTTCTATGGTCACCGGAAGTACGTGCGTCATCGGAAATTCCACCATCACGCAAAACCTTATACGTTGCTCATGACGTCAAATTTTGATCATTTTTCTAATTCATTATATTTTATAAATCAAAGATAGTAAGCATAAAATATGATACACTCAGAGAACATGCGTTCTAGCAGGCGACGTGAACGAGATGTTTAATTAGGCGAATGGGAATTAATTCCTTAAAATTGTTCGTTTTCATTAATTGAAAAGTATATATGGAATGGCGTTGGCTGACGCCGTGCGATGACTCATGGTCGCGCGTCTTGGACATTTTAAGTGGCCTTATTAGCAGACACGATGACTCATTGGAATCGGTTGACCAAATAAGGTTTGCGCGATGATGGAATTCCCGATGACTCGCGTACTTCCGGTGACGTCATGAGCAACGTATAAGGTTTTGCGCGATGGTGGAATTTCCGATGACGCACGTACTTCCGGTGACCATAGAAAGGGGCGGGACATGCCCATATTTAGATGCGCCCTAGCCCCTGCGTTTTTGGGTTGACTAAAACACCACACACCCTACTACTGATTACCGGCGAAGTTCGTTCCTTCATAGGGCTTTGCAGCTATTATAGAAAATTCATTCCGCGATTTGCTGTTGTAGCGAGACCCTTACACCACCTGACAGAAAAAGGGCGTGAATTCAAGTGGACGCAGGAATGTGATAAAGCATTTTTAGAGCTAAAAGTACGGCTCACGACTGCACCTATTCTCGAGTGCGCACCAAGTGTAGTGGTTGCAATCTGTCTCTAAAGTCGTGGTAAGTTTATATACAAGCGCCTGCGTATAAAGGGAAGCGTATGAGCCCAGCGCATGCGACGATTACATATGTTAATATTACCCTATCCAAGAACTTGATCTTGATACTAACTCATTAAACACGTTACACTACTTTTGTGACTTCACCAATGTGAGATACAAGGAATTAACTGGCTTCTAGTATATGACTGGTATAATAAACTTACTTCTAAGGTTAAATGGAATGGTAGTCTGTCAACATACTTCTGTGAGGAGCAAGGAGTGCGTCAAGGGGGAATTGTGTCTCCTGCCTTATATAAAATGTTTATAAACCCATTATTAGACCTGTATGAAAAACAAAGCCTAGGATTTCGTATTGGTTCTGTCCATCTAGGTAGTCCTTCCTGTGCCAACGACATTGTTCTTCTTGCTAAAGATAGTCATGAACTACAAACTATGCTTTGCCTTCAGGAACAGTTCTCAAAAGATGAGCGATATTTACTAAGTGAGACGAAAAGTAAAATAATGATTTTTAATAATAAAAGAAACTTTGAGAGGATTGATGACTTTTATCTTTATGATAGAATTTTGGAAACTGTAGAAAATTATACACATATAGGAATCGAAAGAACTCGGGATACTAAATTACATTAATTGATGAAAGAATCAGGCTTGCGCAAAGGACTTGCTATTCACTGATGGGTGCTTGAATGCATAGCTGTAACGGCCTCAAACCCGGGGTTACTATGAAACTTAGAATGCCTATGTCTGCCCTAGACTATGTTTTGGCCTTGACTCTGTATCTCTAAGTAGAAAGAACCTGGACGACTTAAATGTGTTCTTTAAAAGACAGATAAAGATGATGCTAAATATGCCAGATAGAACAGCTGATGCTGCCGTTTATATCTTGAGTGGTAATCTGCCATTGAAAGCCTACATTCATAGTCAGATTCTTGGTAAACTTGGTCAAATTATACGTCAAAATGGCATTGAGAAAGAACTCTGTATCAGACAACTCTTGATGAAAAATTACAAGTCTAACAGTTGGTTTATTTCTGCGGAAAAGCTACTGCATCTTTATAATCTTGGCTCGGTATATGATCTTTTGGATAATATTCCTAGTAAATTAGCTTGGAAAAAAATAGTAAAGTCAGCGATAGATAAATTATGGATTGAAAAGATTACAGCCATGATGGAAAATAAAAGCTCACTGGTATATTTAAGCTCTAAGTCAATGACATTTGGAAAAGTGCATTATCTTTTGCGGCAATCAAAGTTCGACCAAATTAGTAATAGGAAGTCAAACATAAAAGCTAGAGTGCTTACTGGTGTACTAGTATATCCTCTGCAGTATCTTTGCAACAAATTCAATAAGGCTACTCCAGATGCTACATGCCCACTGTGTCATCTGGATTTTGAAGACCGAGAACATTTTCTCCTTCACTGTAGTAAAACTAGTGATGTAAGAAATAACTTCATGAACTTGATATATGAACAAATTGAAACTATTGATGCCTTGTTGTTGGATACAGTTCTTCATCACCATCAATTAGTGACACAAATTTTATTGGATATTACAAATCCGAGATTACCTTTGTTCTTACAATCTGCGTCTATGATGAACTCACTGGAGTCTATCTCTAGAGGAATGATATTTGCATTACATTGTAAAAGAAATGACATTTTGAACAGCCAGTCTTAGCTAACAGTCAGTAATAACTAATGACCAGTCATGGACCCTTTTAGTTTGTTTTGTTTTATTTTCTCAAAACTGTTTTTCATAGGGAACAAATTATAGTTCTGGCTTATGCTAATTGAGTAATATAGGGTTAACTTATTCCAAAGTTATGTTAGGTATGGTATCATTATAAATTTTAGTGATATTTAATGTGTAGGGTTAAGTAAGTGTTGAGCAGCCAATCCCAATTGAGGGCTAGGAAAGGATGTGATGTTTCCCATAAATGATTGTTTTTTTATTATTTTATTATACCATATATCTTTTTTTTATATTAGGAATTCACATCTTTTTGCTGTTATAATGAAGGTTTAATTAATCCTCTAATAATGCTAGCTAGGTTATGGATCTAAGTCAAGTCTAGTCATAACTAACTTCCTCTTGGTGGTGTTTTTGTGTTTTTTCCATAAGCTCTAAGCTCTCTACTTGTGAAGCTACAATAAATGGTTCTTGCATAACTATAACTTTGTTAGCATTAACCTTAATTCGGTGTATATATGTGTTGATGATAGGTTACTGTTTAAACTCGCTACTAGCACCATATAGATAGGTGCTAGGCGTAGTATATTTCAGCCAGTGGTCGGTTTTTCTGCTTGGGACATTTATTCAGGACCGACTATACTGGATCACTTTTAGTGTTTTACTTTTTATATTTGTTGTATATATATTGTAATTTGCACATGCTCTCACAAAGTTGCTAACAGTATACATAGGGAACAAATTATAGTTCTGGCTTATGCTAATTGAGTAATATAGGGTTAACTTATTCCAAAGTTATGTTAGGTATGGTATCATTATAAATTTTAGTGATATTTAATGTGTAGGGTTAAGTAAGTGTTGAGCAGCCAATCCCAATTGAGGGCTAGGAAAGGATGTGATGTTTCCCATAAATGATTGTTTTTTTATTATTTTATTATACCATATATCTTTTTTTTATATTAGGAATTCACATCTTTTTGCTGTTATAATGAAGGTTTAATTAATCCTCTAATAATGCTAGCTAGGTTATGGATCTAAGTCAAGTCTAGTCATAACTAACTTCCTCTTGGTGGTGTTTTTGTGTTTTTACCATAAGCTCTAAGCTCTCTACTTGTGAAGCTACAATAAATGGTTCTTGCATAACTATAACTTTGTTAGCATTAACCTTAATTCGGTGTATATATGTGTTGATGATAGGTTACTGTTTAAACTCGCTACTAGCACCATGTAGATAGGTGCTAGGCGTAGTATATTTCAGCCAGTGGTCGGTTTTTCTGCTTGGGACATTTATTCAGGACCGACTATACTGGATCACTTTTAGTGTTTTACCTTTTATATTTGTTGTATATATATTGTAATTTGCACATGCTCTCACAAAGTTGCTAACAGTATACATCAACTGATTGATGGTTGCTCCAGACATTGGAGGGATTCTACATAACAAGAAGAAGTTACCTTTAAACTTGCGATGAGAACTAATCAAGCGTGAAATCTATATTCTAATTAATTAAGTTTTATTGGTGAGTATATTTCACCAAATCAATATAAAATGGTGCTGTTTAACAGGCTTACAGTAGGTGCAATTGAATCCAAATATCTCCAAAACTATTGGACAGACCGACATAAAATTTGGAAGGATGACTCGTATTATATCAAACAAGGCATAGGGTAAGTTTTATTAAAATCGAGCAATTTTCAGCTTATATTTATAGGAGCCGGAACGACTGGGTGAGTAAAGAAAGTTAGATTTTTCACTCTACATTGGCACCAAAGGCAAAATTTGTGTTATGTTTAATGAAAAACAATAGAAATACAAGAAATGTATGAAAATTTAACACTTTTATTGTTGTTTAGGGTCTTTTTTTTTAATTTTGTTCAAAATTATCACTTTTCTATATGATTTTCTAATAGGGGTCTCCTATTGGCCCTCTCTTTTTGTTGACAGAATAAATACCCATTTCATGGAAAAAATAGTTGTAGGAAATTAAAAATGGAGGTTTTTTTAAATATAGGCAGAAAATTGAGAAAAACTGTGCCCTTGGGCTCAATGGAGAGTGCTTAACTTGGCAAGGAGCTAGCTTGCACGCACCCAACCCAATGGCAATAATGGGGTTTTAAATTGTAAACTGCCAGAAACCAGGGGGTGGAGACAGATGCGCATGCATGCACAGATTGGCGTACATGATACAGCAGGGGCTACTTCAGTTTTTCTAATGCTGATGATTCGCATCTGTGCCACCACAGGAAAGTGTGTATGTCGGCCATCTTGTGTTGGAGTCTAAGGTCTTCAACAACAGTAGATTAGGCCACCCTGCTCCTTTGTGGTCTTGTAAAATTGCTCGAAAGATGGCAAAAAACAACATTGGTCTATTCTGTTTATTTTTAAATGATAAGAGTTTTTTTTGTTTTTATATTTTTTTGAAAAAAAGGGAGGGGGAGAGGCTTTTGAATTATGTTTACTGTGAAAAGGAGCAGGTTGACCTATTATCATTTTCATCTGTTCACATGTATTTGTTTATTTCATTTTAATATTGAAACAACAATTAAGATTCTTTTTGTAAAATCTTGTTGGCCCTTAAAAGGGCCTTTTTCAGTAATCAGCAGGATCCCTGGGTAGTTTCGTCTTGCAGCAGTCACTGTTGTGTAAAGTTCAGATCTAGCTGTCTTTTCTCGAACTCTGGATTCTTACAATGTACTGTGCTGATCTTTTTATGTCTTGTGTTCGTGAGACACAAAACTTTACTTGAGTGGTTTTCTCTTTCGGTATTTAGCTATTTGTAGGTATTTAGTGCTATCCTCACATAGGAAACATCTCTCAGTTCTGCATGTGGACTGTAGTGCATGAAGCATGTACATCATACTTTCACTGTCAACAAATCTCAAGGTGCCAGGTACACTCTTCTCTTCTTGTTCTGTTGTCAAGTTGCGAATTTACCATCTGATGAGTGAAATGTGAGATGGTATTGATTAGAACCTGCTGTCATCTCTGTCATTCCATGTATACATCTAAACTGTGTCATACATGTAGATTAAAATCTCTTGGTCTTCCAACTTTGGAATACAGACGTGATCGATTCGACACGATCCAAGTATATAGAGCACTTCATAAAATCGATGATATTAAATGGCAAAATATGTTTACTTTATCAACTAACCAAACCCGTGGACACCAATTTAAATCAGTCAAGAAGAGATGTAACACAACTCGGAATACTTTTTCTATGCGTACTGTAGACCAGTGGAATAGCCTTTTAAAAAGTACTGTTACAGCCAAATCTATTAACATTTTCAAAAGTCAGTTAAACAAAGAAAATTGGAATGCGAAGAAGTTTACTCCAGCTTAAGCCTTAACTGTTTTAATCTGTATTGCTATGCAGTGGACATATATTTGATATTTTTGATGAGCTTTATCCGTCTTATGAACTGACTTTTATATTCTATAGTAACTTTACCATTCTACACGAGGAATTACTCAACTCTGCTATGCTCACCATTTGCACAAAGATAAACAAACTTCAATTCAACATGCGCAAGGGTTTTATAAGTTATATATTAAGTTTTAAAGCGAGGTGACTACAGAAGTCTGAAGACTTAATGACGTCACACAGATCAAGGTATCAAGGTATAAGGTATTAACTTCCAGTCTCGAGTCCATGTGATTGCTTGAGGTGTTAATGGCATCTTCATCATGAGCTTTAGATGTATAATCATTTCTTCTGAACAATTCATGAGCCTTCCTGTATCTACCAGCATGGAGAACCTTCCTATTCTGCAGTCAGACTTTCATGAGTTGATTGTAACCAGCGGTAAACATCTTCAAAACGAAGCTTGCTGGTGTATGGTGTAGTCCTACAACATCAATACAGAAGTGATGACAGGACCACAGAGCTGCAGGTTTGTTATAACTTATTTTTCTATTTAATTTCATATTAAAAGTGTTTCATTATTTTACCCGTTCAAATCCAAACATATTCATTTTTCAAGCTAGATTTATGATTTTTACTTTTTTAATAATTCTTATCTTAAATTTAGCACTACATCCAAAGACTTGCTGGTTAAAGTCGCATGTTTATTTCTGTGAAATTTATCTTCAATTTACAATAATTAAGCAATAGAAATATTAGTTAATGAGTTATTTGCAATTTCTTTGAAATTTACAACCTGTTGAGGTTTATTGCTCTCCCTTTGACCTGAGGCAAGTGTAAGGTAAAATATTTTTTGCCACCTTTTTGTGCATCTCAGGCATGTAAAAAAGGTTTATTTTATAATAGAATGTTTTTGGCATTTTTTTCTCTAAAAGTTGAATTTTTAAAGCCAATCTTTATATTTTAAATAGAATTTTGAATGTTTTTTGGTCATTTATGTCCTGATTTATTTCAAATATTTAAATTTCTTTAACATTTTAGGTACTTAAAAGTCAAAATTGCCAAAGAAAAAAGATTCACTAAATTAACTTTCTGACACATTTTACTTTTTGTAGATATCTTAATAAGCAAGAAAGTTACAGCCATTTTAGTGAGAGGGGTGAAGTTGGAAAATGTGGTTATAATGAAGAGAAAATGGTGCTGTTTAACAGGCTTACAGTAGGTGCAATTGAATCCAAATATCTCCAAAACTATTGGCCAGACAGACATAAAATTTGGAAGGATGACTAGTATTATATCAAACAAGTCATAGGGTAAGTTTTATTAAAATCGAGCAATTTTCAGCTTTATTTAGGAACGACAACACAATTAATGACCTTTGCAACTTGTCCACGAATGTAGTTCCCCTTAAAATGTAATTTTTTTTCTTTGGCTTTTTTTCTTGCTTTGGTTCTACTTTTTGGGGTTATTGGAAAGAAGGATGTTAGAAATTTTTTTTAAAATTAATCATTTGATGAAATATAATGGATTAGGAGTAATTTGGTCTAGTGGAAGGATTTCAAATTTCCTGTTTTTGGAGTGTCTCGGACTTCATCTCTGAAGATAGGGATGCTTCTAGAGCTTTAAAAAGAGTTAGAACTGATAAATTTTTCTGAATTTTGGATATAGTTTGGATATAGTTTGGAAGTGGTATGGTACTTTCAGACTACCAAATGGCATTCCAAAACTATCAGTGGAATTTTTAGCCGAGTTGCAACGAAGTTGAACTCGGCTATTGTTATGATGATGGCGGGCGGCTGGGTTGGGCGGGCGTCAACAATTGGTTTCCGGACCATAACTCAGAAAGTTGTGAACCAATTTTAATGAAACTTTAGGATATTGTTACATACCATAAGAGGAGGAACCCTATTGATTTTGGGATAAATCTGTTCAAGGTCAAGGTCACAGCGACAGAAAAACATTAGAAAATTTCTTGAATTAGTGGTTTCCGGACCATAACTCAAAAAGTTCTCAACCAATTTTATTGAAACTTTGGGATATTGTTACATACCATAAGAGGAGGAACCCTATTGATTTTGGGGTAAATCCGTTCAAGGTCAAGGTCACAGCGACAGAAAAACGTTAGAAAATTTCTTGAATTAGTGGTTTCCAGACCATAACTCAAAAAGTTCTCAACCGATTTTAATTAAACTTTGGTATATTGTTACATACCATTAGAGGAGGAACCTTATTGATTTTGGGGTAATCCGTTCAAGGTCAAGGTCACAGTGACAGAACAACGTTACAAAATTTCTTGAATTAGTGGTTTCCGGACCATAACTCAAAAACTACATCAAGTACATATCTGAAATTTTACACAATGGTTCAATACTGTTAGAGGATTCACATATTCATATTTTATGCAACTTTGAAAATTTGTTGATAAAGCTTACATTTTTCCTGCTGAAACCCTTCCTCACTTTGTCTCCAGTTTACATGTAATGCCTGTTATAACCAATTATGTTAAATCTTAAAATGAAGACAAGGAAAGTTTTGGTTAATAAAATACGGCAACTCGGCTTTTGCACCCCTGTGCATATCGATTTTTTAAAATTGACTTTATGTTATAATAGACAAAGAGGAAAAAAGAGGCATTCATTAATTGTGTGTTTGTTCTGTAAGGTCCCTTTAGAAACAGAAATGGCTGACTTATTATGTAAAATTACTGTAGCAAATGTCAAGGACGATTTGTAACAATTAACCAATTATGCATATTATAAAACATGGACAGGTTATCGTATCTACATTGTTTTGACTGAATTTTTGTAAAAAACAAGGTAAAATATAGAATAATAAAAAATGCAACCAAGCAATTTTTCCAAAGGGGTTGGCATTTAGTATAATGATTTGTTTGCTATGAAGTCATTTCACCAGTGTTGACTGTTGTGCAGTTATGTCCCTTTTTAAAACTTATATTTTCTAAATAATATGCTTTTTAAGCAAACTTTCATCCAAATACATTAAAAAACAGTTAAAGAAGCATATTTTATTTTTGCTGCTAGAATATTTATGAGAAAATTGGGGTAAAACTACTTTATTTGAATTTCCATTCTTAAAAATTTACCTTGCCATATTCAATACAAAATTTACCAATAGAGTTGATGAGTGAGCTATCTTAGCTTTAATAATGAATTAGCCTTGAGGTCAGGCAAGAAGATTTTTACATGATATATTCTTTTACAACAACTTCAAAAAATTGAAATAAACAAATAAATATGCTGCAGCTGTCCTTGAAAAATGCTTTAATAATTAAAATCAATTAAATAGTTTGGATAATTACAAAACAGTTTGTTTAGACTCTTTGTTCACTACCAGAAAACAAATAATAACAGTTGGAACTTGGAATACAAAAATTACTGCAAAATCAAAGTGTAGCAGGTACATGCTGGTTATTTATTGATAATACTTAAAAACAGCTGCATGTGTATAAACCTAATATATATATATATATATATATATATATATATATGACCTGTAAAATTACCCCCCAAAAAGGTTTACATTAATTAATTAGAAAATGTGTATGAGCCACAGATGGCTTGCCCATTCTTGAAATATTGACCCTATAAAAGCAGTACCTAAAATATGGACCTTAACAAAGAAAAACCAAAGTCGTTCACGTGTAAAATATAGCAATAGGTCACAGTGACCAAATTTATAGTGGGAGGTGTTGTGCAACTCTAGATGCATCTACAGCCCCGAACATGTAGTATCCGAGATGTGGACCTTAACCAAGAACTCGACCAAAGTCAAAGTCATTCATGCATAAAATAACCCAAAATAACACAGATTCCTTATATTGACATAATTTCTAGTGAGTGGTGAAGTATTACCCAAGACACCCCAGCAGTGGTGAAATATATCATAGATCCCCTCCATATAGTATCCAAGATATGGACCTTACAGATGTATGTATGGACGGACAAGGGTAAAACTATATGTCCGCCATACATATGTGGGCAGCCCATAAAAACTACGTTTATATCGTACAATGTCTCTGAAACTATTTTACTAAATAATAAGTGCAGAATTTGTATGTAACATAAATCTATAATATGTTCTCTTTTTTGGTAGGGTTGTGTGTAAAATGCAGGAAAAGTTTGAGCAATTTGCCAGTAGTTGAACTATGTGAATCAGAAGATAAAATGCCAGTTATAAAGGTGCTGTTAAGAATTAAACTTCAATGTTGACATGGTTGATGGCAAATATTGCCACAAAAACATATTTTCCTACCAAACATTCATACTACACGTACAATATATCAAACTTTATTTGAACAGCTACACAAATAGTTGCATAAATATTTATTATCTGCAGTGAGTTGCGTGCAAATTATGAATTTTGAGGGAAAATACTTGTAGTATTATTAATTTTTGTCTTTTTCTTATTCTTGGTCTCAATTTATCTTAATTTGCATAAATTGGGGCATGCAATGTATATACTCATACTCATGTATATGATGTATTAATACATTGAATCTCAAAACCAAATGAATTTAAAGGGGAAGGAAACCCTCCAAACATCTTTGCATAATTTTGCAGAAGATTCTTATATAAATGTATTTCTAACTATGTTCGTGTTACAAAATGGTACCATAAAGAAATAAATCAATATTTTGTGATAATAAATTTTGAAATTCCCGCCTCCATGTAGGCAGCCATTAATGTGTGATCTGTGACGTCACACCTACTATTCCGGTTTACCTGTCTTAGCATCTGCTAATTATGATTAACTTTCCAAAATATTTATAACTGATAAAATTTATATGGTAAAAAAAACAGCTAAAACCAAATAAGTCTTCTTTATAATATTAAAAAAGATCTTATTTCTGAAGATATTGAATTCGAGAAGCATTTAGCATATTCAGAAGGGGTCTCAGAAGTTGTATTTCGGACATAGTGAAGTTTGGAAATTAGCACGAAATGCCGACCGCATAAGAAAATATTTGTTTTTATAGAATTCGACTTGGTGCAAAAGAACTTGAAGATCACAACTGCGTAACGATGCACTCAAATTCTAAAATCTCGATGTTACATTGATACAGTCGGATTCATTGATGTTTAATGAAATACTACGAGTGCCAGAAGATTTGAACAATTATTTTTCGTGGTCTACTCCCACGTATTTAAATATTACTTAAATTTAAGCAATAAATAGTTTGGGAAGATGGCATAATTTAGTGCAGATGAAAGCAAAATAATATGAATATACACATCGCACTGCCTATCTTTAACCGAAATAGTAGGTCAATGACGTAGACAATTGCACTGTTTGCACTCTTCAATGCAAAAGAGCGCCACAATATGTCGACGCCCAAGAGCTAGCGGGAAATTCAAAAATTTTATTTTTAATTAATATTTCTCGACTTACCTTGTAAAAATTTTTATCAACTTTAAATAGTAAATCTTATTTTTAACTTTTTTTCTTTCAATTGAGCTTAAATTTATTTTGTGGTTTCCTTCCCCTTTAAAACAGCTTCATAAAATATTTATCAAATCTACCTGTCATTTATTATGATGATCTTTAGCTATACATGCAATATTGACAGTCAAATGACACAATGAAAATTGTTTTTTACAATATTATATATATATATATGTTTTGTAGTTATTCAAGCCAGAAACAGAAGCTGGAGTCATGCCATTATTACAGAAAGGACTAGATACAGATTCAGAGGTACATTTTAAAAACATAAAAAATCTGTCACCATAAAAAAAATGGATGGAATTTTGTTTCAAACATTTAATAGTTAAAATTGATAGAAAATTGTTAAAAGGGAAAATTATAACTGTTAAGTATCATATAATTCAAATTTGTCAAAGAAAATCATTTTAACTTGAAGATCTTATTATTAATAAGCTGAACAATTTTGCGATGATAACTTTTTTCTAGCACTTACCATTTTTAAGAGTAAGAGTAAAAACTACAAAAATGCTAACTTTAATGATCTAGGGGAAATAACTCATGAAAGTTTGACACAATGAACATTTTATTTAGTTTTTGATGCTGAAGAAGGAAGGTTGCTTTGGATTCCATCTATCTCTTAAATACTCATAAACTAAAGAAATAGTACAAATTTGAATACCCAAGAAAATTTGTAAAATAATACAAAACTACAAAATAGTTGACAGAAATTAGAAAAATGTGTTTGAAATTATCAAACAAAGAAAAAACCTCTTGAGTTGACACTAATTTTAAGCATCAGACATGCATCTGTATCAGCTAGCATGCAATAGCCACAACAAAATATATGTCTTAGATATGATGTTAAAATGATCAAAGGAGTATAGGACCACGATATGTCGATATCGGCACTATGAATTGACAAAAATTAAATAAATACAAATTTATTACTTTAACGATGCTTATGCATCAATATATGTCAAACTTAACCACCGGTGGTATAAATGTTATTTTGATGACGTAATTAATATAGTATATATAGTCTATAATATATTATAATATATCGGGATTGTAATGCCAAAATGGGCAGTTTTGTCACTATTTTACTCTAATTCGTCAAAATTCATTGTGGCCGTAGGAGGCAATCTAAAAAAAATTCCCTGAAATAAATATCTGTTCTAACATTAAACATAAACAATTAAAATTATCTGGATCGAAAACTGCAGCCACATCAAAAATGAAACATTTCTTCCCAATTATTTCCTGATTTTCAGCATGTACCAGTATGAAATAGTAGAATATATCATTCAAGAGAGAATTTAAAAGGTAATATTTAAAGTCACAATGAATTAACCAGTTTATAACAAACATTTCTTAAATATTTTAAATCTGTTAAGAATAACTAGTGTCCCATGCAAGACATAAAACAAGAAATATTATGTGTGTAAGTAAAGATTTGAACAATGTATTACGGTTGTATTAGACATTGACAATCCCACCAAAAAAAATCGAGAAATGATAAAACTTAAGAAGAAGCATGTAAATCAGGAAATAACAAATATAAGAAATCGAGCATATTTTTATGAGAAGTAAATCAGTAAAAGAATATAATGTGAACAGTGTCCACACTTGGGATCATAAGTGGCCTCATATACTTGGTGGTTTAGGCCTACACACTGCTACTCAAGAAATTACTGTGATCAAACAAGGCTCTTCTGTTATATTTTCCGACAATTTGGACTTTCCTATGATCTTGGAAAATGGACCTTCCTTTGTGATAATTTACTTAATATACAGCTAAAGCCTGATGTAAGTATAATAATTTCTGTAATCAATTTTTCCTATCTTCTTACATATCTTCATATTAAAGACTGATGAGGTATCAACATTTTGATGCTCGAGAGTTAAGATTTATCCAAGCCTTGCGAGAAATTGCTTAAGATTACAAACATTTCTGTATGTCGTATCCTAAAATGTAATCCTAAAACGTTGCAGTAAAAAAATAAATATATACTGTTATAAAATCGTATCGTCAGTGAGAGATTGTCGTCTGCTGCTTTAATTAAAAAAGTTGTGCAAGCATTATTAAATCTACTGTTATATTTTGATGATAATGTTCATTGCAAAATGTATATATTCATGAAAAAAAGGTATAAACTGTAATATTTTGTCATTATTCAAGCTTAATATACATGTACAACTAATTAACCAAAAAGGTAAACAGTCCTGTAACTCAATCGGTTAGTGCGTTGGTCTAAGCCTGTTATATAGGATTGAAAACAAAATATTTTGTTAAGTTTCTTTTAAAGATTTTGTTAAATATTTTTTCTTCATTGCAATTTTTTCGTATCATTGTCATGCAACAGGTATGCAAAATTACCAGTATATATCAGTATTTTTTATTTTTGCATCTGGACCATGTGTGGCAGCTATAATCCAGTTATTTTTACATACTTATGTCGTTACATTGCTAACTTAGTCAATATAAAAAAAAGATAAAAAAAAAAAAAAACAAAAAAAAAAACAGAGAAACAACATATAACGAAAATTAAATGATCCAATCTAGGTTCAAGCATTTGTCATCATGCACCGAAGTCAGCGCGCTAACGGAATGAGCTATTTTGGTAAAGTATATCACGTAGCGATATAAAGATATATATCCTTGAAAATGTATGGGTATTTAAAAAAACAAATAATTATTTCATAGTGAGTAAATGTCTCTTTATGCACGAGTTAAAATCTAATATTTGCTTTAAAACTCTGTCATATTTCAAGTCTGAAAAATTGTGTGTGTTAACGATAATCGATCAGTCTTAATGCTTTTAATTATCTTTTTTTCAGAATGCCAGGAAAAGGTCCAAAGAGTTACTGTTGTATTTTATGTAAAAAAAGGACTAAACAAAATAACAACAAAAATGTGAAACTAAAGAAATTAGAAAAGTTTTGTATAAAAAATTTATGCTGAATGCTAGTCCAAGTGATATTTTACGCAACAAATGCCGTCACTTATACTATAAAGCCAGATGTTCATCATCATCTTCAAACCATTACCAAACTGAGACAATGCACATGAAACCCCAAAGCGACAAAAAGTCTCAACATGTTTAACAAGTCCACCGTCAGTTGTTGTTCCAATTCCAAGTACCTCCAAAAAACCAGGTCCAAAGTTGATTGTTGTTCCTGTATCAACCAGATGTTCAACATTTATAAGTCATGAAATTGTCATTCCGGCAGGAAGTCGTTGATGTCCATGTCAAATAGATGATGGTCATTTCATTCCCGGTTCTCTTGTTAATGTACCAACAAATGACATCACTTTTGTAAATCTTTCATCAATTCTTGATTTGTTAAAACGAGTGTGGGAATATGCATTGAGAAGCGAGAACATGAGGATTGACATTGACAGTTCTAGAACATTATGAGATGAAGATAATATGTAAGTTTAACAGGTCTGAACAAACCTGCTTTCGATTCGCTCTTTCAATACACAAAGGAATATGTATGTAATACACCAGCTTGCACTAGCCGCTTGTCTTTGGGAATATTTCTCATGAAACTCCGTTAGGGAATATCTAATAAACTGCTCTCCACAATCTTTTCTATAACCAAATCTAGCATCTGACGAGCCATAGCATCTGTTAGAATTGCACTTTCTAATAATTTTGTTCCACAACATATAGGCCTTCAGCATGTATCTAGACAGGAAATAATTGAAAAACACACAAGACCAATGTCACAATCACTGCCTGGAAATGTAGGAGAAACACAAGCTATACTAGTTTTAGACGGAACTTATATTTATATTCAGAAAAGCAGTCATTTTAACTTTCAACGAAGGTCATATAGTGTTCATAAGGGACGTCCCTTGGTGAAAATGATGATCATTGTTTCAACGGATGAATATTTTTTGACAGCTTGTGGTCCATTCTTAGCCAACTCGAAAATCAACGATGCATCTATTTTAACACATATGCTGAAAACAAATGTGGAAGATATTGAAAATTGGGTTGAACAGGAAGACATTTTCGTTGTTGATAGGGGCTTTCGAGACTCCATTGTACTCCTAGAAGAACTCAGGGTATAAAAGCCGAAATGCCATAGTTTATAAAGAAAGGGGAAAAACAAATGTCAACACAGGATGCTAATAACAGCAGACTTGTAACGAAGGTAAAAGTCTTAGTGTTTTATTTAGGCAATTTATCCTACTTTCTCCAATATGTTACTTTCTCTAATACTGTTATCAATTTGCAATGCATTAAAAAAGAGGGGCCAGTAGTCGAGTGGTCTAGGTAGAAAGTCATATACAGATCAGATTCATAGGTATCACATTACAACTAATATGTATATCCAACATATTTTAAGCAACAATAATAACTTAACAATACATTATGGGCAATACACTAAATTTCACTAAACAAGCACATTATAGAATAGGATACGAAGACGCTTTTAGGTGAAGTCGTTGTTAACTATCAATTTCTGGAATCTATTAGAAGTTTTTCAACGGACGGTTCATTTCATATTTTGACAGTTTTAAATAAAATGTTGACAAAATCTTCATATAACCCAAATATGTTTGAAGTAGTCAAATAAATTTAAGTTTCTCACTTGAAATTTAAGGTTGGAGGGGCTTATTGTATCTTAACTAAATTGTATAGATACCGTTCAAACTTAGTGTTGATGTTACTCTCCTAAGTATAAACAATAATTAACTAATTGCATGGTGTTTTATACATTCACAGATCCGCTAGGTGGTTGAGTCCGCCAGTTCCAGAATAAAACAGTGGAAGTATTTAGACCATGTGCTACCTACAAACCAAGTTCCGCACATTGGTGAATATGTTCGAATAGTATGTGGCATTTGTAACAAGTATTTTCCACCACTCTCATCAGGTATATATTATTAAAAATGTGTTCACACATAAGTGCCAGGCACACCAACAGTGCACACTTAAAAAAAAAAATGCTTCTGCCATTATCATGTATTGTACATATATTAAATATAAATCTTTGCAAGTTAAACTAATCTCTCGGTCTCTCATTATTCAATTTAAAAATGTGATCAGCTAGTATCCATACCAAAAGTGGCAACATGGATTCTAGTGATTATTTCCTGTCAAGCAAGCAGTTTTATATTCATGACAACAACAAGTATACATACAACTCATCAACTGTATATAAAGGTTAGACATTAGAAATTATTTGGGAAGAGCAGATTCAGTGTTGCATTATGGTATCAACTCCACAAAATCATTTCATATATTTCCTTTTAT
The DNA here is from genome assembly GCA_944474755.1 of Limnoperna fortunei. Lineage (NCBI taxonomy): Eukaryota > Metazoa > Mollusca > Bivalvia > Mytilida > Modiolidae > Limnoperna > Limnoperna fortunei. Next base: position 12,815,428 of record OX104118.1, on the reverse strand, counting down.
CTCCAAAACAGAACTATACAATATATACTACTATGCAAAACATATGCACATATACATTCTCTTTTTCTTCAAGGAGAAAGTTACCATGATCAAGAACTTGCAGCAAAAATGATGTATTTATCAAAGTAAGTCAACGAACTGAAAGCTTGGGTTGAGGAAAACAATTTAAAACAGAGAACAGCTAAGTGGATAAACACTGACGATTTACCTATCGATGATTTTCTTTACTGGACGAGGAGCAACTTCATAACATTACATGTGGCGTATACCAGTTAAAAATGAGTACCAGCTATATTCAAGAATACATGGATGGTTATTGTCAGATACAAATCCATAAAGAAGAAGACCAGCTTCTTTGAGTTAGACTTCAAAGTCGTCATGTGTTTTCAAAATCATATCTTTTATGGATCAAGTTCAGTGCTTCAAATATAATTGGCCCCGTGCGGGATCCAGGTGGCTAAAAGAATAGACCGCAGTCGCGCTAGCTTGTCGTAAAAGGCGACTAAATAGCGCCCAGTACCCTGACCGGCGTGTCAGGTCGGTTTGCATAAAGACCGACTGGGATGTGTGCCCCAGGTGGTTGAATGGGGTACCCCTGGCAAGCTGGGGTTGTCGGGCCATAATACGGAAAACCTGACCGCAAACCATATTAGTGCACCGTGTTGGGAAAAATGCCACGTTCCTCGCACATTAAAGAACGCTGCTGTAGTATTCGCTATGAGTAGGGATTTCGATCCAGCTACAGGAGGCTAAATTGCCCAACCCTATCCATCCTCCCATTTTGCCAGTGGCAATCTAAAATCCGTTACCCCTATTTTTCCTTGTGTCCCATCCCATTTTCATTCATCATCATTTCATGTTCATTTTATCATCCATTTCATGTTCATTGCCTGACTATAGCTGAAATATTGCTGCTTGGGCGTTAAACACCATTAATCAATCAATCAATCAAATATAATTGCCTGGTACTGTAAGTGTAGAGCAGGTGCTCAGGTGGTTGGTGTTTGTTCACACATTGCTGCTGTGTTATGGTACTTAGGGTATGCAAGACACAGAGGTCTGTCTTCGTATGGTGTAACAAACTTGGGCCTTCATGTATGTGATGCCTCTGCGATTCCAGAAGTGATAGATGAATCTGACACTGATGAAAATGAAAACTAACAATAATGTCATATTTAACTGTGAAACAATTCTAAATGATATATGTTTCCGACCATATTTTTTGTTCTCAGAAATATTTTGTTATCAAAAGGTAAATTGTCTCACAAAAATCTGTAAACATTAAGTTGTTTTCACCAAATCACCAAACTGATTATCAATACAAAATATGGTATGAAAATAATGTTACTACTTATCTTCACTATTTGTTTTTAATTTTAATTGTTAACAAAATTTTCCAAAAAATCTGTGAATTTTGTCAAATATTGGCATTTTGATTCTAAATTCCTGTCAAATGCTATTACATGATTGAAAATTACATTTAGCAATACTAGCATGATATTATACCTTTACTACTTTGTAATGAGTGCACAGTGGTTTAGCTGTTTATATTGCGTCTGAGTATGATACAATTTTTATTAAAAGTATCCACGTTTTCAACTGCTGGGTATGCTACGGGACTGTTTTGTCACTTTAAAACTAAGAAACTGTCTTTATTGAAATCTGGTATATTTAATTAACATAAATTATCTATTAAAGATATTTACCAGATGTCAGAAAGAAGCAGGCATGAACTCTGAGCTAGAGTTTTAAAATATATGTTTTGAATAAACAGTTTTTTTGTGTACCCACTCTATCATGAATTATATATTTTGATGTTCATTAAAAACACTGCAATAAAAGGTATCATGTCATGCTTAATTTTACATTATTACAACGATTCAGAATATTAAAAATCAGACTTTAAGCAGAGTATGCAAACTACAGACAAGTTTCTTGTAGATATGATCGTATTTTGTGTAAAAAATTACGACATGATACAAGTTCATATTTTTTTTGTTTCTTTGGCAACCGCTTTTTAATTGTAAAATAATTGATAAGACTTATCTTCATAAATAAATTTATGTATTAAAGATTTGTTAATTTGTTTAGACTGATCATTTCAACTTCCTTCTTTGCACAATGCAGTCTTCAATTTACTTCTGGTTTACGAAACCTTTCCTTTTTGCTACTTTTCGTTAGTTAGGCAACCTGAATTTGATGACATCATATTCCGTGGCCATGAGTAAAATCGTGGAAATTTTTGTTTTTCTAAAAAGTACATGTCGCTGACACATTTCTGTCCAAATATTGTTCAAATTTAAAATGGGGCCATTTTTTACCCTTATTGCCCCTACCCTTTTAAAACTCTATGTTCACCGGAATTTATTTTCTGTTTACAGAATGTTGTATTTGCAAAAAAGAGAAAAATGGAAAAGAATACCAGTATTGTTATAGAAGATGAGGTAATTATGAAATAAGTCAAACTTTAATAATCATAAAACATGCCTTTTTTCATACTAATCACAGTTTTATTATCACTCTGTCAATCCCCATATGTTAGTCTAAAGCAGGTTTAATTTTTGCAGTTATGATGACTTTAAGCTTCTTTATTATTATGATATCTCTGAATAACTATTATCATAAACATATGTTCTGATTGACACTATTTAAAACCAGCATTTTTATCTTGGTAATCTGCAATGACAGCAAGAAAAGAACTTTAACATTTGGAGGTTTTAAGGTTTTCAGCAGGATCATTAAAAGATACATTGATTTCAGTTTAGCTTATCAATTTACTTGATATACTTAGATATTGAATGTTTACAGTTATATTTCTACTTTCAGATGAAGACTCAAAAGATAGTTTGTATGCTGCAACAAACTTAGACTAAGAGAATATAAAGCAATGGAAAGCGCACATACTGAGGATGAAAAATCAAGATGAAGCATGCTTACAGCTGATGGAGTCCTTAGAACCTCATCAACTGATCCTTGTTATGGACTGGGCTATGAAGTATTTGCCATTACGTTTCAGAGAGAAACAGTCTGGTTTCTTTGGACAGAAGGGACTGAATTGGCACGTCAGTATGGCTATTGTTAAATTAGAAAATGTAACATTGCAGGTATTATTATTATGATTATCTGCCAATCTAGTTTTTCAGCTTCATACCTGGCTACTGATGCCTCTATTATATATTATCTATCTGTCATTATCTGTAAAACTACTATGCATAAAGGTGTGCTCAACTTAATTTTGAAACTAAACTAAACTTGCATAAAAATATAGTTCGATGGATCTTAAATGACAGCTACGGTAAAAAATATTTTGAATAGTTTTATTATAAATAAATAAATAAAAAAAATTTAAAAGAAAAATAAATGCTGCAGTGGTGTGATTTTGTGACTTGTTTGTCATGATTTTTGTGATAGCACCTTGTAAGAGCAACTCGTCCTTAACTGCTTAATGGATTTTAATGAAACTTTACATAAAGAAAAAATGTGATATGGAGATGTTCATGAAGAATTTCATTGCTGCAGATGTCTTTCAGGGGAGATAATTATACTTTTCGATTTTTTAAAATATAGTGTTTGATGGGAGACCTTGTAAACATAACTTCTCCTTACTAAACAGCTGAATGGATTTTGATGAAACTTAATATCAGGGAAGTTCAGCATATGGAGATGTGCATGAAGAAATTTAATTGTGCTCAAATATCATTCAGGAGAGATAATTGGACTGAAGGCTTTTTGTGAATATTAGAGTTCAATATGAAGTGGTATGTATCCTTTTGTGAGCTTGCTTACATTATTTCTTGTTTTGACAATCTTAGTTATATTTCAGCACAAGACATTTGTCCATTTATTTGATGGAGTATGCCAGGACTGGTTTGCAGTGGCCTCAATTCTGGAACACACAAAGAAGCAAATGCCAAATGTAGAGGAGATATATTTATGGAGTGATAATGCAGGATGCTATCATTGTGGATGTTTGTGGCTTAGCCTGTACAGAATAAGTGAAAGAACAGGTAGATAAGAAATCATGAACTAGCTTGAATTTGATACTAGCTGATACATAATATAAAAAAAAAAATATCCCGAACACCATCAAAGAAACAAAGAAAATGAAAGGAGCATTAGGGCAATCAAATATCATAAAACAGAAAAGGCAAACACAAAATCAGTAGACATACAATCATCATAAAAACAAACTACACATATAAAACAAGAATATATGCCTACTCTCCCAACATTTTTTTCCCACAACGGCTGAACCAGGAAGTTGATGCCAGGAATATAATTTTATGATGATTTTTGTTTGTTCATACTCTGATGTATATTTGTATAAAGTTTCATGATGATATCATACTTCCTTCATAGTAAAGTAACTTAAACCTGTAGGTAATCCTCAGGACCAATGTACAGACAGACCAACAAATGGACGAACGAACAGACCCCAACACTATATGCCTCTCTACTTTCGTAGACTCAGCTTAAAAACATGTATTACATCCAAACTGCAATCATCAAGGTGAGCTCAAGTTGAAACGAGATTGAATTCCGTAAGTTTAATAACAACTATCAGCGAAAACATGAAAAAACGCTATTTTTTTTACCTTTAAAGGCCCATAGTGATAGCCCCGTGCGGGATCCGGGTGGCTAAAAGAATAGACCGCAGTCGCGCTAGCTTGTCATATAAGGCGACTAAATAGCGCCCAGTACCCTGACCGGTGTGTCAGGTCGGTTTGCCTAAAGACCGACTGGGATGTGTGCCCCAGGTGGTTGAATGGGGTACCCCTGGCAAGCTGGGGTTGTCAGGCCATAATACGGAAAACCTGACCGCAAACCATATTAGTGCACCGTGTTGGGAAAAATGCCACGTTCCTCGCACGTTAAAGAACGCTGCTGTAGTATTCGCTATGAGTAGGGATTTCGATCCCGCTACAGGAGGCTAAATTGCCCGACCCTATCCATCCTCCCATTTGCCAGTGGCAATCTAAAATCCGTTACCCCTATTTTTCCTTGTGTCCCTTCCCATTTTCATTCATCATCATTTCATGTTCATTTTATCATCCATTTCATGTTCATCGCCTGAATATAATAATAATAATATCTTTATTGTCATATAAACATATGTTTGTGACAAAAACACAGATACACAAAAAAAAAAAAAACCAAAAAAAAAACCAAATACATAATACTGATCAATGAGAAGAACAATATGAATGTTAATCCTCTTTTGCCCTCAGTTCAAATGACTGTTTTAAAAAAGAGCCAATTATTTTCACATGTTCTATAGACACTGGATTCAAGAGACTATACATATTTATTGTTTCTATTTTCCAACCTAATTTATCAAATAATTCTAATCTTTTTTGTTTGTTTAGATTACAATGTAAGAGGAAATGTTCTTCATTTTCAATGACATGGCAAGTTTTACATAGACGTTCATCCCTAGGTGTTTTGAAGTATCGACCCTTCTCTATTTCTAGATTATGATCGCTTAAACGAAGTTTTGTAAAGCACCTTCTTATAGACAAGTCATGACTTGATAAGTAAAATTCTTGATCGAGACTAAGTTTAAGATTTTTGTATAAACATAGCTTATTTGTTTCGTCATAACTATTTATCTTATTTACTATAGTATTTTTATATTTTTCTTCGACCAATCTCTTGATCAGAGGTTTAATAAGGTAAACTTCATTTATATTATTGCAATTTTCTATCTTATCATATAATTCAGTATCATAATATATACTTTTGATATATGTATACCATGAATATGTACCTATATTGTCAAGATATTTTGACAGCATAAAAGCTTCTTTTAAAATGGGATTTATGTTCTCGGTATGTAGTCTTGCTAAATATATTAGCGATTGTGATACAATAAAATGTTCTATTGGGAGTCTACCAAGTTCGGCCCTAGCTCCAGTGTTAGAAGCCGACTTTTTAATGCCCAATAAAAATTTACAAAATCTCAAGTGCACTTTTTCAAAAGGGGCTTTATCAATAAAATTTAATGGGTTGACAACTTTTCCATTCTTTTTTCCTCTGATCTTTGCTCTATGGTGGGCCAGGTATCCATCCATGAAGGATATTTCTGAGTTATATGTCAATACTGGGCGTACTAATTTATCAAATAGGTTATTTGAAACGCTTATGGGGAGGTTGCCAATTGAATGCGTCTTGGATTTTAGAGCGAATAAGACCTTACTGCCCCTTTTAGCAAGGTCTTCTAGGCTATGAATTAAATTGCCATTATTTCTTAATATTGAGCCCAAAAACTTATATTCAGATACATTTTGTATAAAACTATTTTTGTAGGAGATAAAAGGTTTTGTCATCTTTAGTTTCTGATAGTAAGACCAGGTCATCTGCAAATAATAGTGACCCCACACTGGAGTCTATCAATTTTGGTGCCACTGAACCTTCACTGGTTGTGATATGTTCTAAATCATTTATAAATATATTAAATATAGCTGAAATATTGCTGCTCGGGCGTTAAACACCATTAATCAATCAATCAACCCATAGTGATACCCTTGCTTTATGGTACTATAGGATAAAGTAATATGCAAAAAAATAGTATTCGCAGAGACAACTGCAAAGGAAAATTTGATTTTTGTCTGGCCTGCGACGAAAGTCGCTGGAGGCGAGACATATGTATGGGAATCCGGCGGCAGCGGCGGCAGCGTAAACACTTGACATCTTGCTTCATATATTTGTAAGCCCAAGCCCTAGGTCCATCAAATTTGGCCCAGAGGTAGCTTATGATGAGTACCTGCCAGTCAGTATCCTGTCACCTAACCTTGACCTCAATTTCATGGTCCAGCCACTATGTCAAAGTTTTTTAGGTTACAGCAGTTCCTCTGTAACTATGCATGGTAGGATGACAATATTTCGTGTATAGGCAGCTGATGACTAGTACATGACTGTCTGGTAGGTGTCACCTGACCTTGACCTCAATTTCACAGTCCAGTGACTAGGTTAAAACTTTTGGGTTATAGCAATTTCTCTGTAACTATGCATGGTAGGATGACAATTTTTGGTATATAGGTTGCTGATGAATAGTACATGACTGTCTGGTAGGTGTCACCTGACCTTGACCTCAATTTCCCTTCCAGCGACTATGTTAAAGTTTTGTACTAGGACAGTTCCTCTGTAACTATGCATGGTATGGTGATAATATTTGGTATACAGGCCGCTGCTGATATTTAATGCTATTTACTTAATGCTTATGACGAAATTTATTTTTGTTACTGATGCAGAATGCAGGCAAGACTTTTTCTGTGTCCACATTTGTTGTTATGGACACTTGGACTGACAAGGGTAAAACAGTATACCCCCTCTTCTTGGAAGCAGGGGTATTATAACATGAAATATTTAAGCCGATTTCACTACATGTACAAAGAAACGCACAATACAACAAAACTACAACTAGAACTGATTGGAATTTAAAATGTGAGTGAACAAAGATGGTCCAAAAGGGTATGCATTTCCTGCTAGTTGCAATGTTAACATACACCCTTCATGATTAAAGTTGAAAAGGGTACAATAAGTTTGAATAGTTCATTTGTCCCTTGCATATATGTTAATCCCTCAGATTAAAATGAGAAAATGTCAATAATAAGCATTATCTTTAAAGCAATCTTGAGCCCATTTAGTATTTCAAATTAATGAAATGTTTTTTGACTAATTCTATGATTCAATATTTTTTCTCAGGTTTAAATATAGCACGTTACAACTACAGTGTAACAGGACACAACATTACAACAGCATCAGATATGCGGGATGCAATAATGAGTGGTACCGGTGTTACAGGATGTCAATGTTGTATAGCTGAGGTTATCACTGAAAATCAGGAAATGACAGGTCACTGTTTCAAAGGGATCAACAACATTTCAAATCTAGAATTTGATGAAGAAAACATCCTGAGTGGGCATTCCTAGAACATTGGAATAGGAAAAAGAATATCCAGGTCCTCCGTTTTAAGGCAAGAAAAGGTGAGTCTGGACTGAAAGTTGTATCTGATTTTTATGAACCAAAGACTGTGTTTGGTGCAATCTGGGAACATAAAGATCCTTCTATAGATACAACACCTGCCGATCCAATTTTTGAATGTTCAGAATATGGATGCTGTGCAACGTTTTCCTCATTCCATGACCTTGAATCTTACCAGTGTGTTGAAAGACACATTACAGGTACTACTTGTTTAACTTACTAAAAAATAAGAAAAAGGTGGGCAGATACCTGCAATGCTAACTTTCAAAACCCTGTCAACTATCCAAATGTAAATGTTGAACACAGATGCTGAAGAAGTTTCCTCTGAGGAAAAGGGATGGGCACTACGAAAGGAAAGAAAATATGTTAGATTTTCATCTGAGGTGACAGAATTTCTAAAGCAATAGTTCTAGGCTGGAGAAGTGAGTGGTAAAAAATCAAATCCAGCGACAACATCTAGAAACATGATGTCAGAAGTAGATGTAAATGGTGTTCGTTCGTTCAGTACTGACCAGTTTCTTCAGCCTTCACAGATTGCATCTTACTTTGCTCACCTGTCAGTGAACAGTAAAAAGTCACAACAAACAGCTAATGATGAAAGTGATGAAGATCTGTTGAACATTGTAATGGAGATTGATGCAAGATAAATTTGAGAAGTGATTCTGAAAAAGATTAAACATTTGATGGATTTGACATATTGTTTTTATGTTCTGTTTGTCTGTCCTTCGGTCTGTCTGTCTGTCACAAAGTTACTCTGCTTAAATTCACATGAAACTAAAATAAAACTAATAGTATGTAGCAAGTACACCATATAAAGTTGTGCATATTACCAGGAAGTTTTAATCCTCAAAATTTTGTGGGAAGTATGGCACTTTGAACCTAGAATTCTCCATAAAATGATCATTAATCATAGCTTCTGCTCAATTCCTCTTTAACTACTTAACCAAATTTTATGAAACTTTAGTTTGACATATGACAAGAAAATTTTGATCTCAAAATATGTTAGGAATTTTATTAGTTGCAGAATCACAATCACAAGTCAGTCATTGTTGCTTACAGATTATGTGTTTTATTTATTTATAAAATGCTTTATGAGCCACTACTGTAGGTAAACCTGTTTTTTTAGGGTCAGGTTTCATTAACACTTCTTGGTCAATTGGTCCCTGCCTGATATAGTGGCACAAAAATTAAAAATGCAATGTTATTCTTTGTGATTATCAAAGTTTTATTTGATAATGGAAACATGTGTATATATGAAACCAAAAAAAATTACTTTTATCAAGACTCCTGATTCATTTTTGACAAGTGTATGAATTTTGTTTATTTGACTGTGTGAAAAGGCTCCATATGGAAGACCACAAAATCGTGTATAAAAGTATATATTGAGCATTTTAGATTCAAATGATTAAAAATGAAGATTTTGAGCATTTTAGGAACAAACGTTTGAAAATGAACAGATTTTTTTCCTCAAACATGTTGTTTATTTCATATTTTTGTATGTGTTTTTATTTTTTCATGGAGTTCAATTGTCTGCCTCCAGACCATTATAATGTAGTCACTGTAATGTTGCTGTACCTAATAAAAATTTTTTTTATTGTGGGAAAGTAAAGAGAGTAAAATCCAATACAGTAAACATGAAAATCTCTAAGTGACATCCATTTTGGAATAAATTAAAGAAAACTCTCCTTTAATTTTTACGGTCAACTGCATGATAATATTCTAGGTCATATGCCCCTGCCTTATACTATAGTAAATAGTGCATTAAAAATTAAAAATGTTATGTTACTGTTTGTGCCCGGAAATTGAGGCCCTAAATGAGAGTATTTTGAGCATTTTGTTAACAGCTCAACTTTGCGAAAAGAAGTAATCCTTGATTGGCCATGTTTTATACCAGAATTAGAAAGAAGATTTTATTAGCTTTTTAATGATGTATAACATGTGTTCCATCTTACCTGTTTTGGTTTAAACAAAAATTTGAAAAAAAAATGTTAAGCTGAAAATGAATGTAAACATTAAAAGGGGCTTTTGAGACCTGTTTTTATATGAATTAACTCCCTTGATAAATTCTAAAACAGCATTTTTTTTAATTTGATCTATGTATTTGTTTAATAAAAAATGTGTTATGATATAATTTAATAATTGTAGCTATTTGATATTATTTGTTATGTTATTATTTACATTTGTTTATATTTTCACATTTTTTTGCTATTGAAGGTCACACGACTCATGCGTTACTGAACCTTTAATTAGGGCCTCGCCACTTTGTGGTGGACGCCCTATAGTGATCAGTCTGTCCGTCTGTCCATCCGTCTGTCCGTGCGTCCGTCTGTTCGAACTAATCTTGTCCGGGTTGTAACTTTTTTATCTTTTGAGGTAGGCTTTTGATATTTGGAATGTAGGTAGATAATATCAAGGCGATGTGTTGCATACCTTGGTTTATAACCTTTGACCTTGAACTTTGACCTTAAGGTCATTTTATTGCTTTCTATATGACAAATTCATGTCCGGGCTGTAACTTTTTTATCTTTTGAGATAGGCGTTTGATATTCGGAATGTTGGTAGATAATATCAAGGCGATGTGTCGCATACAGTGGTTGATAACATTTGACCTTGAACTTTGACCTTAAGGTCACATTATTGCTTTCTGTATGACAAATTCATGTCCGGGCTGTAACTTTTTTATCTTTTGAGATAGGTTTTTGATATTTGGAATGTGGGTAGATAATATCAAGGCGATGTGTCGCATACAGTGGTTGATAACCTTTGACCTTGAACTTTGACCTTAAGGTCACATTATTGCTTTCTGAATAACAAATTCATGTCGGAGTTGTAACTTTTTTATCTTTTGAGGTAGGCTTTGATATTAGAAATGCAGGTAGATAATATCAAGGCGATGTGTCGCATAACATGGTTGATGACCTTTGACCTTGACCTCAGGGTCGGCGGGGCCCACAGATATGGATACCACATCACTGATATCTATTTTGAATTTTAAAGTGATGAAGTCTCAAATAGAATTAGATAAAATAAAAAACATCTAAACAATAGAAATAATCACATTAACCTCTTCATGAAAAAGAAAAGTGTTTGCATATTGTAGTTTTAATTTGAGGCAATTTCTCTAATTTTTACAAAGTAAGGACTTTTTGGTGCTATCGCAAAGAAAAGTGTTGTAAGATCCCAAAATCTAATTTTTACAAAGTAAGGACTTTTTGGTGCTATCGCAAAGAAAAGTGTTGTAAGATCCCAAAAATCTGATTTAAATTTTGAGATAGGAATGTTTTGATAGTTATTTTGCAATAAATAGTTATTGCAATAAATAGTTTTTCATATAATTTTGGGTATCTTGATATTTTTTAAATTTAAAAGTAGGTAAATTTCATTATTTTGTAATATCTGATTTTGACCTATGACCTTTATGTACTGATACTGTATTATTTCTGTAAAACATATGTCGTAATAAACTGAAAGTATGATGATCATTCTGTTTTAGATAAATAATACTTTATTAGTCTGTTACTAATAAGTGCACGACAAATTACAAAAAAAAGTTGACAATTTTGACTGATTTTTGTTATATTATGGACCCAAAATCATAAGTGCTGTTACCATGGCAACCGATGAAAAATTTTGTAAAGTTGTGCCAGTTTCCTTTTCTAGACATGAATCTCACTTATATACATGTATATCATTTTCATCCATATTGAAGGGGGTTATAAATCACCCTCTGCCTGGAATTTACATGGACTAAAGTTCCATGTGAGTTTTGCTTTCATTTTTCGTCTCGTCCGTCGTTAACTTTTAATAAAATCTTCTCCTCTGAAACCACTGGGCCAATTTTTTTCAAACTTGGCAACAATCATCCTTAGGGTTCCTAGTTTCAAATTTGTACCCAGTTTGTTGATCAACAAACAAAGATGGCCACTGCTACTAAAAATAGAACATGGGTTTTGATCATTATCTCAAAAATTATAATAGCTATAGAGAAAACTGTTACTAAAAATTGATCAGCACATTAAGGTCTACAATAGTTGCTATTATTGTGAAGTTGTGTGTTGGCTTCTTGTAGGAGTTATTGCCCTTTAATGACGATATTTGACAAACTTTTTGGTATTTACAATATAACTTTAAAACTATAAGAGATAGAATGAAACTGTAAAAGCAAAAATGATCAGAAATAAAACCCCTACAATTCACTTAATTTGTCTGAAATGGTCAGATGACTCCTTTTATGTTATTGCCCTTAAATGTCAATTTTGTATGGGGGCCGCGGTGGACGAGTGGTTAAGGTAGTTCGTCTACTATTGATCACATGGTCTGTCAACACTGAGATTGCGGGTTCCATTCTCACTGCAGGCAGGGTGTACTCGATCCCAATCTTAAATGACAAGGATTGCCAGTTCTCCTCCCGCAGGTCGAGGGTTCTCTCCGGGTACTCTGGCTTCCTCCCCCAATAAAAACTAGATGCCATGATATAGCTGAAAATTTCTGAAAGTGGCGTAAAAACACCATTCAAAGAAACAACAATTTTTTATGAAATTTTCCGTTTTTGTCCTGCAACTTAAAAATGACAACAGCTAGAGTAAAACTGTACATAGCAAAAATGATCAGCAATACAAGCCCTACAATTCACTTAATTGGTCTGCAATTGTCAGATGATTTCTTATAGGAGTTATTGCCCTTAATGGCAATTTTTTATGAAATTTTTCGTTTTTGTCCTGTAATTTGAAAACTATAGCAGCCAGATTGAAACTGTAAAATGCACAAATGATCAGCAATAAAAACCCTACAATTCACGTAATTGGTTTTAAATTGTCGGACAACTCCTTTAATGAGTTATTGCCCTTAAATGACAATTTTTTTATGAAATTTCTGTTTTTGTCCTGTAACTTAAAAACTGTAACAGCTAGAGTGAAACTGTTAATAGCAACAATGATCAACAATACAAGCCCTTTTTTCCCCCACAGAACCACGTGACTATGTGATTTCAAAAAGGTCAATGTATTGTTATTGTACGGTAAACATTTGTCTTTCCAACACTTTGCTTTTTTATTACAGTACTCTTCTCAAAGTTGAGATATTACAATCAAGATGATTATTTCTTGCCTTCCACAATCGTCTATATTTGTAACCCTTTACAGCATATGATGAAATTTTAAATAAAACAAATTGAAAAACTTATTAAACCAAATTGGATAAACCTAACATATAAATCGAACATCTCTGGATATGGGTGTACCCATATCATTTCTATATATATAGCGAATTTGGCTGAGGGGTCTAGACCGCTGGACAAAGTGCAGGCGATTTAGTGCCACAGTGTCACAACGGTGTGAGTTCGAATCCCGCTGAGGGTAAGCGAAAAATTGACAGTGTAAAAATCTAATTCCAACAGTGTTGGGCTTAATTTGTAGAAGTATATATATATAAGATTATGCAACGATACAAATGACGGTGTTTCTTGTTAAAATTTAGACAAAGACTGACCAACGATTGGCCTTAGTCATTGAATGTCAATATAAATCAATGACGTAAACAAGTCATAACATATTAATCTTAAACTTTCTCATTCAAACTTAACACAAAATAGTTGCTTCCCAGTCCGCCACCCGCGGACGTGCCGTGCTGTTACTTGGCTTTGCTCAAATATTCCAACAAGATGTATTCAATATTACCAAGGTGACAAATTCATTACGCCAGACGTGCGTTTCGTCTACTCAAGACTCATCAGTGGCGTTTAACTCTAAATGCTTAAAGTATTTTTTCATTTGGCTATGGAATAATATAAGTCCACTGTAAATACACAATACAGGTAGTTCAAAATATTATATAAAAGTCTAAAGAATTTACCAACCAGTAAACTTATTAAGTATCGGATCGACAAACATGACGATACAGCATAAACAAAAAATAATATATAAGTCTAGAAGATTATGCAACGATACAAATGACGGTGTTTCTTGTTAAAAATTTAGACAAAGACTAGATATATATATATAAGATAATCAATATATAAAGGAATAAGATATCTTCAAAAGGAAACTGTCAGAAAATAGAGCACGATTGAAATTAAATAAAAGTTTTTTGGCCTACAAAAAGACTTGTATTTGTGTGCAGTGTATGTTCCACCTCAGAACTCAAATCATTCAAATGATGCTTCAGAGAATTTAAAAAATGAAATATGCAGATTACATAATCAAGGGGGAAAAGGCTCTTATAGGAGACTTTAATTCAATAGTTTGAGAAAATCCAGATTTTATTAGAGGGGATTATTCAGATGAAAATATTTATAAAGACATTTTACCATAAGATTATATTGATGACATAACACTTGCTAGAAATATCTTAGAGTTGTTAATCAACAAGGTCAAATGTACTTAATGTACTTATTCTGTGTTTGACCTCAAGGTTGCGAATGGTAGATTATTGGAGATTTACTTGGGTACCATACCTTTTTAACTGTAAATCGTTGTAGTACTGTAGATTATGCAATAGTAAGTGCTAACCTGCAGTGAATAGCTTTCGTACAAACAATATATCTCATGAATCGGACCATGTGTCTATTTGTTTTTCTTTGAACTGTTGTATAAACAAAGAATTGAGTAATTTATATAAACCCGTGGAAAATATGGAAATAGATGTCTCAATCTTGAGGGAGAGCTATAATGTGCAAAACATTTTATACAAAAAAGGTATTTTTTACATTGAATACTTGTGTTCAATATGTAAGAAATGTTTTAAAAATGCATATTGTTGAACCTAATGTTAACTATAAAACTAATAAGAAATTGTACAAAAGGGAGTCCAGCAATCAATACAGAGAAAAAATTAAAACTAAAATGAATTAGATATAAATAGTAAACTAAAAATATTTAAAATGGTAAAAGATGAATATACGTGTGAAAAATATTTACAAAGTTTCAACTCAGAATAGAAAGCTAATATGTCCAATGAGAATATGTGATCACTCTTTACTAATAGAGAGAGGACGAGATAGAAAAATTTCTATAGTGATTAAAGATTGTGTAATATGTGTAACAAAATTGAGGACAAGTTTCTTTGCTTTTGAATGCAAATTAAACGAATCTATTTGAACAGAATTTATGAACGTTTTAAAAGAAAATTTAATAATTTTAGACAAAATGACGATTACAGAAAAAATATTAATATTATTGAATCCAGAATCTAAGAAACAACTGGGCTCTTTTTAAACAGTCTTTTTCGCTGAGGACAGGGTGCCAAAATGTTTCTTGATTTGTTTCTTTATTTCTTCATGTTTGTGTTCTTTTGTTGTTTGTATCTATTGACCTCTCTGGTGTAATTGTTAATAAAATTCACGACTTACGACTTTATGTTGAGCATTTTCATTGTAAAGTGATGTATTCAGAAATATAATTACAAACATTTGTTTAATCTTTTATAATTTCATATTTCTTGTAAAACAAAATTGTTTATTATATTGATTGATTGATTGGATGTTTGCTTTACGTCCGAAGTTCACGATATTATATGAGATAATTTATAATGGGGCTGACTTACAGCGGGTAGTGGTTCCGTTGGCTGAGCTAAGGGTTGAGATGACTGAGTTCAGATCAAGTTCACGCGCACTTCGTTCGCTGCGACATCAAATGAAAACGCCTGAAACAAGAAATTTGCTATAATAGTAACGTTTTCCTATGGGATTTCTCTAGGTGAAATTGGTTTACTGAAGAAGAAGGTACGTTCATGCTTTTTTGGGAAAAGCTCAACAGGCGAAACACAAAATGAAGACATAAATAGTCGTAAATTTTGCTCGTTAAGATACGCTTTACTCGGAAACGACATAAAATGGTTTTCAGATTAACCGGTCGTTCGCAAAAAAGTACGTCAGAACCTATTAATAATTTAGGTATATCTTTTGCAGACTGTTCCATGTTAACTGTTGTGATATCGTTCCCCAACGATATCGTTCACACGGTTAAAACAGACTGATGCTATCGGCTACCGTCGTTTGAATAGGAGGTACTGGTTGACTAGTATTTGTATACATGATATCTTATTTCTACACGTTATACGTTAAAACTCCGAGCTAATTTTAACTTTTCTATTTTTATAGAACACTTTTATATCTAAATCTAATTGGATTTTTACTTAAACATTAGCTCTTGTTTGTTTAGTACGCATCAATACTGTGGTATTACAAACAACTGCGCGAATGCTGACGTAAACTAAATTTTAGTTATAATTCTTTGTCTACATTAAATTGTTTATTGAGTGTACAGGTAAATCGTTTGTTTGTTGAATAGCAATTGTCAATTATTCAATGCTCAGATAAACCTCATTGGGTAAGAATACAGTAGAAATTAGTCATAAATAATTTTTAAATAATTTAAATACACACTGCACTGATATTTAAATCGCACTTTAGATTGTCTTTCATAGATATGCATCGTTGGTTAAAATGTGTTTTTTTACTATAACGTTAACTGTGTTACTATGTACAATAAATATAAAAGGATTGATTTCCACATACATTTTGTGTGTTCACTTATTCTGTGTAACATTTCACTTTGAGGATATTGCAGATTTGTTGTGAAGTTGAAACATATTTGTCAATGCATTAAAAGAAAAATGTTTAAAGGTAGGTTAGCTTTTGAGTTTTCGCTACAGTCCCTCTATACTAGTGTCACTACAATGATGAATATCAGTATCCCTTTTTCAAAATGTTTATATATAAAGTTTTCTCTCGAAATACCGCACACCACATTTATTTCCAAAGTTCTTTTTAGTTTTAGTCAATATGCAGCGGCGGTATAATAAAATTCGCCGATGTTTAGGTTTCGGACACAACATAGAGACGAATGAGTTAAAAGATGAATTGAAAATAATTATTTTGTAAATTCAGTTAGACCTTTTCTTGCAGTGAGAGTATATGGTGATTTGAACTATGTACAAATGTTTCTGGTCCTTTTAAGGTAACCACATTTAGTTGATTGTTCAATTTCTATTTTTCGATTATTTAACCTGTCGAAAATAACTACATAATTTTTATTACATGTTTATTGATGTATTGAAGCGAACATATCTGCACATTTTTAAAATTTAAAATACAAGAGATTCTTAATCCTTAAGCTGTTACTTATTAAATATGGTCTCACTGATAATTCCAACAGTCTTGCTTTCCAGAGACGTTCTTTAGGAGGTCATCTGTCTTGACTACGTTCCGTAGCTAATGGTTGGATTAATAAAAATATTTTTGTTATAAAGCGGCAGTACATATGCAACTAAACTTTTGTTTAAAGCAGGGTCTGCATCCAGAGACATGGTAACGATGTGTTAAAATACACAATTACTACTGTATAAATGGCGTAAACAGTAAGGTTCTAGTTAACCTTCGCTAAATGCTGGAAAGGTTGACCTTAAAGTATCTACAAAACTAAATATATAAATAAATTAATTCTCATATTTATCTAGTCAATATAAAGCTTGATCACTCTGTTATGTTGAATTTAGGTTACATATAATAAACAATTACACATACAATAATTTTGATGAAATGAATTTTAAGGAAAAACTATTTAAATAACTGTTAAAATAGTAAAGGTCAAATTGTAGGACACTATGACCTTGACTTTAACCCATTTTGTATTTAAATTGAATCAATTTTGCTATATGAATATATTAAAAAAACCTTCGTATCTCTTTTGAAATAAGAAATGTCATAAACTAGGACATTCAAAAACTGAATTGACCTTGACCTTTGAACTTCACTTTATATTTATACAAAATGCAAAATTAAAAAAATACTTGACCTTGACCTCTTAACGTGTGACCTTTAACTTGCTGAAGGTCAACAATCAAAAACACAGAAGATCCGAGGTCAAAATATGTTATAGTTACTGAGATATCGCCGTTTACACTATATTTAATTGTTCCAGGGGAAATAATTCTTTCAAAGGTAAAATCATTTATTGTAACCATTCAAGACCTTAGTATGATCTACATTTTGGTAAAAGAGTTATTAATGTAGCTCTTATGGTTCAGGAGGGGAATCGTCAAAATTTAGAATGTTACCTTGACATTTGACCTTGTGATCTTTTTTAAGTTCAAGGTCAACGATGACCAACAGTGTAAACCCCAGGTCTCTATCACATCTTGTTACAAAGTTACACTATCAACTTGCAATAAAGAAGCTGAAATAACTCTTGAAAGGAGTCATCAAAATCCTATAAAAGATATGTAACAAAGTTTCGCAATCCATCACAGAACATGTTGGAACAACTTTCATTGAAACATCTTTTACGGCTTCATAGTTATTCTGCACACAAGCTTTTTGGTGAGGGGGAAGTACCTCTGTAAAGAAAAAGTGTTCGGTGTACCAGAATTAACTGCAAAAGCGTAATGTCCAATACATCCGTGGTACAAAATGTCTTTACGACATGTCGTGAAACTAAATTTGTCACGGGAAAGAAAACTCTGGGGTTAGAAATAATAATAAGAAACAGAAGAATAACAAACAGGCATTCTACTCGGAAAGTGGATAGCCATAATTAAAAGATTTTTGTGTTGGTATGCCAAAACACAAGTCGCCTAAAATCCCCATGGATAGTATTTCATTCAAATAAATACATTAAAATATGCCTACAAATTAACTTTTTCAAGTTATGCGCGTGCAGTATAATGACCGCCATTTTGAAACCGGAAGTCGGAAAAAATTTCGACAATATTGGCACACTTATGGATCATAAGCTACATTTGTACCAAATTTCGTCGAAATCAGATGACGTTTAAATTTTTGCGTTTTTAGTGGGTAGTGTTCGGACGGCGAACTAGGAATGTTTACTATGCCAGGTATCATAATGGCCGCACGAACCTTTGTTGGGGAAAACTTCCGGACAAAGTAGTGATCAATAAAAAAAAAATTAAAGACTTTTGTAAATGGATGCCCCAAGGGTAGTATTTCATTCAAATCAGTACATCAAGTTACGCTTAGAAATCAAATTTTGTTGAAATCGTACAAAGTTGTCTTTTTCATGGTTGGCGAGGGTAGTAAAATAGCCGCCATTTTGAAACCGGAATTTGGATTCCAAAGGTCGTGGCACACTTAGTGGAGCAAAATCTACCTGTATACCAAAGGTCATCGAAATTGGATGACGTTTAAATTTTTGCTTTTTTAAGGGATCGTGTTTGGAAGCGACCAGTTTTTTCAATTTCTTACTAAATAACACAACAACAAATCCCCAAAATATACACAACAAACAAATAAAATAAAGAGCAAGTACAAGGGCATAAACTAATACCTTGGAACAGTCACATTAACATGATTTAGCGGGATTGAACCGGTTGAAACAATTCCAACTACCTTATTAACAACAATGACGAACCCTCCTGAACAAATGAGTTATATAAAATGTTCCTAAATACAACCCCTGACGATTAACCAATTCATGATGGTGACCATAAAATATACGCAGAGATGACATTAATTCATCAATAAGAAATTCCGGCTTTATCAGCCTCTTTTGTAGGAATTGCAAGCTAGTGAATATCTTGTAAGCTTTATGTACAAATAATAGACTAAACACTCAGTTGCTGCATGAATATAACTAAGCAGAATTTGCCAACACAAGCTTGCTGAAACGGATGACAGGAAACCCTCCAAACCAAAAATTAGGTATGCACAAAAAGAGTCAATATAATCAATCATTAGGTGCAAGATAAAATCAAAACATAAACAAAGACAAGAAAACAATCAATACAACGATTATAAATGAAAAAATACGTAACACAAAATGAATGTAGCATACCTTCAACAATGTACGAGGCCCATATCTAGATCAAAGTAATAAATATAAAGAGATTGTATTTCGAAATACTTTCAAAATTTAAATTATGGTTCAATACATTTTAGTAATAATTCTTTGCGTTTGCGATTAATATATATTACATTGAATTAATTAGTAATAAATATTTATATTGAGAAGATAATGAGACAAAAGATATTAATTAAAAAAAATAATCAATTATAAATCAATGTATAAGGAGACATATTAGATGAGAATTGGACTGTTGATTTGAGTACAAACGATGAAGGATTAAAAAAACTATTATGCTGGTGCATGCCCCAGAGTTTACCAGTGGCATGGACTATATAAGAATAAAAATGAGTATACGTATCATAAAATAAACGTAATCAACCTGTATATTAAACCCATGGTTTTTTATGGGTTCAAGTTACTCTCTTTCTGTTTTTTTGTGTTGCTTTTGTCAACATCCGGTTTTGTAACTGTCCGTTAACTTTTAGCTCTTGGTGTTCTATCGGTTTTCTTTGCTATTTTTCTTATATGGATTTTAATTATTGACAAAAACTAATTGGGACGCTCCCATAAGTCTTTGCGGTTGAGGTTCGTACTAATTTGATTTTCGTAAATTGCAGTAAAACTTTCATCAAAGCACATTTACAATATGTAAATTTATGTGGTTGATATTCATATCGAGATATACAAAATTGTGAAACAGTACCTGTGGGCAATCCTAATACCTCTTTCCACAATATTTTGAAACCACCTCTTGTTTAGCGTTCTCCATTTCTCCACTGATTTGGCATCAGGGGTTTCCATTATCTTATTAAAAGACACATTTTCTCCTTTGAGCTCCTTAAATGCTTCCTCTTCTGGTTATCACTTTCTGTGAGCTGCTTTATTTCTAATTCATTCGTATGCTCTGTGATAAGTTTTTCACTATTAAAGTGTTCATCAACGTAAATGATCTTTCTTATATGTAACCTTTTTATAACTTAGGTAGAGAATCACCAATAGATCCAGTTGATGAATTCATTTTGTTTTGTTCTTTTGAGCATAGCCATTACAAATGGAATACAATATATATATATATATATATATATATCTCCAGGCTTGCTTTTTACAATCTTTAAACACAAATTACACATTTTAGCCCCCTTTAATGGTACTTGTATTTAACAAAGATAATACAGGAGAAATTTTTTATATTAAAGTATATTGACATTTAAAACAATCTAGCTGATAAGTTGTTTTTTTTTAAAAATGTGTCGTTTAATTAAAAAATATGAGTACTTCATTTTAAAACAATAAAATAATGGGGTATCCGGGCATTTTAAAGCATAATGTACATGATTTTGCTCATCATGAGTGTTCAAAGTGGAGAAAAATCAATGGCTATATCTGTGTTATCATGTAGCCAATTGTTACTGAAAGATGGCATAATATTTTTGGATTAATTAGGGCGTAATAAAGATCTGATGCACTAAATAGTTTTAAGAAAAATTCAGGATGACCCAACGAAGGCCATTTGCAATGCATTTTATTGACATTTGCTTATCTGGAATGAAGCTTTAAGTGCTTTCAGATAACGCGATTGGTTGGCGAGAGGTGTTAGATCATGAGCTCATTTTAATGTAGTGAACTAATAATAGCTTATGTAGAAAAAAATACTTCCGGTTTTAAACAGAAATTTCATTATGCCTGAACATTGGCCATTTTGATATTGCATTTTCATCTGTTGATTAGACATGGAATGCGTGTGGAATCTTGAGATTCTACTTTGTATTGAAATATTTTTGCATTGTTTTTCCACATGTTACTGAACGGTGGTTTCTACGTAAAATGGTTTTAGTGAAGACCACCATAATGAAGGTCTATTCCATGATTTTCTGTTTTGAATTAAAATAATAAATGGACCAACTCTTTCAATTTGCATCATGGAAGCTGAATACCAAAACACTAGTTTTCGTTATATAAATGTGTACATTAAAGGTTTTTGGAAAGATTCATGGTGGTAAAAGCTTACATTTACTCACAAAATATGTCAAATTGTATACAAATTGTATTTTTCTAAGCAAAAATGGAGCATGGGCTGGAGTGCAATTCTTGTAAATTGGCACTATTAATTAATGCACAGACATACAAATACATATCTCTTTTTAGCAGATTTGTCTACATCATGGGTTTTGTTTTTATTGGAAAGCCATAGTTCCGGGAGAAAATCCCCTACTTTGGTAGGAAAACTGGCACTCCTTGTCAAATAAATAGGAGTTCAGCATACATAGCTCGCAATGAGACTCATTGTTGGAAGGCTAGTGCTCAAAAGTAGATGAGTTACAACCTTTAGCACTAGGTTACCAACAGTTATAAGGAAGTGCAATTTGTATCACTTTGTATATAATACATGTAGAAGGGAATCTTTCTTTTTATTATTAATTATGGAAGGTGCCAGATATTAAAATCTGATGATGCTTGTTAAAATAATAGAAATACTAAACTGAAACTAGTTTAGTAGTTTTATGGGCTATATAATATTGGTAAGTACTGAAGTAATGTATCATTAGTCAGTCATCTACAAGGTCAACCGATGTTAATAATCCATAAATATTTTATAGTAAGATTAACTGTTGTATTGCATTAAATTTGTCATGTTCGCAATTTGTTTGGGGTGGTAGTTATTACGAAATGCATAAAATACAATCCGTTTACATAATATTTTATTTCAAGATACATGTGTTGCCTCTTTTCAAAGTTATGGGGAAAGGGTGTTATTTTGTCTCTACCCCCACCCACCCCATTACAAACCATACATGATTGATTCAAGTTCAGATATGTTGGAAGATACTTTCATTGGGTCAATATGCTTTTGCTTTAATTGCTGAAGTGTTGTTTGTTTCATTTGTTATGTTTATGTGGTCTCTGTAGCTGAGCGGTTAAGGTAGTAAGTAATCTATTATCTATCATCGTGCAAATCTAAAAAGGACCTCTGACAGGTGTACCCGAATCAATTCTTAATTGACAAGTATCGCCAATTACTGATAAAATTCTCTGGCCCCCCTCACAATAATAACTTTGTTATAATTTAAAATTACTTAAAGTGGCGTTAAACCCACATCAAAAATATTAAAGACAAAATAATAAAAATAAAACTAATATTCATATTATTATTCAATTTTTGCTTTTGTTTGCTAAACAGGTGGTTTTAAGTAGCTTCAATATTTAAACAATCACACAGCTATCTCATGATTTTAGGATTTTAAGTGTTTAATCTATATTCACTTTATATCTGTACATTAAATTTTGATCATCCCATGTTTGTTTTGACAAGATGTTTTTATTGTATTCTAAATATTGTACCCGAATATAACCGACATCTAATGTAAAAGAAATAATCTTAGTTAAAATGGTGTAAATCGCAGATAGTATAAAGTGGCTTGCATGTGTGTAAAAAACTGTCCTGTGATCAATATGAACAAACCTAGTCTCGATCCCACAGACGCGTTTATAGTTGCTTTTGGGATCACAATGCTGTAATTTCGCTATCAATAGGTGGAGAGAAACCAATAAGTCTATTTTTAGATTTCTATTTTGAAATCAGGAAAACCATGAAAACATGCTCACACTTATTAAATGACGTCATAGTGTGCTTCTTTCTATATTGTGCATAGCAACTTATAGTTGTTTTAGTCTAATTGATTGATAAATTAATATTGAATAAACATATTGAAATGAGATACATTGTGTTTTACGCTTCTTCGTATAAGCTGAAGTATTTTTACAGTAAAAATAAAGTCCAATCAAATTCTTACGCGAAGGTTAAGCCGCAATGATGCAATTGCAATTACAGCTTCTGGATGATCGAAATTTAAACAAATCCATTTCAGATGGTAGATATCCGAAGAAAATATTGTAGAAAAGCACTAAAATTAATTTAAAATAAGACAGAATTAATTTTAACATCTATCAGATTAAAGTGTTTATTTTCTTAATAGCAACATGTCAGACACATTTTTATGGAATCTCTGAAAGACTGTATTTTAATTTTACATTTTGTTATCTCAGCAACACATGGGAGAAAGTCGTCACCAACTGAATGTCGAGGCACAGTTACGGTCCTTTGAAGTAATGTCATGAACCATAAAATTGTGCGATGCTCGCATTTATGCTGCTCTTATATTCAAATTAATCGTTTTAATTACATTAAAATATAAAGATCAATGAAGGTATGTCTTGAAGTGGGAAATCCCTAGTTAGATTTTATATATTAGTTTGATACTCAATTTAGCTGCCTCTGTGGCCGAAGGGTTAAGAAAATGGGAGCTAAACATCATTCCAACATACAAAGTTACTCAATTTGTCCCGAATTGGGACCCGTTCATACTAAATCCATCATTCCTTTTGCGTGTATGATAAAGGTAATACAGCTTTGACAACTTTAAATCCAAAAACCCAACGGAAATCATTTGCAAATTGTCATTGATAACCATGTTTGCTTTAACAAAAGTTATATCTTCTAGATAAAAAATGACCTACATTTGTAATCATATGGCTTTGAGAAACCAATAACTTTCAGTTTCGATTTGATAACGAAAACACTTTTCTAGTAAACAATCTGTTTTGGTAGAAACAATGCTATTTTTATGTTGTGTGTTTGTGTCATCGTTATAAAGTTTAATATATTGCATTTGTAAGAAACAGAAATCAGGTAAGTTATAATTTTACAAACAAAAATGTTTCCGAAACAAATAGTAAAGGTAAAGGATTATCATTCCAACTTGTGGCAAGGGAATTTTTTTCTTTCAGTTGTAAAGCCTTTTAATTCAGCTTCACAGTATTGTTTCGTTGGAATCCTTCTGCTTTTGAAAAATCATGCGAACAAAAACGCAGTTATAACGTTAGCAGTTTTTCCTTATAGGAAGGGTACTAATGTTTCATGGATTTGTTTATTGATCAGAATTCACTTTGGTTAGAATCTTTATAATCGTAATTCAAAAACAAATATGCCACCCGCACTATTGACAAATACCTTTTTTTTTCACCAGTCTAAATTCCAACTAAAAATAATGAAAATCTGTATATGTTGTTCTTCAAATAAAACAAAACACAGTGATTTGACTTTTCGTGTTTTATTATGTCTTCAGAGGTTAACTTTCTAGGTGGTGAAATTCCTATGGAGCGCATTTTTGATGATAGACGTCGTAATGTCATGTTTTTTTAGGTAAAAAACCCAAATTATTCATTTTTTTATGTTATTCTGCCTTCGATCTATAAAGAATAATAACGCCAATGACTTATGAACATATATCAGCTGTAAACAACGAAGTAGTGCGCGTCAGTATTCTGCGATTATAGTTTTTATTTTGGATATAACGTTGAACTTTTTTTCAGTTAGTAACGGCTTTTTGTTTTGAAACAAAAATGATTTAAAACAGATATGCCTAGTTGTTGTATCATGAAACAGTTACAGTTAAACTGTTTAATGTAGATTAAATAAACACAATTATAATTAAAGATTTTTGTGTTGGGATTGCAACAAAGAAGTCGTCCAAAATCCCCATAGACAGTATTTCATTCAAATCAGTACATTAAAATTTCGTTGAAAACGACAAAATAGACTTTTCATGATGGGCGAGGGTAATAAAATGGCCGCCATTTTAAAACCGAAAGTCGGACTCCAAAGATTGTTGCACAATCAGGGGAGCAAAATCTACCTGTATACCAAATTTCATCGAAATCAAAAGACGTTTAAATTTTTTGAGTTTTTTCAGGGGTGGTGTTTAAAAACCGACCATTTTGATATAGCGGACATCATGAAAATTTTAAAACCAATATGCACAAATAGGAATGTATTGTCAAGTATGGATAGACAAAGTCCTGTTTGAGTCTACACGCTTACATATCACTAGCTATTTTTTGTTTATTATCTGCTAGATAACGAGGACATTGACAAACGTTAACGTCACAGTTAAAATTCTCACTAAATGACAGAACAACAGATCCCCACAATATCAACAACAAATACATATAGTAGAGAGCAAGTACAAGGGCATAAACTAATACCTTGGAACAGTCACATAAACATGATTTAGCGGGATTGAACCGGTTGAAAGGAATTGTAGAGGAATTGTATTTCGGAATACTTTAAAAGTTTAAATTATGATTCAATATATGTTATAAATAGTTCTAGAATAAATTAGTAAATTATAGATTTATATTGAGAAGATAAAGAGATGAAAGATATTAATTAAATAAAATAATCAATTATAAATCAATGTATAAGGAGAAAGCTTAGATGAGAATTGCAGTGTTGATTTCAATACAAATTACATGGGGATCTAAAGAACGATGAAGGAGTAAAAAAAAACTATTATACAAGTGCATGCCCCAGAGTCTACCAGTGCTATTGACTATATGGGAATTATTAGTATACGTGTCATAATAAAAGTAATCAATCTTTATATGAATTTTAATATTGACAAAAACTAATTGGGATACTCCCATAAGTCTTTGCGGTTGAGGTGCGTACTAATTTGTTTATCGTAAATTGCTGTAAAATTGTCATCAAAGCGCATTTACAATATGGAAAATTAATATGGTTTCCACAACAACCTGATATTCATATCAAGACATACAAAATTGTGAAACATTACCGCTTTTTCCTAGCCAAAAGATGTCTTTCGAAAATTTTAATGACAACCATAGGACTATTGTGGGCAATCGTATTAATTTCTTACCACAAGATTTTGAAACGACCTCTTGGTTAGCGTTCTCCATTTCTCCACTGGTTTGGCATCAGGGGTTTCCATTATTTGATTAAGAGACACCTTTTATCCTTTGAGCTCCTTAAATGCTTCCTCTTCTGGTTGAGCACTTTCTACGAGCTGCTTTATTTCTGGTTCATTCGTATGCTCTGTGATAAGTTGTTCATTATTAAAGTGTTCATCTACGGAAATGATCTTTTTAAGATGTAACCTTTTTATAACTTAAGGTATATAATCACTAAAAGATACAGCTCATGAATTTATTTCATGTTTTGTTTTTTTTAGCATAGCCATTAAATATGGAATACAATAAATGTATCTACAGACTTGGTTTTTACAATCTTTAAAAAAATAACACATTTTAGCCCCTTTTTATGGTTTTTAATAAAGATAATACTGGAAAAATTTTATTATTGTAGTATATTGACATTTAAAACAACCTGGCTGGTAAGTGTTTTTTTAAAACTATGTCGTTTAATTCAAAAATGTGAGTACTTCATTTTTAAACAATAAATAATGTGGTATCCGGGCATTTAAAACCATAATGTACATGATTTTGCTCATCACGAGAGTTTAAAGTGGAGAAATATCTATGGCTTTATCTGTGTGATCATGTAACCAATTGCTAATTAAAGATTGTTAGAGATAATGGCATAATATTTTTGGGGTAATTAGTGCGTAATAAAGGGTTGATGCACTAAAAACATTTAGGCGGCCATTTTATAATATATTGTATCGACAATTTCATATCTGGACTGAAGCTTTAACTGCTTTGAGATAACGCGAGTAGTTGGCGTGAGGTGTTAGGTCATGAGCTCATTTTATGCAGTGAACTACTCATTGAGGAATAACTTATGTAGGAAAGACTTTCGGTTTTTAACAAAAATTTTAAAAATGCTGATTAGAATGGAAAAAGGTGTTTAATATCTTGAGATTTTACTTTGTATTGTTGAATGGTAGTTTCTAAGCAAAATGTGTTATAGTGAAGATCACCATAATGAAGGTCTAGTCCATGATTTTCTGTTTTGAATTAAAACAATAGATGGCTCAACTCTTTCTACTTGCATCATGGAAGCTGCATACCAAATGAGTTATATAAATGAGTACTTAAAAGGTTTTTGACAAGATTTATGGTGTTATAAGCTGTATTGACATTCTTGTAAGCTGGCACTATTAATTAATGCCCATTCCTACAATTACATATATATATATATTAGTAGTTTTCGGCTATATCATGGTGTCTATTTTTATCGGGGAGAATGCCAGAACTTTGGTAGAAAACCTGGGACTCATTATATCCATGGTGAATCACAACAACAGTTTTAAATTATATTAATTTTTCAATGCATAACCATTACAGTTACATGACAGCAACAAGCAGATTTGTTCAAAAACCTTCCATCTGATTTACAAATAATCTACGAAGCAGGAATTGTAGTTTACTTTGTAGTAATTCATTGAAATTGTGTTTACAGTTTAGTTTTTACATTAATAACATGTTAAAGAAATCATCAAATATAAAACTTGCTTATCTTGAATAAGCAGTGGTATATATTATACATGTGGCTTCATTGTAATCTTTCTTTTGACTTTTACTTTCTATTGAAAATTTAATAGTAATTATGGAAGGTGCCTGATATAAAAATGTGATTGTGGTTTTTAAATAATAGAAATACTAAACTGATACTAGTAAGTTTAGGAGTTTTATGGAATATATAATATTGGTAAGAACTGAAGTAATGTATCTATGTCTTCTTTTAGTCAGTCGTCTAGAATGTCAACCGATCTTAATAATCCATAAGTATGTTATAAATAGTAAGATTAATTGTTGTATTGCATTACATTTGGCATGTTCTCCATTGGATGGGGTTGATACTAAGTAAGAAACGCATAAAATACGTTCTGATTACAGAATATTTTATTTCAAAATACATGTATTTGGATTTTTTCAAAGTTGTGGGGAAAGTGTGTTATTTTGTCTCTACCCCCAACCACCCCGCTTACAAAAATACTTGATTGATCCAAGTTCATATTTGTTAGAAGATCTCGTACTTTCAACATTTTTATGCTATAATTGCTGTTTGTTTCATTTGTTATGTTTATGAGGTCTCTGTGGCTGAGCGGTTAAGGTAGTAGGTAAATATATTTTTATCATATTGCTAATCTAAAGCGGATCTTTGACAGGTATACCCGAATCAAATCTAAATTGAAAAGTTAGGCCAATTACTGAAAAAAATTCCGGGTTTCACTGGCTTAATCTCCCAATAATAACTGGACGCTTTGTTAAAACTAAAAATTACTTAAAGTGGTGTTTTACCCAAATTAAAAAATACAATAATAAAAATAAAACAAAGAATCATATTATTATTCAATTTTTGCTTTCCTTTGCTAAACGTGTGGTTTTAAGTAGCTTCAATATTTAAACAATCACACAGCTATATCATGATTTTAGGATTTTAAGTGTTTAATCTATATTCACTTTACACAATATTTGTACACCAAATTTTGATCATCACGTGTTTGTTTTGATAGGATGTTTCATTGTATTCTAAATAGAGAACCCGAAGATAACCGACATCTAATTTAAAAATAATCTTATTTATAATGGTGTGTTCCCGGAATGCCAACATTTTGAAAATCACATATTACGTATTATTGTTTTCGGGAATAAACAAAATCATGTATATTCCATTTCATTATTCAATAAATTATGTAATAAATCAATTACTACACTTGAACTTGATCAATATGAGGTTTTTATGAAGCATAAAACCTCATATTGACCTCGTTCAAGTGCAGTAATTGTATAATATTTTCAGTTAAAAAGAAGTTATATTAATTACTATTTTATTATATAATATTATAATCATACTGCCTTTGAACGAGGGTGTTCTGTTAGATAATCACACAAACACATTTATCTTTATGTGATAATCTACACTAACACCTGCGTTCAAAGGCAGTATGATTTTTATTATACTGAATGCCTTATATCAGTCGTAAACTTCGGCTGGACTTGATAATTTTCGGTTCGGTAATCTCCGGGTCTGAGCGGGTGTTATTTTTTTTATATATATTTCACCTTTAGGGAGGGAAGCACGAGGAAATAACACCCGTAACTATAATGGGCGGGGCTAAAATCGGAATCTGTAGAAATTAACACATTGTTACTGTCCAATAAACAGGCAGCATTTTTGCATGAACTATAATAAAATATTTTACTATTACTATAGTAGATAACAAGTTCTAAATTAATGAATACTAAACAGTGACTACTGCTTACTCTTTCTTGCTAAAATTGTTTTACCAAGCTAAATTATAAATTAATGAACTGTCATGTCGAAATACTAGTCTCCAAGCCGAAACTTAACGTGTTTTGAACACTTTCAACACCATTCAAAGTAAATTATGACTGTGGCACAGTTAGACTTCAAGTACATACCCAACAGACTAGGAGGCAACAACTTAGTCTTCAAAGGTTATCATTTCCGCGTAAAAACTACCCGTTGTGAAAGAACTTGCTGGAAGTGTACAGCCGTTAAAATGATTGACAAACCAGGCTGTGCAGTGTAATCACGCTGGGAATGCGTCCTCTCCAAAATGCCAATTTCGTTGTCCCTACCAAATTTTCTTCACTTTTCCTAATGACATATATAAAAAACTGTGCCAACTGGACCATTTGCCAAGTGATAATGTTCTGTGTTGGGCTAAAATTCTGCTCGCTGGACGGCTAATTAATCAATCAATCAACATAGCTGTAATCAGTCATTTGTCCCTTGGAGTTGTGTAGATCTTATCGTGCTGGTCATTAAGACCAGCACGATAAGATCTACACAACTCCAAGGGACAAATGACTGATTACAGCTATGTTGATTGATTGATTGTTCATCAAAATAGCTATTAAGGGAAAAATCCAGCTCCAGTCTAGGTTTCATAAAATCGAGTTTTTTTCTTTCAATCCTTATTTGGTTTCAAGTTAAATTTTACGATTGCTCAAATTTATCATTGAAGACTATATTGAGAAATCTTCCAAATTCATATGTGTTATGAAAGAGGGACCAGACTGAAGCTATAAGGTTCCATGCATGTGTGTAAAAAACTTTGAGCGTAAGTATTTTTTAGATTATAGTCCAATCAAATTATGAACCCAAGTTTAAGCCGCAATGATGCAATTGCAATTAACGCGTAAGGATGATTGAAATTAAAACAAACCCATTTTATTACAGGCTATGACAACTAAAAATGTAAAAAATACGTGGAAGTCATTTACAGATTGTCATCGTTAACCATATTGGCATTAAACAAAAGTTATATCTTCTAGATAAAAAATGACCTATATTTGTAAGCACAAGGCTTTGAGAAACCTGTAACTTTTAGTTTCGTTTTGATAACGAAAACACTTTTCTAGGAAACAATATGTTTTGGTAAAACAACGCTATTTTTATTTTGTGTTTTGTGGCATCATTATAAAGTTTAATATATTGCATTTGTAAGAACCAGAAATCAGGTCATACAATAAACTCTATGAAGTCTGCAATATTAATGTAGCTAAAGTCGACAGTATTGTTTCGTCTGCATCCTCGGGTTTTGAAAAATCATTTAAACAAAAAAGCAATTATAACGTTAGTAGTTTTTCCCAAGAGGACTACTAAAGTTTCAGGGATTCGTATATTAATAAGAATTTACCTTGGAATATTTATAATAGAAATTCAAAAACAAATATTCCACCCATACTGTTGACAAATTCCCTTTTGTCACCAGTCTAAATTCCAATAAAAATAATGAAAATTTGTATATGTTGTTCTTCATAGAAAAAAGAAACACATTTGACTTTGAATGTTTTATTATATCTTCAGAGTTCAAGTTCCTCATAGTGGTGACATTTCTATGGGGACTCATGTTAAATAATAGACGTCGTTATGTCGAGTTTCTTTTCCGGTACAAAATGACAAATTATTCAGTTTTTGTAGGTTTTCTGACCTCTATCAATAAAGAATAACGATTATGCCCATATATCAGGTGTATATTAAGAATAAGTACTTGTCAGTTTTCTGCGATTATAATTTTTATTCAAACGCTGAACATTTTGTGATAAAATGTTGAACTTGTCTTTATTAAGTTACGGCCTATTCGTGTATCATGAAACAGTTACAGTTAAACTGCTAAATTGTTCATTCAATGTAACACAATGATAATGAGATTATGGGAGAGGGCCTTAATAGGGGTTAAAGCTGTTCGATAAATTTAATATTTAAGCAAACATCTTTTTCTGAATAGGTCATGTTTACATCTTGATCGTTCAAATGTATTTTAAAAGGGTCTATTTTCTTACGTATTTACTTTGTTAAGATATTTTGTTTACTATAGATCACGTTATTTATCAATACTGATATCGCGTGTTCGATTTTCACTGCGCATAGTGCTCTAGACCCTAATCCTTGCCAGTTTTCCTACAGAAGGTCGTGGGTTGAGGGTAAACCGACTTTCACCCCAATTAAAACTGGATGCCATGATATAGCTAAAATATTGCTGACAGTGGCGTAAACAACATTCAAACAAAAACAAACACACTTATTACAGTACCACTTTTGATTGACATTAATTATCAAAAGACATAATTTTTTAAAACTTAAATGTAAATTGCTATTTGTACGAAAACACTCACTTCAAAGGCAAAAAGTGGATTCCGTAAAGCCTGGGTTTATTTCAGTTAACAAATTATGATCAAATATATCTGCCTTTTTAGTTTTTCTGGGTACCTCAGTTAGATAGGCGTGATCGATACATTTCTTGGAACAAACGCATGTCGGATTAACAGAAGGAGAACATATTTTGAGATGATAACGATAATAATATTGTCTTGTATTAAAAAAAATACATAGTGCATGATCTGCATATTGTTTCTAAAATTATATCGCATGGATTCAATGTGTTTGTTTATTTAAATGGACTATAACGCCACAATAAGCTTTTATCTATGTCATGGCCTACAGTTTTAAGGGGGGAGGAGGTCAGAGTACCCGCTGGATTCCACTGACCTTGCCCGAAGTCCTGCCTGAATTCACCGGCCTAATGATTACACGCCGCTGATACTTGGTAGATGACTAGACCACTCGGGAAGCGATTTCACATTTTATATTTTGTAAATTCCTAATTTACAAAGGGTAATTAAAAGTGTGTTCATTACCGTATTTAAGTCAAGAATCTTTTTGAAAAAAAAAAGAAAACGGCTATGTTCTTTTATATTATTGAGCATTTATTCGTAGTGAAACGCATTTTAAATAAAAATAAAACCAAGAGCTTTCTTACGTTCGACTAGATTTGTACTAAAAAGACCTTGTCTTTTGTCTTTTAATACCAACTATGTCATGTAAAAATTATCAAACCGTTTCAATCGATTATTTTATAACGTCTTTTAGCCTTTAAGTACCTAGCTTTTGATCGAGCGCTAGTACCGCCGTCTGGTAACAAAATATTGTCAATTAAAAAAGTCACGTAATATTATTTTGAGCCAGTCAGTAAGTGTTTTTTAAGTGAGGTTTAATAATTTTTGTTTTCGCATGTTTATTTAAAGTATGTTTATTTTGATACCGATAGGCTATAGTATGACACTTTGCACCTTACCACATTTAACCATACTGCATTTGTGTGTTACTTTTTCTTTTTTTCATGAACAAATCGGAAACAGTAAATGGCTATCATACTAAGCAGCGAGATAAATTTTGCCACCTTTTAACCAATTGCAATACAAAACGACAAGACTACAGGTAAACACATTTTGTTAAACACCATTTACTGTCGTAGAATCATACATGCATTGCATTTCATTCAATATAATCTTATTCGTGTCATCTAATTATAGCTACTCTCGCTTCTATATTAAATTATAATACATTGCAGGACAAACAAATTAAAGTACTTTTATTAAACATATTTTGGTAACTATAGATAACATTATTACAACTGGCGTCTTATCTGTCTTATTTACCAATGTTGCGCATGCCATTTGTATGCTTGTGTTTTCGTTTTTATGATTCTAATAGGTATAAAATGTAAATGGTTTAAACGAGTTCCAAGAAAAATTGCTGGTCTATTGTGAGTATTGTCATAAAGGGCGACATAAAAAACCCAATAAACATCTTATACGGAGCAATTTCACTAAAATTTATTTCCTTAACATTTATGAATTTGAAGTGTACCTTACTGTCGCTTTATACATTACTAAACATAAACCGGTTGTTTAAAAACAACTGTTGCCTTGTAATTATGTCACAATAGAGAATTTAGAAGAAAATTATTTTTGTTTCACTATTTCAATCACCAAATGCATTATAAAATGCGTTTTTACATGCAAATATCAATTGGAAGCTCTGTCTCCAAGTTCATTATTCTGTAATAAGTTGTAGAAGAATAATTGATAAATTTGAATAAAAGTTTGTCAAGAACATTTTTCACTAAAAATATGAAATGTTCCAATAGCTTTTATATATATCTAAATAATATAATACGTTTTTACTGGATTGTTGTTTTTAAAAAGGTTTAAATTGTCCAAATATATAACTATATTCTACCGTAGAAATAGAACAGAAATGTACGATATATGGTTTTAAAGAAAAACTAATTTGCGTAACAAAATAAAAATTATGTATTTTTTAGACCACAACATTACTATTATAACCACCAATTTTCTTTCTTAAATCGTCGACAAGAAGAATTCTGTTCGATTTTAATGATATGATGAAATGAACGTTATTGAAATGTACGATACATTAAATCCGGAAATGGCATAGATTTTCCGTAATCGTTTTTACTTTTCACTAAAAGTTTACAAGAGGGAAGATATGAACTTGACTCGCCCTTTGTGATGTTTTTGTAAGCTCAGAAGACGTATAACGATTTACATATTGCAAATGAGGTATTTATTTACCATTCAATGAATATTATCCATTTTATTTACTATTAAACTATCGGTTAAAAACTTTTTTCTCTGACATTTTTTATCCTATACCACATATAGACAAATGACAATTAGGAGTTGTGTACAATGTATTCACGTGTGTGGCAATGTGCATTGGTATTCTCGAAATGTACGTTACAACCAACTGGTAACGTATATTTCAGCGTTTCCTTTCAACAATTTAACTTTAAATGAGTTGCTTAAAATGCAAAGCTTTGTTTGGAACACATTTCTACATAAAAAACGAACTGAAATATGAACATGCGCACAATCTTTCTAGTACACAGTATAGATATTTGAGCAATATTATTTAAGACTGTCAATGAATATTTTAAATAAAGTAATTAGCCTATATTAGGTGAAAATAATCGCAATTTCCCGGATTGTTATAGATTGATATTTATTACATTTCGTCAACTTGTTACAAGTGTGTCAAAGCGATCTTTTTTCAAATGAAAATAATTTTTGTATTACAGATACACACAATATACATGGGTTGGTAACGTACATTTCAATATGTACGTTACCACCCAATGCATGTCTTGTTTGTATGGTTATACACATTTTTTTCTCAATTAATAATTTTTTATAGAATAAAAAAGAGAGGAAACTTGGTGCATCAAATATATTTATATTTTTTTTGCCCTCTAATTCACTTCCGTTTGTTAGTTTTAAGAACCGTTCTTCCTTTACTTGATTGTTTTATGCCCCCGCGTCGATAGGTCATGGGCATTAAGTTTTACTCATGTCCGTCCGTCTGTATGTTCGTCCGAAAATTTCCACCACGCTTTTCTCAGAAACATTTAAAAGTCCTTTTTAAAAGCGACTTCATAAAAAAGGAATCGTTTTGTTCGTGAAGCAAACTACATTACGAATAACATTTTTCTTCAAATGACTTTATGTGATACATTTTTTACAAATTATGGCAAAAAGTAGAGCCGAGATTCAAAAAAGCCTACCGCGAGAGAAAGAAGCAAAAAGAGGGAGAAACATACCTTGCCAAAGACAAAGAAGAATGTCATACTATAGACCAAGCGCAGAGCTCTCTCGTACTGAAAGAATGAAACGAAACAAGAAAAATAACGAGAACCTACGACAGTGTCGCAAGAAAAAAAGAGATGAAAAAAATATTCAGAATAAAGAAAGCTTAGAGAATAACAGTTATGGACTTGATACAACCACTAGTGGATATGAAAGTGCCTCATCTAATCTCAACAGCTCTTTTACAGTTTGCATGAATTTTCCGAACAGGAAAAGAAACACCACAAGGGTACGAATAAGTCGGGCTCTCTCAAAAGCGCATCGAAACATAAAAGTCCTAAAAGACGGAAATGTAAACCTCACCAAGAGAATAAAAACACTCCAAAAACGAATAGAAAGATTAAGAAAGAACAGACAAACTGACTCCCCTCGAAGCAAAGCGGAGCGTTTGGTTAAGGAAGCAAATTTGACAAAGGATCAATCAAAGAAGGTAAAACGGCACCTTATTCTTGGAAATACAATTTTAGAAGAGATAAGAACCGCACGTCAGGAAATAAAGAACAAGCGACAAGGTCAAGTGTTGACACTTAGCAGGATCGTGTCTGGAAAGTTAGTTCAGAAATATAGGGCTAAAAAGTGGCTAAATAAAGAAACAGGTATTGGAAGAAAAAACCTATCAAGTATTAATACAGACAAGTTTGTACCCATTAGAAAACACAAGAGGAGGAGAACAGGTGCTATATATTCTGCAGAATTCAAAGATTTTTTTAGAGCGGGACGATAATAGTAGATGTATGCCAGGCAAAGCTGATGTGATCAAATCATATAACAAGAAAGAACAGACAAGGATACTGACGGATTACTTAGGAAATTTGTACATCAAATTTAATTCAGAAAACCCAATAGTAAAAATGTCCTTGGCAACATTTTGTAGAATTCGTCCAAAACACATCCTTACCACAAATTTCATCAGCCGAAGTACATGTTTAAGTACAAAGCACCAAAATATGGCACTTCTTCTAAAGTCAGTACGAAAAGAAGGAGTACAAGTCACTGGTAATCCGGAAATGTATGCAAAAAGTCCAAATGTTACTGAAATAGATTTACGAAGTAAATTACCAGATAAAGTTACATACTCCCAGTGGAAAAGAGTAGAAGTCATAGAGAAAGATAAGAAAAAGTATGTTACCCGTATAGTGGAAAGTGAAAAACAGAAAGATGAATTTATTGAATATTTCAAGATAGAAACAACAGAATTTCTAGGTCACGTTGAGAGAGTCCAAACACAGTATGGAGAAATCAAGAAGCTAAAGGAGAATCTTCCACCGAAACATTTAATAGTACAGATGGATTTCGCTGAAAATTACTCCTGTAAGAGCGTTGAAGAAATCCAGTCGGCCTACTGGAATCAGATGGGCGTAACACTTCACCCAGTTGTAGTATATTTCAAAGGGGACCGAGGAAATACCGAACACAAGAGTTATGTAATTGTTTCTGATGAGATGTCCCACTCGTCAAGTACCGTACATGCTATTATTGAAAAACTATTACCAGAATTAAGAACACTATTACCACAGGTGGAATTTATACAATACTGGACAGACGGACCAATAAGTCAATACCGCAATAAACAGTCTTTTTTCACCATTGCTAATCATAAGGAGCTCTATGGATCTGACGCTAGATGGAACTTTTTCGAAGTAGGTCACGGGAAAGGACCATGCGACCGATTGGGCGGAACAACCAAAAAGATGGCAGATGAGGCAGTTCGGTGTCAAAAAACTACCATACAAGATGCACATGATTTTTACATGTGGGCATGCTCTTCAAATATGAAAGGTGTAAAATTTCTCTTTGTGAAAGCTGAGGATTGCACTGAAACGAAAAACTGAAATCGAGAAATGTCAAACCTGTGAAAGGAACATTCAAACTTCATGCTGTAGCAAGTGCAGGAAATGGTGCTGTATTTGTAAAGGACACAAGCTGTTACTGTAATACCTGCATTGGAGGTAACGTTTGCAAAGGGTGGCGAAGGGAAACGTTACATAAACCCAACCAACAACGAAGTCATCATGAATCTGCAGACCCTCATGTTGAAATTGCCGATAACGGAGTTAATGATGAACACGATATCATACCATCCGACACGACATTCACGAAAGGTTCATTTGTAGCGGCAAGATACTCAAAAAATTTTACATCGGCAAAATACTAGATATTGATGAGTCTGACGATACTGTGGAAATAACGTTCATGGAAGCTAAAAAGAGAAATTTCAGTGGCCTAAACGAGATGATATTATATGGATTTCGTCAACAGATGTGGTCTTCTCCGTGAAAGAACCGATTGTCGTTGGTAGAACTGGTAGGATGTATCAACTGGACCCCTTTGACAAAGACAAACTCGATAGTATGAAATGAACGTTACCGACGTTTAATTGATTCAAACTGTTACTTGTTCCCATGTTTCTTTGTATTTGAAAAACAATCACTAATACCAAGTGTTAAAATGAAATTTAAATGGCATTTAAAGTTAACATGTTTTGAAATTTTATTGTGTTGAATTTGAAATGTACGTTACTAATATAAATTGAGTTAAAAATTAGTTATTTATTGGTATCCTTATAAAAAAATACCACAAAAACAAATATTTGCTTATTACAGAGAAAATTAACTTCACAAGAGCAAATTAAATTTTTGTTTTAAAATTAGTGAAAAAACATGCAATGTACGTTACATTTATTGGTAATTTAACAATTTATTGCTACAGGTGAAACTTTTTGATTGCCCAAACAATTTAACTTATATTGGATTGTTATTATATTCAAAATCTTAAACCAAGATAAAAAATCCGATATCAGTTGTTGCTTTGTATTTACAGAAAATGGAAGATGGTCATATCAGTAAAATATTTATTATTTTATTATTTATTGCAAATTGATACAATTTTGAAAATCTGCAATTGAAAACATACAGTCATCAACGTGTAACTCTATGCATACAAAGTTTCCCTAAGGTATGAAAAATAGTTTTGCTATTGCAAATAGTCCTTTCAAACATTACTAATGTGAATCAGCTTCATTTTATTAAGAGTACCGTCAAGTAACGTACATTTTAACATCAATTTTTATGCAATAATTCCACAAACATTATAATGCATAAAAAATATATAGTTCATATTTGCGGGTGCCAATTTCAACAAAAAAATCTCCCTTAACCACGTTACAATTCATAAATAACAACGATTTGTTTTTGTCTAAAGGTTGACAATTTCGAAATCTGAAATGTGCATTTGACTTATTATATTGAGAATCAGTGAACAGATATTTGAATAACATTCACACTCGTTTAAGACACCGGTGCAGTAACTTAAATGCAGATCTCTTCCGTATTAATTTCAAAACCGATCCTAAATGCAGTTGTATTTAGATTATTGAAGATTCACCTTCATTACCTTTTGGAATGACTACTATACATGTATTATGAAGCAAGACAATTTTCAATTAACAAACTTAGTTTTCTTAAGCAGTTAAATATAGAATGTTGCTTTTTGGCGATGAATCCTCGACTGACGATTTAAATGAGAACATCTTTAAAGCAGTACAACCGTACATCAAAACAAACGAAGCGGTTAAAAGATCACAATGAAAATTCCATATAATTATTAGATGTTCAGTTCTATTGTAGTGTGTGTGGGAGGTGTAGTATTTGTGTGTAGTTTGTGTGTTAGATGTGTAGTGTGTGTGTGTTTGTGAAGTGTGTTTGTGTGTGAGCATTCATACCTTAAAATTTAATTGGTATGTTCTTCATATATTTACTGCTGATTCATGTTCAAACAATGTATTTAATGTTATGTATTTCCTGGAGCCGACCATACTTAGTTGATATATCTTGTGTCCAATCCAATAGTATTATTTACAATAAAATATGTTAATCATATCTTAATCTCGGTTATTCCATTTAGCGACCCTTGACGGAAATGGCCGAGACATGTTCCGATCGCTGTTTGACGTTATCAAGCCGCGAAAGAACTCAATGTTTTTGCTTTAATGCTATCCCGCTGTGGTTATCATTATTAATTAACATACATAAGGTTTTATCTGTGGCAATACTATAAGTTGTCGTTAATCCACGGCGCA
Organism: Limnoperna fortunei; assembly: GCA_944474755.1. Lineage (NCBI taxonomy): Eukaryota > Metazoa > Mollusca > Bivalvia > Mytilida > Modiolidae > Limnoperna > Limnoperna fortunei. Next base: position 12,775,828 of record OX104118.1, on the reverse strand, counting down.
ATAAAATTTTTATCTGTCTTTTCCCTCCGATGTAATTGTTTTATCAGTTGTGAAAGTTTAAGAAAAGTAAAAGCCTTGAAAGAAAACATTTAACACATAAATTAATGACTGATATTTCTCGGCATGTAGATGACTGAATATCCACTATTCATTTGAATAGAACATTGGCTATAAAGAAGAAGACCCCCACGAAAATGTCAATTTACATATTCTTAATACACTGAGTTACCTCCCCTTCCATTTTTCCGTTTCTGTTTGTTTTTTTTTGTATGTTGTACATATATACCTTTTCCTTGTATCATGAAACAGTTACAGTTAAACTGTTTAATGCTCATTCAATGAAACATAATTATAATTAAAATTTTTTGTGTTGGGATGCCAACAATAATGCCAAGAAAGAGGTCGTCCAAAATCCCCATAGATAGTATTTCTTTCAAATCAGTACATTAAAATATGCTTAGAAATCAAATTTCATTGAAATCGACAAAGTTGACTTTTTCATAGCGGGCGAGGGAAGTAAAATGGCCGCCATTTTGAAACGGGAAGTCGGACTCTAAAATAGTCGCACAATCAATAGAGCAAAATTAATCTACCTGTATACCAAATTCATCGAAATCGGATTACGTTTAAATCGTTTTTAAGGGGTCGTCATCGGAAGGCAACCATTTTGATTTCGCGGACATCATGAAAATTTTAAAACCAATATGCACAGCTAGGAATGTATTGTCAAGTATGGGTAGACAAGTCATATTTGTGTCTACACGCTTACATATCACTAGTTAGTTTTGTTTATTATCTGCTTGATAACGATGACATTGACAAACGTTAACGTTACAGTTAAATTTCTTACTAAATAACAGAACAACAAATCCCCAAAATATACACAACAAACACATAAAATAAAGGGCAAGTACAAGGGCATAAATTAAAACCTTGGAACAGTCACATTAACATGATTTAGCGGGATTGAACCGGTTGAAACAATTCCAACTACCTTATTCAACAATAAGAAATTCCTGCTTTATCAGCCTCTTTTGTAGAAATTGCAAGCTAGTGAATATCTTGTAAGCTTTATGTACAAATAATAGACTATACACTCAGGTGCTGCATGAATATAAATAAGCTGAATTTGCCAACACAAGCATGCTGAAACGTAACACAAAATGAATGTATTATACCTTCAACAATGTACGAGGCCCATATGTAGATCAAAGTAATAAATATAAAGGAATTGTATTTCGAAATACTTTCAAAGTTTAAATTATAATTCAATACATTTTAGTAATAGTTCTTTGCGTTTGTGATTAATATATATGACATTGAATTAATTAGTATTAAATATTTATATTGTGAAGATAATGAGACGAAAGATATTAACTAAATTAAATAATTATAAATCAATGAATAAGGAGACATATTAGATGAGAATTGGACTGTTGATTTGAGTACAAATTCCGTAGAGATCTAAAAGTCGATGAAGGATTAAAAAAGCTATTATGCAGGTGCATGCCAAGAGTTTTCCAGTGCCATTGACCATATAAGAATAATAATGAGTAAACGTGTCAAAAAAAGTAATCAATCTGTATATTGAACCCATGCTATTAGGTTCGGGTTACTCTCTTTCTGTTTTTTTGTGTTTTTTGGTTTTTGTGTTGCGTTTGTCTGTATCCGGTTTTGTATCTGTCCCTTGACTTTTGGCTCTTGTTGTTAGTTCGGTTTCTTTGATATTTTTCTTATATAGATTTTAATTATTGACAAAAACTAATTGAGACGCTCCCATAAGTCTTTGTGTTTGAGGTGCGTAATTTGTTTTTATGTAAATTGCAGTAAAACTTTCATCAAAGCGCATTTACAATATGCAAATTAATGTGGTTTCCACAACAACCTGATACTCATATCGAGATATACAAAATTGTGAAACATTACCGTTTTTTCCTGGCCAAAAGATGTTTTTCTAATACCTTAGTGACAACTATTGTATTTTTATATGCTTCCTCTTCTGGTTGAGCACTTTCTGTGAGCTGCTTTATTTCTAATTCATTCGTATGCTCTGTGATAAGTTGTTTACTATTAAGGTGTTCATATACGTAAATTGAATTCATTTTGTTTTGTTCTTTTCAGCATAGCCATTACAAATGGAATTTTATATATGTACTATGTCTATGTCTACGATTCACCCCGGTTAATTAAGCTATATTTTCAAATAGCGGATTTGGCCGAGGGGTCTAGACCGCTGGACATAGTGCAGGCGATTAGGTGCCACAGTGTCACTACGGTGTGAGTTCGAATCCCGCTGAGGGTAAACTAAAAATTTGACAGTGTTAAAAATCTAATTCTAACAGTTTTGGGCTTAATTTGTAGACGTATATGTCTAAGTATTGTGACAGCCATATAATATATCTATCCAGTGGATTTCTGAAAGACCCGCTGAGGGTAAGCAAAAAAAATTGACAGTGATAAAAATCTAATTCTAACAGTGTTGGGCTTAATTTGTAGACGTATATATAAATATTTGATATTAACCCTGTATTTCTGATGTTTTAGAAATCCGCTGGATAGATATATTATATGGTTGTCACAATACGTAGACGCTTGTATATAAATTACTTACTGTGACTGTATGACAAGTAAGTTTGTCATCCTATATAATATATGCAAAAATGCTGAATAAGATTACTGTCAAATTAATACGTATTGGTTACGAAAATTCCATCGTCACACGCTAGTACACATGTACTATGTCTATGTCTACGATTCACCCCGGTTAATGAAGCTATATGTTATATTAGCGGATTCGGCCGAGGGGTCTAGACCGCTGGACATAGTGCAGACGAATTGGTGCCACAGTGTCACAACGGTGTGAGTTCGAATCGCGCTGAGGGTAAGCAAAAAAATTTGACATTGTTAAAAATCTAATTCTAACAGCGTTGGGCTTAATTTGTAGACGTATATATATATATATATATAAAAGTCTAGAGAATTATGCAACGATACAAATTTAAAGATGTTTCTACTATAAAATAATTATATTAATAAATATGACAAAATTTTCGACCAACTGATGGCCTTCTTCAGTGTCAATATCAATCTATAATGAACGATAAAATTTGGATATTGGTACATCAGCATCCGGTGGTGATGTGATCGGATCTGATTTTATCACATCACCACCGGATGCTGATTTACCAATATCCAAATTTAAGGTTTAAGTGCTTTCAGATAACGCGATTGGTTGGCGAGATATGTTAAATCATGAATTCATTTTATGTAGTGAACTACTAATAGCTTATGTAGAAAAAAATACTTCCGGTTTTAAACATATTATGCCTGAACAGTGGCCATTTTGATATTGCATTTTCATCTGTTGATTACACATGGAATGTGTTTGAAATCTTGAGATTCTACTTTGAATTGAAATATTATTGCATTGATTTTCCACCTGTTACTGAAAGGTGGTTTCTACGTAAAATGTGTTTTGTGAAGACCACCATAATGAAGGTCTATTACATGATTTTCTGTTTTGAATTAAAATAATAAATGGCTCAAATTTTTAATTTGCATCATGGAAGCTGAATACCAAAACACTAGTTTTCGTTATATAAATGTGTACAGTAAAGGTTTTTGGAAAGATTCATGGTGGTAAAAGCTGTATTTACATTTACTCACAAAATATGTCAAATTGTATACAAATTGTATTTTTCTAAGCAGAAAATGAGGCATGGGCTGGAGTGCAATTCTGTAAATTGGCACTATTTTATGCACAGACATACAATTACATATCTCTTTTTTAGCAGTTTTGTCTATATCTTGGGGTCTAGTTTTTATTGGAAAGCCATAGTTCCGGGAGAAAATCCCCTATTTTTGGTAGGAAAACTGGCACTCCTTGTCAAATAAATTGGAGTTCAGCATACATAGCTCGCAATGAGACTCATTGTTGAAAGGCTAGTGCTCAAAAGTAGATGAGTTACAATCTTTAGCACTAGGCTACCAACAGTTATAAGGAAGTGCAATTTGTATCACTTTGTACATTTTCGTTTCTCAGCTTATGAAACATATACATGAAATTCAGAACTGAAAATGCGATCTCGACGCGTTGCGAGGTTCCCCGATGAATCACAAAAAATACAATTTTTAATAATATTACAATATATTTAAATACATACATATTACAGTTCAAAGCCACAAGCACATTTGTTCTAAAACCTGATGTCACATCCTTGGATCGAACCCGCGATGTCAGTATTACCTGATGTAAAACTAATCTGCAAAGCAGGAATCGTAGTTTACTATGTAGCAATTCATTGAAATTGTGTTTAAAGTTAATTGTTTTACATTAAACACGTTTTTAATTCATCAACAAATATAAAGTTGCTTACAAGTATTTCGCAAAAAGTGGTATATGTAATACATGTAGCTGGGAATCTTTCTTTTACTTGTGCTTGTTTTTAACAATTTTATAGTAATTATGGAAGTCTATTCAAATCAAAAAAGAACCTCTGACAGGTGTACCCAAATCAAATCTTAATTGAAAAGAATCGCCAATTACTGATAAAAATTGCGGATTCACCTGGTACTCCGGCTTAATCTCCCAATAATAATTTGACGCTTTGTTATAACTAAAAATTACTTAAAGTGGTGTTTACCAAATTAAATAAAATGAAGAATCATTTGTTCAGAGGTATTTCCTTGAATTTTGTTAGTGTTATGTCTAGGTATATAGTTGCTAATGACTTTACGGTCAGTTACTATGGTTTTTGGGTACAAAGCCACTGGTCCTAAGAAAATGTATGGTTGCTAAGGACATTTAGTTGATTAATATGGACAAAATGGCACCTCCGGTCATACAATATGATATTTGAATTCAGTTAGTGATTCCGATTCAGTTTCCCATGTACTGTCCGCTTCAATTTTGTACGGTTAAAGTGTTATTTTTATAAAAACTGTTTACGGTGTCGGCCATTTTGAAATCTTAAATCGAAGGGCTTGACATATTGGTCACAAAAACTGATATGTTTACAATATAATCTGTAACGGTTTAAAAGTAGTCGACAAATAACGCAGTTTACGATATGCTTTTGGCCGCCATTTTGAAACCACTCAACCGAATCGTGCATTTCTTGAGATCAAATTGTAGGTCATAATTAAATGACGTTACGGTGTGCTTCTCTCGTGATAGTGCACAACACTTATAATTGTTTAATTAATTGATAAATTATTATTTAATAAAAAATTGAAATGTAAACTTTGAACGGAAGTCATTTTTATATATATCTTTATTCTCTAAAACCACAAGACAGCAGTACAGAGAAACAAAAAAAAAGTAATAACAAAAAAATGAACACACACACACACACACACAATCACTCACACCCCCCACACACAAATACAGTAATATACAAACTAAAACACAAACTAAACACTTAAACTAAAAAGCAATTAAACTCAGCCTGGGGTAGCCAAGGTTTTGTTAATTATTTTAATAAACTTGACAAGCTTAATCAATTTTGATATATTGTGACTATTCATAAGGTCACTAAATTTAATCACATTTGGTCGTTTAAAATAGTAACAGGGAATAAACTTTTTACGACTTTCTAGTAAAAAAGGGCAAACAAGTATATAATGATATTCATCACCTATATCGTTTTGTCTACAAATATTACAGATGCGATTATTTCTGGTTATGTTTGACCATCTACCTTCTTCTATTGGCAGTCTATGATTAACTGTTCGGAACTTACATAAGTCAATAATCATTTTGTTATCTAACAATTTAAAATACTCTTCTTGTTCTATGACATTTTTAAAAAGTCTATAATTCAAAGTTTTTGGTGAATTTTGTACAGTATCATTCCAGGTTTGAATAAATTGGTCCCTAAGATTTTGTTTTACATAAGATATTAACCAATTCGTGTTCATAAAATTTTGATTGTCCCAAACATATGATAGTCCACATGTATTCAATATTTTTTTGACATTGTTAAGCCAGTTGAATTCCTTTCTTTGGTGATCTAACAAACTTAATGCCAGGCTATATAAGATAAAAGGGGTTTTAGATATTTTGCCTGCTAGTAACTTAGACCAAAACGATATAACCCTAACTTTAATATCAATATCTAACGGAAAGCGCCCTAGTTCACCATAAATCATACATGATGGGGTAGATGCTTTCAGGTGTAATAACAATTTACAAAATTTGAGATGAACTTTTTCAACCATGTTGATAAATTATGTAATCTTCCTAGTTTAAGTACTTCATACAATGCTTTTGTGGCTTTCTTAACAGCTACCTGTTTTGCTACATTAAATGAGCCATATCTTGACAATGTAACACCTAAAAAATTAAATTCTTGAACTATTTCTAGCTCGTGGTTATCCAAGTAAAATTTAAGTTTGTTTGAGATTTTTCCTTTTGAAAATATCATAATTTTTGTTTTATCGATATTAATCTTAAGCTTCCAGCTTTTGCAGTAATCTGAAAAAGCATCTAAAAGATTTTGCATACTATTTTCATCTTCGGCCAACAAAACAGTATCATCAGCATATAACAGTGAAAATAGTCGAATATATATATCAAATTTTTCATCAATGTCAGTGGTTATTGAATCAAGACCTCTAATATCACAGCTTGATAAGAAGGAATCAAGGTCATTTAAAAATATCGAAAATAAAAAGGGGGACAAATTTTCCCCTTGTCGTACACCATTAAGACATGGAAAAAAAGCGGACGCTTCCCTTTTGTAAACAATTCTAGATTTTGTTTCATAACACAGATTAAAAATTACTTTGTACATTTTACCGTTTATATTATTCATCAAAAGTTTATACCATAGGCCTTCTCTCCATACTTTATCGAAAGCCTTTTCGAAGTCAATAAAACAACAAAACAACTTCTTTCTTTTACATTTCAATAATTCAAATAACATAAACAGAGAGAACAGACTATCGGTGGTAGAATAACTTTTTCTAAAACCAAATTGGTTTTCATTTAATATCAAAAATTCGTCCGAGAATTTGTTGAGTCGCTCATATAGAACGGAAGTGAAGAGTTTACTTAAACAACTCAGGATCGTAATAGGTCTGAAGTTTTTAGGGTCAGAGGGGTCGCCTTTATTTTTATATATCGGTTTAATATCACCAGCCAACCATTTCTCGGGTATTATTCCAGTTTCAAATATTAAGTTGAAAAGGTATTCATAAGTCGCTGTAAACGTGTCAGCCGTCGATTTTATATATTCGTTTATAATCATGTCTTGACCAGAAGCTTTGTTATTTTTCAGTTTTTTTATACAGTTAAATATCTCACTCTGCGTAATTTTCGCATTGAGCTCTTCATTCAGAGTTTCTACATCATCAGGATCAATATTAGGAAATATGATAGTATCATTTTTCTCGGGAGCTTCGTTTAGTTTACTGAAAAAGTCGTATAAAGATTCTAAGGAAATATTAGGCCCCTCATGTCTGTCACCCTTAAGTAGCTTCCAAAACTCCCTTGGATTACTCGACTTTAGTTCGTCTATATCTCTCGATACTTTCATTCTATATGAGCTCATATCTATATCCATCGCTTTTTTATAAGCCTTTTCAGCTTCTTTAACTTTTACTTTATTATCAAGTGTTTTATGTTTTCTATAACACCTCTTTTGCTTTCTATAAACACGACTGGTACTTTTACTTTTCTCACCGAACCAAGGCTTAGTATTCAGTTGTTTATTATGATATTTTGGGGTATTTTTTGCAGACATAGTTTTTGATCCAAATGTGTCTCTGGCTGAGCTTATAAAAATATTACAAATTTCCAAAGTTAAATCATTTACAATACTTTCATCTATCACGGTATTTTGTAGCGCTAAAAGTTTTTCATTTAATGAAAAAACTATGTCTCTATCGATTTTGTTTTGGAATTCCGCTTTCTTTTCATTATCCCATTTATTAATATATTCACGATGACCTAGGGATTTTGAGTATGTATCTTGAAGTCTGTCCCTTGTAGTAGATTCTAAACATTTGCGGTTAAGAGTAACCTTAAGAGGAGTATGGGCGTCTGAGAAAAGGGAGCTAAACTCCAACACTTCAAAATTAACAATTGAGGATAACATATTTACATTTGATAAACAGTAGTCTACTACACTAACATTTTTACATGTACATTTACCGTGTATAGCATCTACTCCTATTCTACCATTTACAATAAAAAAATCATGATTTTTACATAGATTCAGCAGTTTATTACCATATCCATTCTTTGTTTTATCACAACTTTTCCTATTTCTAGGAATATTCAAATCATCAAGCTTTGTTACTTTGTTATACATTGAGTTGTCTACACCATTATTTTGATCGTATTCATCGACTAGAGAAAAATCGTCATCATTGGATGTTCTGCTATTAAAATCCCCAACAAGAAAAACATATCTATAGTTTAATAATATATATTGAATATCTAAATCTAAATCATCGAAAGCCGAGTTACTAGCATACTTAGTGTTTTCTGGGGGGATGTACGCAGTTCCAAAAGCAATATCGCCATCTAAACCTAACAATTCATGTGATATCTTAAACCATGAGATCAGTTCACAGTGATTTTCAATAGGTGTAAAAAACTTTTTCAGTGACGATTTTAACCCAACTACTATCCCTCCCGATCTTCTCTTGCCAATACAGTTACGGTTTTTCATGAAAAAATCATACCCTTGTAGTTTGATATCGTCACATATATCAGTTTTAGTTTCAACAAAGCAAACAATGTCATTTGATTTTAGCAAGGTTTCAAATTCAGGATATTGTAACCTATGTTTTAGCCCACAACAATTCAAAAATAACAGTTTTAAATTGTCAGTAGGTAAAAGTTTACAAATAACATTTAAATCATCTGAACAAACACTGTTCTCCAATTCAAGCGAGTTAAATCTACCCCTTCGGCTGTCCTAGCGGTGTTCCCGGGTTGACCCAACTCTCTGTCTCTTGAGCCTTTTTAGATTATAGTCCAATCAAATTCTTACGTCAAGTTTAAGCCGCAATGATGCAATTGCAATTTAAGCGTAAGGATAATTGAAATTAAAACAAACCCATTTCATTACAGGCTATGACAACTTTAAATGTAAAAAAAATACGCGGAAGTCATTTAAAAAATGTCATCGTTAACCATGTTGGCCTTAACAAAAGTTATATCTTCTAGATAAAAAATGACCTACATTTGTAATCATATGGCTTTGAGATAATAACTTTGAGTTTCATATTGATAACGAAAACACTTTTCTAGTAAACAAACTGGTTTGGTAAAACAACGCTGGTTTTATTTTTTGTTTTGTGGCATCATTATAAAGTTTAATATATCGCATTTGTAAGAAACAGAAATAAGGTAAGTTATAATTTTAATTTTCCGAAACAAATAGTTAAGGTAAAAGATTATCATTCTAACTTGTGGCAAAGGAATTTTTGTCTTTCAGTTGTAACATATTTTGTTCCGATATTGTCATACAATAAACTCTATTGAATTGCAATGTAAATGTAGCTGAAGTCGACAGTATTGTTTCGTCTGTATCCTCGGGTTTTGAAAAATCATTTAAACAAAAAAGCAGTAATAACGTTAGTAGTTTTTCCCAAGAGGACTACTAATGTTTCAGGGATTTGTATATTAATCAGAATTTACATAGGAATATTTGTAATAGAAATTTAAAAACAAATATGCCACCCACACTATTGACAAATTCCCCTTTTTTCACCAGTCTAAACTCCAATAAAAATAATGAAAATTTGTATATGTTGTTCTTCAAATAAAAAGAAACACATTTGACTTTTTATGGTTTATTATATCTTCAGAGTTTAAGTTCCCAGAGTGGTGACATTTTAGGGGGACACATGTTTTATAATGAACGTCGTAATGTCATGTTTTTTTCCGGTAATAAAATTATTCAGTTTGTATAGGTTTTCTGACTTCGATCTATAAAGAATAACGCTTATGCCCATATATCAGGTGTACATTACGCGTCAGTTTTCAGCGATTATAAATTTTTATTCAAACGCTGAACACTGTGATAAATTGTTGAACTTTTATCACTTTTTTTGTTGTTCTCCCCCAATAAAAACTGGACGCCATGATATTGCTAAAAAATTGCTGAAAGTGGCGTAAACAACATTCAAACAAAAACAAACACACTTATTACAGTGTCACTGTCTATGGACATTAATCATCAAGAGACATAATTTAAAAAAAAATAAATTGCTAACTATAAGAAAACACTCACTTTAAAGGAAAAAGTGAATTCCGTAAAGACTGTGGTTATTTCAGTTAACAAATTATGATCAAATATATTTGCCTTTCTAGTTTTTCTTGGTTCCCCAGTTAGATAGGCGTGAACGATACATTTCATGGAACAAACGCATGTCGGATTAACAGGAGGAGAACGCATTTTTAGGTGATAACGATAATAATATTGTCTTGTATTCAACAAAATACATAGTGCATGATCTGCATATTGTTCCTTAAATTATATCTCATAGATTCAATGTGTTTGTTTATTTAAATGGACTATAACGCCACAATAAGCTTTCATGTATATCATGGCGTACAGTTTTAAGGGAGGGGGGAGGAGATCAGAGTACCCGGTGGAACCACTGACCTTGCCCGAAGTCCTGCCTGCATTCACCGGCCTAATGTTAACACGCCGCTGATACTTGGTAGATGACTAGACCACTCGGCAAGCGAGGTCTTATTTTATATTTGTAAATTTATAATTTACAAAGGGTCATTTAAAGTGTGTTGATTACGGAATTTAATCCAAGAATCTTTTGAAAAAGAAGAAAACGGCTGGGTTCTTTTATATTATTGAACATTTATTTGTATTGAAACGCATATGATATAAATATAAAACCAAAAGCTTTCTAACGTTCGACTAGATTTGTGCTAAAAAGACCTTGTCTTCTAATACCAGCTATGTCATGTTAAATTATCAAACCGTTTCAAGCGATTATTTTATAACGTCTTTTAGCCCTTAAGTACCTAGCTTTTGTTCGATCGCTAGTACCGCCGTCTGGTAACAAAATATTGTCAAGATGGTGGATCTCCATCACTACATTCTTTTTCAATAATACGCTACCGTGTTTTTATTTATGATTAGTATTGACATTAAGCAAATGCAAATAAAATATATGTTAAGACAATAATGTGAAGTAGTCCATATGGTCCTCCAACCTAAGCAGTGTGAAACATAAATTAAAAATTAGTATCACTTTTCACTAGTTGATTCGAACTAAAACCCCAAACCGTATTGTTAATACAAAGAAAATACAGAGAAAAGCTAATTCGTAATATACAACATTTAGAAGCTTGGTGAGAGTGTGTTTTTTCTAAACTGTTCACATGAACCTTTCACTTTGACTGTAAATATGCAGAATGATCCAACACAAACGCACAAGCTTTTGCTTAGTCTTAATTAACAGTAAATTAATTGACCAAGCAGCATCCTAATAACTGACTGGTTTTGCATTGAATAACCACGCCTTGACAGCATTGGGCTGACCTGTTTACCAGTATTACATAACACGAAGGTATTCATAATACAAACTCGCTTCTCTTGACTGCAGTTGAATGCATTAAATAGCATACTGAATAATATAATTTTAGACACCTGCTACATGATACAGTACAAGGAGATCTACACACACATTACATAATATTATTACTATTGACCCAATCAAATCACAGCTTAGGTATTAATACATAAACAACTTCGTCAGGACGATAGGTTTACACATTTTGTTACAGATATTTGCTTTAATGAAATCATATTACACACATAAAAATATAACCTTTACCCTTATTATATAATCTTTATTTTTTCTTTCTTTTAATTTTTAATTTTAATTTGATTTAAATTAATTATACATTGCATACATTCCAGTTATATACTATTGCATTGTTAAGAGGTGGAAATCCAGATTTGGCAACATGCGTGGGTTGTTTTTTATAAACAAGACAACCCAAGCAAGTTGACAATTATGGATGTCCACCGATTTACTAAACCGAGCGAATCAACATAAACCAACTTTATAGACCAAACATATTTTTAATGGCGTCATTTCTCATAATTATATGTTTTCAAAACTTTGTTGCCATACATTTTTCCAAATTTAAATAATACAAACTGTTTCCAATTATCAATTACGTAAGTTTGATGAATTAGGATTGTTCAGGTCGAGGAATTGTATTGTCACTCCGACTCTGGTTGCCGATCGCGTAATTTTGAGGGTGACAATAGTATTGTCTCCCTGTTTTCGGTTGCCGATCATGTGATTTCGAGGATGACAATAGTTTTGTCTCCCCGCTTCCGCATCGGTTTCGAGGTTGTCACCCTTTGCAAGCAAATTTTCGTCGTTGTCTAGCAAGACATCTCATTTAAAAAAGTCACGTTACATTATTTTGAGCCAATCAGTAAGTGTTTTTTAATAATATTTGTTATCGCATGTTTATTTAAAGTAGGTTTATTTTGATACCGATAGGCTATAGTATGACACTTTGCGCCTTACCACATTTAACCATACTGCATTTGTTTGTTACTTTTTCTTTTTTCCTGAACAAATGGGAAACAGTAAATGGCTATCATACTAAGATGTGAGATAAATTTTGCCACTTTTTAACCAATCGCAACACAAGACAACAGGTAAACACATTTCGTTAAACACCATTTACTGTCATAGAATCATATTACATGTAATTAAATATAATCTTTTTTTCGTGTCATCTAATTATGACTACTCTCGCTTCTATATTAAATTATAATACATTGCAGGACAAACAAATTAAAGTACTTTAATCTATTAAACATATTTTGGTTACTATAGATAACATTATTACAACTGGCGTCTTATCTGTCTTATTTACCAATGTTACGCATACCAATTGTGATCACAAAAATCCTGTCATTGATAATGTCTAAACAATGCAGAATGTTTTTTTCGTAAATTTCATTTGCTTGTGTTTTCTTTTTCTTGATTCTAAAAGGTATAAAATGTAAATAGTTTAAACGAGTTTCAACTCCAATCAAAGTTGTCGTATTGGAGAAATAGTTTTGTTTCTCCGATGATAATTTGTATATAACTGTTCGATTGGATACGCTATTTTCACCCCGTATAAATATTGTGAAATTTAATGCACTGAAAAATAATTAAACTTTTGTCTAACGATGTAATACAATTTTCAGTTTACTTATTCAAATCGATGGCGAAATGCAAATTAAAATAGGAAATTGAGCACGGCATTATCATTTGGTATTTTATTAACACCCTTTATACTTAAAAATATTCACTGATTGATTGATTGATTGATTGGACGTTTGATTTACTCCAGCAATCATTATTTTAGCTATGTTCAGGAAGATAACAAGTAAGGAAACAACTAATCAACGCGAATAGGATAAAACATAAGGAACAATAAATTTTGACTGCCACTGGAAAAGTATGAGAAAAAAGTCTGTCCTCTCCGCCACCCGAGAACGCGCTGGGCCAGGGTTGAGTATTGGCAACCTTCCCAGTATGGCATAAAATAGTCCGTCTCTCTGGTTAGTCGGTGAATGCTCTAATCTAAACAAAAGCTATTGAAAAATATTCTTCAAATACCCGGATAATGTCGATTTGACCAATCGGATCACCTCAGTTATAAACAATCTCGAAAAAATGTACTATTTTACTTACATTCTCCCTGTTTTAAAATATGCTTGTAAACTATTGGATGAGCGTGGACAAACAAATCCCTTAAAAATTGAACATATACAGCACGAAGCAGTCAGAATAATCAATGGACTTCCCAAGTATTGTAGTATTGAGTCCTTGGATTTTGAAAATGGTTGGGAACCTTTACATTCTCGTCGTAAACGAAGAAAAAACTTAATTTATTTTATAAAATACACAATCATAATGCCCCTTCTAAATCAACTGATTGTTTTAAAACTTTAAGATAATAAAGAATAATAACCAGTTAAGAAATCAGCAAGACTATAGAATCCCACTTACAAAAAGGCTGTAATTATACTCAAACTCTTGTTTCCCATCTACTATTCGTTTATGGAACGAATTGAGCTATGAGATTAGAAATTCACCTACTTTAAACTTATTTAGATTTAAAAATATACGTGACAATTTTACTAAAACCATATGTGTTTGAACATTGCTAATAGATATTTAAATAACATTCACACTCGTTTAAGACACCGGTGCAGTAACTTAAATGCAGATCTCTTCCGTATTAATTTCAAAACCGATCCTAAATGCAGTTGTATTTATATTATTGAAGATTCACTTACCTTTTGGAACTATACATGTATTATGATGCAAGACCATTTTTAATTAACAAACTTAGTTTTCTTAAGCAGTTAAATATACAATGTTCGCTGTTTGGCGATGAATTCTTGACTGATGATTTAAATGAGAACATCTTTAAAGCAGTACAACAGTACATCAAAACAAACGAAGCCGTTCAAAGATCACAATGAAAATTCCATATAATTATTAGATGTTCAGTTCTATTGAAGTGTGTGTGGGAGGTGTAGTATTTGTGTGTAGTTTGTGTGTTAGATGTGTAGTGTGTGTGAGGGTGTGTGTGTGTGTGTGTGTGTGTGAAGTGTGTTTGTGTGTGTGCATTCATACCTATATATTTAATTGGTATGTTCTTCATATATTTACTGCTGATTCATGTTCAAACAATGTATTTAATGTTATGTATTTCCTGGAGCCGACCATACTAAGTTGATATATCTTGTGTCCAATCCAATAGTATTATTTACAATAAAATATGTTAATCAAATCTTAATCTCGGTTATTCCATTTAACGACCCTTGACGGAAATGGCCGAGACATGTTCCGATCTCGGTTTGACGTTATGAAGCCGCGAAAGAACTCAATGTTTTTGCTTTAATGCTATCCCGGGTTATCATTATTAATTAACATACATAAGGTTTATCTGTGGCAATACTATAAGTTTTCGTTAATCCACGGCGCAATAAAATTTCTATCTGTCTTTTTCCTCCGATGTAATTGTTTTATGAGTTGTGAAAGTTTAAGAAAAGGAAAAGCCTTTTAAGAACATATTTAACACATGGATTTATGACTGATATTTCTCGGTATGTAGATGACTGAATATCCACTATTCATTTGAATAAAACATTGGCTATAAAGAAGAAGACCCCCACGAGAATGTCAATTTACATATTCTTAATACACTGTGTTACCTCCCCTTCAATTTTTCCGTTTCTGATTTTTTTCTATGTTGTACAGATATACCTATTCCTTGTATCATGAAACAGTTACAGTTAAACTGTTTAATGCTCATTCAATGAAACACATTATAATTAAAGATTTTTGTGTTGGGATGCCAACAATAATGCCAAGAAAGAAGTCGTCCAAAATCACCATAGATAGTATTTCATTCAAATCAGTACATTAAAATATGCTTAGAAATCAAATTTTATTGAAATCGACAAAGTTGATTCGAGGGAAGTAAAATGGCCGCCATTTTGAAACGGGAAGTCGGACTCTAAAAAAGTCGCACACTCATTAGAGCAAAATCTACCTGTATACCAAATTCATCGAAATCGGATAACGTTTAAATTTTTGCGTTTTTAAGGGGTCGTCTTCGGAAGGCAACCATTTTAAAATAGCGGACATCATGAAAATTTTAAAACCAATATGCACAGCTAGGAACGTATTGTCAAGTATGGGTAGACAAAGTCCTGTTTGTGTCTACACGCTTACATATCACTAGTTATTTTTGTTTATTATCTGCTTGATAACGGTGACATTGACAAACGTTAACGTTACAGTTCAATTTCTTACTAAATAACAGAACAAAAAATTCCCAAAATATAAACAACAAACACATAAAATAAAGAGCAAGTACAAGGGCATAAACTAGTACCTTGGAACAGTCACATTAACATGATTTAGCGGGATTGAACCGGTTGAAAGGAATTCAACTACCTTATTAAAAACAATGACGAACCCTCCTGAACAAATGAGTTATATCAAATGTTCCAAAATACAACCCCTGACGATTAACCAATTCATGATGGTGACCATAAAATATACGCAAAGATGACGTTAATTCAACAATAAGAAATTCCTGCTTTATCAGCCTCTTTTGTAGGAATTGCAAGCTAGTGAATATCTTGTAAGCTTTATGTACAAATAATAGACTATACACTCAGGTGCTGCATGAATATAACTAAGCAGAATTTACCAACACAAGCATGCTGAAACGTAACACAAAATGAATAGATTTTACCTTCAACAATGTACGAGGCCCATATGGAGATCAAAGTAATAAATATCAAGGAATTGTATTTCGAAATACTTTCAAAGTTTAAATTATAATTCAATACATTTTAGTAATAGTTCTTTGCGTTTGTGATTAATATATATGACATTGAATTAATTAGTATTAAATATTTATATTGTGAAGATAATGAGACGAAAGATATTAACTAAATTAAATAATTATAAATCAATGAATAAGGAGACATATTAGATGAGAATTGGACTGTTGATTTGAGTACAAATTCCGTAGAGATCTAAAAGTCGATGAAGGATTAAAAAAGCTATTATGCAGGTGCATGCCAAGAGTTTTCAAGTGCCATTGACCATATAAGAATAATAATGAGTAAACGTGTCAAAAAAAGTAATCAATCTGTATATTGAACCCATGCTATTAGGTTCGGGTTACTCTCTTTCTGTTTTTTGTGTTTTTTGGTTTTTGTGTTGCGTTTGTCTGTATCCGGTTTTGTATCTGTCCCTTGACTTTTGGCTCTTGTTAGTTCGATTTCTTTGCTATTTTTCTTATATGGATTTTAATTATTGACAAAAACTAATTGAGACGCTCCCATAAGTCTTTGTGTTTGAGGTGCGTAATTTGTTTTTTGTAAATTGCAGTAAAACTTTCATCAAAGCGCATTTACAATATGCAAATTAATGTGGTTTCCACAACAACCTGATACTCATATCGAGATATACAAAACTGTGAAACATTACTGTTTTTTTCCTGGCCAAGAGATGTCTTTCTAATACCTTAGTGAAAAATATTGCATTTTTATATGCTTCCTCTTTGATATTAACCCTGTATTTCTGATGTTTCAGAAATCCGCTATATAGATATATTATATGGTTGTCACAATACGTAGACGTTTGTATATAAATTACTTACTGTGACTGTATGACAAGTAAGTTTGTCATCCTTTATAATATATACAAAAATGCTGAATTAGATTACTGTCAAATTAATACGTATTGGTTACGAAAATTCCATCGTCACACGCTAGTACACATGTACTATGTCTATGTCTACGATTCACCCCGGTGTGAGTTCGAATCCCGCTTAGGGTAAGCAAAAAAATTTGACAGTGTTAAAAATCTAATTCTAACAGTGTTGGGCTTAATTTGTAGACGTATATATATATATATATATAATTCGTCTAAAGAAATAGTCAACAATTTTTCGTACGGGATGTTGGATCGTTACGGTAGATAACCATACTGTACAGACTAAAATAATAATATATTCGTTTAAAAATATATACAACAACATCTAGATACATAATTAAAGCGAAAACAAAGTTTTACACTTTAAAAAATTGCACAAATATTTCGCCTGACCAACAGGCTTCGTCAGTGTTTTTACAACGAATGACAATAACAGGTAAAAAGTTTTTGTCGTTATACGTATGTGATGTATACTATATCTAGTAATTAACGAAAAAATTTTTTTTGTTAGTGCTATTACAAGTATGTACAGGTATATAAATATGTAGCACTATTTATACGGTTACAATCAATATATATACTAAAAAACAGTTTTAAAATAAATAAAACGACACGTAATTCTACATGACTATTCGGAGACCATGGATGTATCTGGTCTAAGGTCCTATAATTTTTCATTAATTCCCTTCGGAAATGATGTTCCCAATGTTTTTATCCAAAAGCTTTCTTTCTCTTTTCTCTGTTTGTCTGTCCACCTTGGGTTATGGTCTATTAGGGTCACCCTGAGTTTATTAAAAATTTCAGCTATTGCAGTGCCGTGCGTACGTAGGTGCCTATTAAGGGGTAAGTTGGGTTTGCATCTTGTGTCGCTTCTGTGCCCGTTCATTCGTTTGCTGAATCGTTGCACAGACTCACCAACATACTGGAGATTGCATATACCACACTGTAAAAGGTATATGATGTTCTCACTTTTGCAATTCAAATTGACATGGATGTCAAATTGTTTGCCATTTGATGTGCTAGTGAAGTGTTGGGTGTGTTGTATGTGATCACATGTCATACAACGACCGTCACCACAGATGCAACATTGCAGTGTTGTGTCTAGGTATATAGTTGCTAATGACTTTACGGTTAGGTACTATGGTTTTGTGGTACAAAGCAACTGGTCCTAAGAAAATGTATGGTTGCTAAGGACATTTAGTTGATTACTATGGACAAAATGTCACCTCCGGTCATAAAATATGATATTTGAATTCAGTTAGTGATCCCAATTCAATTTCCAATGTACATGTACTGTCCGCTTCAATTTTGTACGGTTAAAGTGTTATTTTGAAATCTTAAATCGAAGGGCTTGACATATTGGTCACAAAAAACTTATATGTTTACAATATAATCTTTAACGGTTTAAAAGTTGTCGACAAATAACGCAGTTTACGATATGTTTTTGGCCGCCATTTTGAAAACACTCAACCGAATCATGTATTTCTTGAGATCAAATTGTAGGTCATAATTAAATGACGTTACGGTGTGCTTCTCTCGTGATAGTGCATAACACTTATAATTCTTTAATTAATAGATAAATTATTATTTAATAAAAAATTGAAATGTAAACTTTGAGTGGAAGTCATTTTTAGACTATAGTCCAATCAAATTCTTACGTCAAGTTTAAGCCGCAATGATGCAATTGCAATTAAAGCGTAAAGATGATTGAAATTAAAACCCATTTCATTACAGGCTATGACAACTTTAAATGTAAAAAAAATACGCGGAAGTCATTTAAAAAATGTCATCTGTAACCATTTTGTCCTTAACAAAAGTTATATCTTCTAGATAAAAAATGACCTACATTTGTAATCATATGGCTTTGAGATAATAACTTTGAGCATCGTATTGATAAAGAAGACACTTTTCTAGTAAACAAACTGTTTCAGTAAAACAACGCTGGTTTCATTTTTTCTTTTGTGGCATCATTATAAAGTTTAATATATTGCATTTTTAAGAAACAGAAATAAGGTAAGTTATAATTTTAATTTTCCGAAACAAATAGTAAAGGTAAAGGATTATCATTCGAATTTGTGGCAAGATATTTTTTGTCTTTCAGTTGTAACATATTTTGTTCCGATATTGTCATACAATAAACTCAATGGAATTTGCAATGTAAATGTAGCTGAAGTCGACAGTATTGTTTCGTCTGTATCCTCGGGTTTTGAAAAATCATTTAAATAAAAAAAAGCAGTTATAACGTTAGTAGTTTTTCCCAAGAGGACTACTAATGTTTCAGGGATTTGTATATTAATCAAAATTTACATAGTAATATTTATAAGAGAAATTTAAAAACAAATATGCCACCCACACCGTTGACAAATTCCCCTTTTTTCACCAGTCTAAACTCCAATAAAAATAATGAAAATTTGTATATGTTGCTCGTCAAATAAAGAGAAAACACATTTGGCTTTTTTATGTTTTATTATATCTTCAGAGGTTAAGTTCCTAGAGTGGTAACATTTCCGCATGTTTGATGATAGACGTTGTAATGTCATGTTTTTTCCTGGTAAAAATATGACAAATTATTCAGTTTCTATAGGTTTTCTAACTTCGATCTATAAGGAATAACGCGTATGCCCATGTATCATTTGTACATTACGTAGTAGTACCTTAAAAGTTTTCAGCGCTTAAAGTTTTTATTCAAGCGCTGAACATTTTGTGATAAAATGTGAAACTTATCTTTATTAAAAAAAAATAGCAAAGAAAACCGACCGAACAACAAGAGCCAAAAGCCAAGGGACAGTTACAGATCCGGATATAGACAAACAGAACACAAAAACCAAAAAACATAAAACACAGAAAGAGAGCAACCCGAACACAATAAAAACCATGGATGCACTCAAGTGCTCCGGACGAGTAAGCAGTGCCTGCCTCTAATTAGACACCCGTCGAGTTACTCATTGTCTTGTCTAGGAAAATCGGATATAGACAAACACAACACAAAAACCAAAAACATAAAACACAGAAAGAGAGCAACCCGAACCCAATAAAAACCATGGGTGCACTCAAGTGCTCCGGACGAGTATGCAGTGCCTGCCTCTAATTAGACACCCGTCGAGTTACTCATTGTCTTGTCTAGGGAAAAGTCAAATCCAGGAATAGGAAACACTACCTATGACTCAGGGAAAATGTCAGATCATTTTTAAAAATCTGATTTCCCAAGTAACGGACTTTTGTTTTGATAACAAAAAGATCGTTCACAACCAATATTCTTACCTATTCGTGTATCATGAAACAGTTACAGTTAAACTGCTAAATTGTTCATTCAATGTAACACAATGATAATGTGATTAAAGCTGTTCGCTAAATTTTATATTTAAGCAAACATCATTTTCTGAATAAATCTCTTCTACATCTTGATCGTTCAAATGTATTTTAAATGGATCGATTTTCTTACGTATTTACGTGGTTAAGATAGTTGGTTTACTTTGGATCACGTAGTTTATCAATACTGATATTTCGGATTCGAGTCTCACTGCGACATAGTGCGCTAGACACTTATCTTAATTATCCGGCTAAAACATTGCTGAAAGTGGCGTAAACACAATTCAAACAAAAACAAACAGACTTATTACAGTGTCACTTTAGATTGACATTAATTATCAAGAGACATAATTTTTTAAAACTTAAATGTAATTTGCTAACTGTACGAAAAAACCCACTTCAAAGGAAGAAGTGAGTTCCGTAAAGTCTGGGGTTATTTCAGTTAACAAATTATGATAAAAAATATCTGCCTTACTAGTTTTTCTTGGTACCCCAGGTACATAGGCGTGAACGATAATTTCTTGGAACAAACGCATGTCGAATTAACAAAAGGAGAACGTATTTTGAGGTGATAACGATAATAATATTGACTTGTTTTCAACAAAATACTTAGTGCATGATCTGGATATAGTTCCTTAAATTATATTTCATAGATTCAATGTGTTTGTTTATTTAAATGGACTATAACGTCACAATAAGCTTTCATGTATATCATGGCGCACAGTTTTAAGGGGGAAGGAGGTCAGAGTACCCGGTGAAATCCACTGACCTTGCCCGAAGTTCTGCCTGAATTCCCCGGCCGAATGTTTACATGCCGCTGATACTTGGTAGATGACCACTCGGCAAGCGAGGTCACATTTTATATTTGTAAATTTCTAATTTACAAAGGGTCATTAAAAGTGTGTTCATTACCGTATTTAAGCCAAGAATCTTTTTGAAAACGAAGAAAACGCCTACGTTCTTTTATGTTATTGAGCATTTATATATTAATATAAAACCCAGAGCTTTCTTAAGTTCGACTAGATTTGTGCAAAAAAGACCTTGTTTTTTAATACCAGCTATATCATGTTCAAATTATCCTACCGTTTCAAGGGATTATTTTATAACGTCTTTTAGGCCTTAAGTACCTAGCTTTCGTTCGATCGCTAGTACCGCTGTCTTGTAATAAAATATTATCAAGATGGTGGATCTCTGTCACTGCATTCTTTTTCAACCGTGTGTTTATTTATGATTAGTATTGACATTAATCCAATGCAAATAAAATATATGTTAAGAAAATAATGTGAAGTAGTCCATATGGTCCTCCCACCTAAGCAGTATGAAACAAAAATTCGAAATTAGTATTACTTTTCACTAGTTGATTCGAACTAAACCCCAAAACCTTATTGTTAGCGATAAAAGGGAAAGCGATAAAATACCAAAAGAAACTAATTCGTAATATACAACATTTTGTGGCTTAGTGAGAGTGTGGTATTTCTAGACTGTTCACAGTCGGATAAAACAATCAGTAAAATCAAAACATAAACCTTTCACTTTGACTGTAATGTGCAGAATGACCGCACACAAACGCACAAGCTGTTGCTTAGTCTCAGTTAACAGTAACTTAATTGACCAATCAGCATCCTAATAACTGACTGATTTTGCCTTGAATAACCATGCCTTGACAGCATTTGGCTGACCTGTTTATCAGTATTATAAAACATGAAGGTATTCATAATACAAACTCGCTTCTCTTGACTGCAGTTGAATGCATTAAATAACATACTGATAATATAATTTTAGACACCTGCTACATATGACAGTACAAGGAGAACTACACACGCATTACCTAATAGAATTGTAACAAAAACTTAATGTTTTGTGCTGTTAGCTAAAAAAGCAACACGTTACATGTACTACTATTGACCCAATCAAATGACAGCTTAGGTATTCACTGAGTTACTAAATGTATACAGACATAAATAACTTCGTCAAGACGATAGGTTTACACATTTTGTTAAACGATATTTGCCTTAATGAAATCATATTACATACATAAAAATATAACCTTTACCCTTTTTATAAAATCTTTATTTTTTCTTTCTTTTATGTGGGATTTAAATAATTATTAGACATTGCACACATTCCAGTTATATACAACTATTGCCTTTTTAAGAGGTGGACAGATTTGTCAACATGCGTGGGTTGTCTTTTAACAAGACAACCCAAACAAGTTGACAATTATGGATGTCCACCGATTAACAAATCCACAATTGCTTTACTTAACTAAACCGAGCTAATCAACATAGACCAACTTTATAGACCAAACATGCTTTTAATGGCGTTATTTCTCATAATTATATGTTTTCAAAACTTTGTTGCCATACATTATTCCTAATTTAAATAATACAAATTGTTTCCAATTATCGATTACGTGAGTTAAATGAATTAGGATTGTTCAGGTCGAGGAATTGTATTGTCACCCCGATTCTGGTTACCGATCGCGTAATTTCGAGGTTGACAATAGTATTGTCTACCTGTTTCCAGTTGCCGATCATTTGATTTCGCGGTAGACAATAGTATCGTCTCCTCGTTTCCGCATCAGTTTCGAGGTTATCACCCTATGCAAGGATATTTTTGTCGTTATCTAGCAAGACATCTCTTTAATAAAAGTCACGTGATATTATTTTGAGCCAATCAGTAAGTGTTTTTTAAGTGAGGTTTAATAATATTTGTTATCGCATGTTTATTTAAAGTAGGTTTATTTTGATACCTATAGGTTTAGTCTGACACTTTGCACCTTACCACATTTAACCATACTGCATTTGTGTGTTACTTTTTCTTTTTTCATGAACAAATGGGAAACAGTAAATGGTGATCATACTAAGCTGTGATGTCAATTTTGCCACTTTTTAACAAATTGCAACACAAGACGACAGGTAAACACATTTGGAAACACCATTTACTGTCAAAGAATCCTATTACATGTAATTAAATATAATCTTTTTTTCGTGTCATCTAATTATGACTAGTCTCGCTTCTATATTAAATTATAATACATTGCAGGTCAAACAAATTAAATTACTTTTATTTAACATATTTTGGTAACTATAGATAACCTTATTACAACTGGCGTGTTATCTGTCTTATTTACCAATGTTGCGCATGTCATTTGTGATCTATCAGTGATAATGTCGTTGATTTCATGCAATATGTTTGAGTGTAGCAGGTTAGTTCAGCGCGGGGTGCAGAAAAATCATTATATATCATGAAGAGTCCATATATCTTATGTGGTAGACGTAATGTAAATTTACGTTACAAGCGTTTTTGGAAAACTAGCTTTATTTCTTCTTATAATCGATAGTCGTCTAAAGCCGTCTATTAAGACAAACTAAACATGTCTTAATAGACGGAAAACAGATGAAAAGAAAAATTAATGCTGAATATAAATGACTCAATTCGCAATGGTAATTTTGTGATAAGTTAATCAATCTTAAAATTACTTTTTATTTTTATTGATGTATATTTCTGTGTGGTGCAGAAAGGGCATAAAGTAACGAACATACGCATCCTTTTTATGGGTATTCAGTTACTTATTTTAAACTCATTCCTATCTTCCATTTCTTAACACTAAGGTCTAAATGGTATACTATTCAGGGGCCTTATTCACGACGCCTCCGTAAAATTTGGGACTTGTGCGTTAGATTTATGGAATTAAACATGTAATTACGAATAAGTAAATAAGCAATACTTTTATATCTAATAAATAAACATTTGTATCTATGTATAAGAATTACAAGGCTCGTTTAATGACAACGTGCTCTAATCTAGTTAAAAGTTGGTTGTTATTCACTAAATGAACAGTGGTCAACTTAAAAGTCAAAAATGCTTTACTTAACTATTACTTAACAATGAAGAATGTTTATTCTTAAATGTCATTTGCTTGTGTTTTCATGTTCATGATTCTAAAAGGTATAAAATGTAAATGGTTTTAACTACTTCCAACTCAAATACAAAATGTACAATGAAAGTTGTCGTATTGGCTAAATAATTTTGTTCTAAGTTTCTCCAATGATAATTTATATATAATCCCGTGCGATTGGATACACTATTTTGACTCAGTATAAATATTGTGAAATTTAATGCACTGAAAAATAATTAAACTTTTGTCTAACGATGTAATACGGTTTTAAGTTTCCTTAAGCAAGTCGATGGTGAAAGGCAAATAAAAAATAGGAAATGAGGCACGGTATTACCATTTGGTATTTATTGACACCCTTTTATACCTTAAACTATTAATTGATTGATTACACGTTTGATTTACTCCAGCAAGCATTATTTTAGCTATGTTCGGCATGATAACACATAAACAACTAACCAACGCGAAAAAGGTAAAACATAAGGAACAATAAATTTTGACTGCCACTGGAAAAGTATGAGAAAAAAGTCTTCCCTATTCGCCAACCGAAAACGCACTGGGCAGCTCAAGTTCGAATTCTGGGAACCTTCACAGTATAGGCATAAACTAGCCCGTCTCTCTGGTTAGTCGGTGAATGCTCTCATATCTAAACAAAAGCTATTGCCCAATATTCTTCATATACCATGATAACGTCGATTTGACAAATCGGATCACCTCGGTTATAAACAATCTCTAAAAAATGTACTTTACTTACATTCCCCCTTTTTAAAAAGATGCTTCTAAACTATTGTCTAAGCGTGGACAAACAAATCTGAGACTCTTAAAAATTGAACACATACAGCACGAAGCGGTCAGTATTGTAGTATTGAGTCATTGTATTTTGAAACTGGTTGGGAACCTTTACATTCTCGCCGTAAACGAAGAAAGAGCTTTATTTATTTTCTAAAATACACAATCATAATGCCCCTTCTTAATTACCTGATTGTCTTAAAACTTTAAGATAACAAATAATAATTACCATTTAAGAAATCAGCAAGACTATAGAATCCCACTTACAAGGCTCCAATTATACTCAAATTGTTTTTCCCGTCTACTATACGTTTATGGAACGAGTTGAGCTCTGAGATAAGAAATTCACCTACTATAAACTCATTTAGGTTTAAAAATATACTTGGCAATGAAACTTAACCCCTATGTGTTTGGACATTGGTAATAGATATTTAAATATCCTTCACACTCGTTTAAGACACTGATGCAGTGACTTTAATGCAGATCTCTTCCGTATTAATTTCAAACCAATCCTAAATGCAGTTGTGGTTAGATTATTGAAGATTCAATTCATTACCGTTTGGAATGTTCACTATATTATGAAGCAAGACAATTATTAATTAAAAAACTTAGTTTTCTTAAGCAATTAAATATAGAATGTTTCCTTTTGGCGATGAATCCTTGACTGCTGATTTAAATTAGAACATCTTTAAAGCAGTACAACAGTACATAAAATAAACGAAACGGTTCAAAGATCACATTGACAACTCCATATAATTATTAGATGTACAGTTCTAACTGTAGTGTGTGTGCGGTGTGTAGTGTGTGTGTGTGTGTGTGCGTGTAGTGTGTTTGTGTGTGTTAGTGTGTGTGTTTGTGTGCATTCATGCCTGAATATGAATTGGTATGTTCATCATATATTTACTGCTGATTCATGTACAAACAATGTATAGTAATGTTATGTATTTCCTGGAGCCGATCATACTAAGTTGTGTTCAATCCAACAGTATTATTTACAATAAAATATGTTTAATCTAATCCTAATCTTGGTTATTCCACTCAACGACCCTTGACGGAAATGGCCAAGAGATGTTGCGATTGCGGTTTGACGTCATCAAGCCGAGAAAGAACTCAGAGTTTTTGATAAGCTATCCCGCACATGACTTAAATAATACGAAAACTTGGTTTTCTGACTGTTATTTCTCGGCATGTAGATGACTGAATATCGACTATTCATTTTAATAGAACATTGGCCATAAAGGGGAGAGGAAGACCCCCACACACGAGCATGTCAATTTACATATTCTTAATACACTGAATTACCTCCCCTTTCATTTTTCCGTTTTTGTTTGTTTTTTTTGTATGTGTTTTATATGTTTGTGTGTTTCCTGAACTGCTGGGAAATGTTAACAACTGATTTCATTTAAAAACAAAAATAATTGTTGAAATGATGTCACGTGACAGCTTTATATTACCTCGGAGATATGGTATACTTTTTTTCTCGGGGAGACCGTCGTCGTATATGCACGATATTGAATAATAATAATTGTTTATTAAAGGACGGTACGGATGAGTGTAATCGGAGCATGTTGAAGATTATTTGACCACTTTTGAGAATGATTTAAAAAACTTCTGATTCCATAGTGAGCACACGTGATCCGAGCAGGCGATAAACAAAAAATTCACGTCGGAAATTTTTGCTAGTTTCGTAACGTATAAGTTAATATGCACCGTGGAATGGTAGTTTTCTCTTCTGACCGTCTGCGGTCTTTGACGTCATGTTGCAAGTTCAACTTGCCAAACTGACATACAGAGCAATAACATAAAATACTTCTTGTTTTAAATATAAATATTATTCTGAAAACATATATAATTGAATATCGGCTGAAATTGACCCTTTGGCAGTGAAGGGTAACGTCAATCGGTCAGATCAGCCATCTGGCAGTGAAAAATAACTGATACCGGTCCTAATCGGTCTATATGAGTTTGATGGTTAATATGATGACGTCAAGTTTAAAGTAAAACTATTTTCAAAGGGGTCATCTTAGTTTGTATTGCAATTCTTTTTTTCTTCTACAAACATAGCGAATAAATACCAAGAGGCACTGAAACCTAGATGTCCAAGACACACACATAAATGAGCATAGAACAGACAAAAATGTAACAGGAGGATCAGGCGTCTTTGCGTTACCTTCCTCTTGTTTTTAAGGAATGATATTGTCATGAAAACTGAAAGCGTATTCGTTTGTGACAGAACCCACTGACAAGGTTAGGATCGAATTACGTAAAACAAAAGTGGCACTATAAATATACAGTGGGCAGGTAGATATCCGTGTTAAAAAGGGCCATTAAAAGTATATCAAAATTTTGCATAAATGTTCCAGTTGTCGTCTTTGTCAGAAAGGTAGCTACAAGGCTGAATATATAAACAATTTGAAAGTTGTAACAAACAAACAACAATATACAACAATTAACCAGTCAATAGTTCGTCGCCGTGAAAGAGTTCTGAAAACTATTGTCTGGCAGAAGAGAAAATGGTTGAAATAGCGAATTTATTGTAGATTTCAATTTAATGTGATTTATATACTGCAGTATAATAATTATCATATGTTTCTTATAATCAAGGTAAAGTGTTATTTCAACAACCTTTGTTAAACTCATATCCGGTTACCTAAAAATTACCTCTTGATCGTTTTTCATGTACTCTATCATAAGGTTAAAGCGATTTTATGCTTGCAGTACACAGCTTACCTTCAATATTTCCCAGTCGTACAAATTAATTCCACTATGGTCGTTTATTATGTTCACATCACTTTTGTTTTAAGTGTAACAAAAAACAACAAACTTTTGAATGGTTGCTCCTGCAAGCGTTTTTTTTTCAGCTTTATTCCGGATAAGAACATGACTTGATTGTTTTCCTGCCGAGGGTTGGGGTTTTGTAGAATAACATTGCATTAGCAAAAAAAGATAACACAACATAATTAACGTATGCTTCAGAAGTCTGAAGTATGAAGATACGTCGCGTTGCCGTAAAATTGCCTAATTCTGAATTTGATTTTTTTCGTCCAGAAGTTCATACCGTCAAAGTGAATGAGGAAGAGCACTAAAATTAATTTTTAAAAGTAGACAAAGTAGACTTAAAAAATAATTTAGACATCGATGAAAAATAAATGTTCTGTTTAAAAATAAAAAAACGTCAACACTGTTTTTTGCAATCTCTAAATTCTTCTATCTAAACTCAAGACAAGCATATGACATTAATGTGAAGTCACCATTATATATAGAAATATTTATAAATTTTAATGCAGAACGATGTTTGTTTCTGCAGAAATTTGTACAAAATTATATGTCTAACATTTTGATCATAATTAAAGAAGATTCGTCATTCTATACAAGGATTGCCAGTTTTCCTACCGCAGTACTCCAGTTTCCTCCCCCAATAAAAACTGGACGCCATGATATAGCTGAAAAATTGCTGAAAGTGGCGTTAAACACCACCAAACAAACAACAAACATCATTCTATACATTTATTTCTTTCTGCTAATTTAACTACAATTTTGGTAAGATTAAGAATTATTTATGAAAGAGTGACAGGTAAACCCTTTATACAGCTATCGAAAAACTACCTTTTGCACTTACAGTAGCTATTTAGATCCTTTGACATGTGTTTTTGATTAAGTGGACTATAAGCTATGGTCTGCCAAAAAAAAAAAAATAGCAAAAAAACCTAAAAGTTATGGTTTCGCAGCTTAAGAGTAACACTACAAAGCGACAGTTCCCGTGTTCAATAAAATGCAATATATGCGTTATTTAAAACACAATACTCACACAAAGTAGGACAAGTCACTTAAACTGTTACACTTACAAATATCACCAAATTGCACAAAGTTATAACATCCAACTGTGACTGGAACTGATCCATAAAACAAATCCTTACAATATGTTATTTATCCATAGAACACAATCTAGTCACATTATTTATTGATCAGGTTTTGAAATTCTTGATTGACAAAATTCTGAAGCATCCGAATTTAACACATTTTGAATATTTTTTGCCAATTCAAACTGTATGTCAACGTCATTATTTTAGGTCATGGCCCTTCATTTTCACTGGTCGTTTGAAAAAGGTGTTCCAAATAGGGGTAATGGGGAAAGCGACACTGACTAAAGATAATAACTTTTAAGAAAATGAAGTGCATTTTTTTACAGAAAAGGCAGGATGGGACAGTCTGTTCGAAACTTTTTAGGTTATGTATGACCTACAGTCATATGCATCTGACCAAAATCTTTTTTATAATTTAATATATAGATTATTTGTTGACATCTATTTCACTCAGTAACGTCTTAAATGCTACTAACTACATTTATATGACAGTGAAATAGAGCAATAAAAAAAAAAATAAACAAAGTAAAACAAGGAGGAATGGTGTGTAAAACAATAATAATGAAAATTAATAAAGGACTATATACTCTGTGCGAGCATTATGGAAATGCCCACACCATACTACATTTATGGAAACGAGCCTTCTCCAATTTCATTGTGTGAATATATTTTTATGCCGTCGTTCAAATTCACTTTCAAAATTATGAAAAAGAAATCTGGGTTTAATGACATGACTTTTGTAAAAGGTTCATGTATTAAGGTATAGTTCAAAATTAGGGCTTTCCACTTTGTAAGTAGAAAACCTTAATGTTATATCTATGTTATTTTTTTCACCTAGTGGTTTATTTTGCATCATGTCGAAAAGACAGATTGTACTATAAATGTATTAGATATCCCTCTTTTGCAGTTACCTATGCCACACCGTACCATTTTCTTAAAGGAGTTTTCCTTTGTGACAAAAGCTTTTGCGCAGATGAACTTTGAACCATAATCGGAGGTTGCAATAAAAGTTGCTTCAGTATGGTCAGTGATGAATTGTGATTCATTATTACATTTTGCAATATGAAATTTTTCACGTCCTCATAAGAGTTATTTGCCCTTTATTGCAAGTCTACGATTGTAACTCCTGAACCACATGTTTGATAGATTTGGGGTTCTCATAATTGACTTAGTGGTGTGTGCAGATTTCATCAACCTTAAGAAATACAAAGCTGAAAACTTCACCAAAATGTAGATCTTGTTAAGGTTTTGAATTGTCATATATTTAGTGTGACCTTAGGTAATAGTTATTTCCTCTGGATCGTAGAAATTTATTATAAAATCTCATATCTCATGAACTACATAATTTGACCTTGATTTTGAAAGAGGTCACAAGGTCATAGGTCTTTTTCATCATTTTTGGTTTTGACATTTTTCATGAGGTTAAGAACTAAAACCAAAACCAACATGAAGATCACTAAAAGGTCTCCAAGTGTCATAGAAGAGTTTACACCTTTGAATCGATAAATAGCCAAATCTTGATAATTGAAAAAGATTTTTATATAGGATCGTCACTGTTATTCATTGTTGTTTTCAGCATGGTGAAGGTCACAATGTTAGAGATCAAGGTAAAATCTTTTTTTTAATTTTATTTTCCCTTTTTTTGAAATTGTTAATGCAAAATAAATGCTTAGTTTTTTTATGCATAATATATGCAAAGATCTAAAGGTCAATGGGTTTTTGTTTAAAAAGATTTCGAAATGGTTTTATCTTTCATTCGTTTACGTTGTGACATATATTCAATTTAATCGTAAAGAATGGTACGCTCAAGGCAATATTTCTCCTCACTTTGACCGTTCCTATGTTAATGATATCTGAATTTTGTCATCAAATTAAATAACTTCTAAAGGCAAATTGTTTAGATGTTAAATTTCTAGGTCACTTTATACATGTAGGTTCTTTTTAGTTGCAATTAGTGGAAAAGCTATTTTTCGTTCTTGAGACCTATATATTCTTATTACACGTTTCATACGTTATGTCTAAATATATATAAAAATATATATAAATTAGACATTACACTTTCGCAGTTACCTCTGGTTATTTCCTTTATTGCATATGTATTTTGTACTATTGTAACTCATTACCCATATATACTTTGGGTTTTCATAGTTTGTCATCATTGATATTTACCCTAAAAAGGACACATCTATTGTAAATATCTGATATAGAATCTTCACTATTGGTCATCTCTGACCCTGAAAATGATCACAAAGTCAAAAGTCAAGATCACATTGTAATTTTCTTAATTTTTGTGGTGTGCAGATCTTCACCATAAGAGATACAGAACTGAAATCATAACAAAAATGTAGCACCTTTAAAGGTCTTTTGTGTGTCATATATTTTATATTACCCCGTGTAAAGAGTACTCTTCAATTAAGCAATGAAATTTATAGTTAATAGCCATTTTCAATAAATATAAGATATATTGAAATAAGATTTTCATTGCTGTTCATAGCTGACATTCATAATGGTCAAATCCAAATGTTAGAGGTCAAGATCAAGTCCTAGTTTTTATGTCTATAAAATGATTCATCCTAATAAAAGTAAAAGAAGCCAAAAACAAAATTCTGATCCCCAAGGAAATTATAAAAGAACACAATCCACCAATTTAAGTCCAAGAAGCGGCACACTCTTGAACTAGGAACCAAAAAGGAAGCAACTACAGCGATGACTTGATACAGGCATTTCAAAAGAAATCGAGAATATAGCCAGGTTTTATGACATGCCAAAACACCTGCCTTCATTACTTAAATGTGTTAGTTGGTATGTTGATTAAAAGGTCAGATATCATACACCACTAACCATTAAAAAGTGTACCCAATGATCATCACAGCTTAAACACTAAATACTGAATTAAAAAATTAGGAAAACTTCCTTCAATCATATATTCACACTAAAAAAGTATTAATCAAATCAGAAATGGTATCTTTAGTTAACATAGACAATATCAAATTGCAGAAAATTATAAATTTGACCCTGCGATGTTGTCAAATTTCAAGGTACTTATTTTCCCGATTTTAATGTGGGTCATTTTATAATTTGTGCACATTGTCGGGTATTATTTTAAATTTATTTCATTGGACCTCAAAAATAGCGAAAATCATTTAAAAAAAATTAGTACGTTTACAATATTGCATCTTTATAATATTTTTTGTAAACAGCACAAAACTATTTCTATTAACACTTTTGTTCAACACATCACATGTATGAAAGTTAGTCACTATGAACACAGGATACAATCCCATCTTCATGTTTTGTTTATCTTGAGGGCTTCTCGTTGATGGATGATTTGTTTCATTCTCCAATACTTTTTAATATTTAATACCTATAGCGAATTCAGTATTAGAAAAATTAAAAAATTAATAAAAATAGCATGTTAACAAGATTGATAGTTTTCTAAAACAAAC
The DNA here is from genome assembly GCA_944474755.1 of Limnoperna fortunei. Lineage (NCBI taxonomy): Eukaryota > Metazoa > Mollusca > Bivalvia > Mytilida > Modiolidae > Limnoperna > Limnoperna fortunei. The sequence goes on along the minus strand of OX104118.1, from coordinate 12,743,276 downwards.
CATTATTTGTATTTGTTTTCATCAGTTTTTTAATAGACAAAAATTGAAGTCAGAAACCTGTTCTATTCTCTGTAGTGAAGAATCTATTACAAAATTAAAATATGTTGCTTTCAATACCTTCATTCATTAAGAAAACACTGACGTATATTTATAAAACTAGTAAATCTTACTATTGAGTTTGAACAAAACTAGCTTTAATGATAAGCTCCTTTTTAATGTTTTATATTTAATTAATTCAAGAAAAATTCGTCAGCGGTAGACACTTCTTGCTCATCCGGAGCACCTGAGTGAACTCATGTTTTTATTGGGTTAGGGTTACTGTATGTTTTTTTTCTAGGATTCTTCAAGAAGACGTCTTGAGTTACCATAAACTGTCATTAACAGCAACTTATAAATTACAAAACATTACAAAAATCAAGAACGCATTTTCTCTGCTTCGTTGGGCAGTAGTAGATTTTTTTACGTTATTAGGCGATGCTAGATACGGTGAAAACATAGGTACAGAGTTTTATGATTGGCTTGCGAGATTCTCGGTTGTTACTAGTTATATAATATAGTTCGATAATTGGTTTTATGTGATTGTTCATAAATCCTTCTAATTACTGTACATAAAAATAAATATAACACTAAATGAAGGTAATAACACAATACCGAACACTAAGGAAACGGTCAAAAAGACAATCCACAAATCAAAATCCTTGAAGCGGCAAATTTTATAACCAACAACCAAAACATTAGCAACTACAGCAATGCTACTGACGCGGTACAGGCATTTAAAACGAAATGGAGAGTTAAACCAGGTTTTATGGCATGCCAAACCTCCAGCTGTCATTGCTGTAGTATTTGGCTTGTTGATGAACATAAATGGGTATCACATACCACTAGTCAGTCATAAGTGTATTCAATATTCATCACAGCACAATTACTGTGTACTGAATTCAAAAATTGGGAAAACTATCTGCAATCATATTTTCAACATTGAAATGGTTTCTTTAATTTCCAAATCTGAAGGATATATTAACGGAAGCCACTCAGCAAACTGAGGGTTGTTAAATTAAATGAGATCATCCATATATCTGTCTGTAAAAAATTTAAAGACCTAGCTTCTGCTGCTATTTAATACAATGTAATTTGTATTTTAACAATTATAATGTATTTTGTTATCATTATTACCATGTTCCTGAGCTTGTAGTTCTGTTCCATTACTAGAAACACAAAACTAAACGAAAAGTTTTAAACTCAAAAGCATTAACTTTTATCTAAACAATGGCTGAAAGTGGCGTTAATACATGAAATCGTTTAAACAAACAAACAGAAAAATCATTAATGCTACATATAATATATTTTATAGAAAATCATCTGACGGAGGGAATATAGAAAATAATGTAATTGCAGACATGACATCATGAGAAACCAGCATGACTAGAACGATGCTGTAGTAATTACGTCGACAACCTAACTGCAAAAGAAAGGACAATGTTCTCGTGTGGTACGATTAATTCTGTAGAAATTATTACATTTTTCCAATAGAATGAAATAGAATTACGTTCATCTTTAACTCATTATTTCATGGTGATTCTGTGCAGCTAAGTTCTAGAACCGAAGCTGAACATTTAAGATAAACTGTATGACTCTTTTAAAACTTGAATATTGATGTGGGGAAATAGCCGAATTGGGTCGTTGCAAAAGTGAGGGTTTTAGACTAACACAGAATAAATATATTCTCTCCTGTTAACTAGTTGATTGACCATGTTCAATAAATAAAACAGAACAAATGACTGTTGTTGGTAACCCCTTTACTGTGTTTTGTATAGTTTAGACGTGCATTGGCCTTCCTTTTAAGCTACCCGTTTTGAAATATTTCACGCAATGTACCAAAACTAATAATGTATAGAAATATGCATCTATTTTTCTTCTATATGTTCAACACGTATTGATTGTCTAAGCATCATGTTAAGTAAATGTGCATCTTTTACCATTTCTTTAAATCAATTGGAGATGCGGATGTAGGGACACGACTATATGTGCATTCAAGGTGACCTTTCGACCATTTCCTTAAGTTTCATGATGTCTTATAAATTGTCTTGGTTCTCTTGCTATATATATATTTTCCAATTTTGATAGTTAAGGGACCGGTCATTATTTATCTACGGGGGGGAAGGGGGGGGGCAGCAAACTGTAATTTTTAAATGATAAAATATTACTGACCCCCCATTTTTATATTTGTTAAAATCACTGACCGCCCTTAGAAGTGCCATAAAAAATCTGACCCCCCTCCTCTAGGATGCCTTTGTTGTTTGCCTTGAAATGTATACACACAGAATACTAAATTTATCCCTATGTCATACCACTATGGTAAAGTTGACTTTTTCAGGTGCATTGGTGGAGGCTATTTGAATTAAAACTTTTGTCTGTTTGACAGAGATGAACATAAACTGTAAATATGATAAATATATTGACCTTTATTACTTTTCCAGTATACATCTTCATGACCTTTATAGGTATTAATCTTTGTTCAATCAAAATTTTTTACAAGCATACATAGCATGAAGACAAATAAAATAATGATGCTTTAACTTCTGATTTACTTTCAAATTCTAAAACAGAATTGGAGTACATGTATCATAAGAGAATATACAACTTTATATTAATATATTGTATAAAAGAAAATGCATTTCTATCATGCATCAATGATATATAATTTGGAGTAAATTTTCAAGGATAAAATAGTTTACAAATGAGATTTTTAAAACAGAATTGGAGTACATGTATCATAAAAGAATATACAATTTTATATCAATATATTGTATAAAAGAAAATGCATTTCTAACATGCATCACTGATATATAATTTGGAGTAAATTTTCAAGGATAAAAATTGAGATTTTTAGGAAAAAACATTAGCGAATCAAACTATTTATAGGTCATACTAAATTGGTTGACAGACATTAGATTTCTTAAACAGGGCAAAGTATTTAGGGGTTTTTATTTATTTTTATTTCGTGTTTTTTTTACATTTAGTATTTTTACTCAATGTTACAGTTACATATTATTCTAATAATAAAGATATTTAAATGCAACTCATCATACTGTCATATAAATAATATTGGATTGAGAAATCATTTGATCTATATTGGTCATGTTTTTGTTTCTAAAATATATGTGTAGCAAAACCACCACAAGTTTTCTACAAACTTGAACAGTTGTGATCATATCATTCTATACTTAAAAAAGGTCAAAGACCGAAAAACACAAATTTCGTTGAACAGGAAGTATATGTCAAACAGACCCGAAAAGGAATCTTAAGTACCATATTTGAACCACTCACTGGAATCTGCATACAAAATTTCAGAACCTTTCCATTAATAGTTACTGAGAAATTGTTTATGAAAATTACACCCCACCCCACCCATCTCACTATAACCAGATTCATTTATGTGAAATTCAGATCATTAATAATATTTTTGTTTTGTACATGCCGAGCAAAGCGAGGCTAGGTAATTTTTTTAATAGTTGAAAATAGTATATTAAATAATCATGACCCCCTGGTTGAATTACTAAAAAAATAGTGACGACCCACCCTCTAATAGTCAGCTAAATTTTGATGACCCCCTACTTTTTTGCCGGCCCCCCTGGAGATAAATAATGACCGGTCCCTAATGTTTTAAACTAACAAGGGGTATAAATGTATGTAACTATGTTTAACATTTTAAAATTTTTAAGTCGTAATCATCGCAAAATATTTAAATCAGTATATAATCATTCATTTTCTTGGTGACTGTAATTGCATAGAGTCTATATTTAACTCTTTCTCTTTCATGATATTTTTAAAACAAATTTATGTATGTTAATTAAAACAATTAAAATATCCATTTTATTTTTATACATGTTATATACCATACTAAAAAGAAAAAACTTATAAGCTTTAATAAAAAAAGTTAGAAATGTTTGGTTAACCTTGCAACCGGTCACGTGATTAAGGGACAAATACGTTTTGATTAAAAATAAATTAAATTATCTTGAATTCCAGAACAATTTTAGTAATGGCAAATAGATGTTTTTCTTTATGGCAGTACTATCCTCAGGTTTCATTGTTTGTAAATCACACAATTTCCCCCAATCTTATGGACATGCATTTTTGGAAGGTTACCAGGTAACAGGTACTACATCTTTACTAATATATCATTCTAATATACTTGATGCATGTTGTTCTTTGTATTTTTTAACTGTTGTTGTATTTTGAAATATGACTTGGTGTCAGTATACTAAGAGGTTAAGCACCATAAGTTTAAGCCTATATATTTAGTTTAAAAAATATTTCAATTTTGGTTGCATGTTTTAAATAGTGTGCGTGTATCTTATAATATATATATATGTACTTGGTGCTGCTATTGGGATAAATGTATTCAAATATTGTTTACACCAGCTCAGCAGTTGGAAGTATATATAGCACTGCCGCTGACAGAAGTCAGTCTTGTGCTGACAAACGCTGCAAATGTTGCAAAAATATGGAACCCTTGTCTACATTTAACACCAAAGTCACAGATAAACAGTACAAAATATTCACTACTGTTTACTGCAAAAGCTCGAATGTCATTTACATTCTTGAGAGCCCTATCTGTGGCTTACAATATGTCGGCGAGTCCAAACAGCAATTCCACAACCGACTGAATGGTCACATAAGTGACCTAACTAAGAAACAGTTTCTGCCCGTAAGCCAACACTTCAGACTGCCCGATCACACTCCAAAGGATTTTCACATAAAAATCCTAATTATCGAGCAGAACTGCAAGTGGCGAGACTCTGAACGGGAAACCAAAGAGAGATTCTGGATTAAAAAGCTCTGCTCTGTACACCCCAATGGAATAAACAAAAAAACCCAATAAATATCATTCTAAATATAAATTAATGATAAATTCATGAATATCAAGAAGTTAAAGATTAGATGGTTTATACAAATGACAACCGTAGAGTATTCCCCTATGTAATGACTAATAGATGTGATCCGAGAAAGTTCAAGATCAATAAAATCAGACCCGATTACGTCACCACCGGATGCTGATGTATCAATAACCACCACATTTTATCGTTTATTGATAGATTGATATTGACACTGAAGAAGGCCATTAATTGGTCGAAAATTTTGTCATATTTATTAATCTAATTATTTTATAGTAGAAACATTTCTATATTTGTATCGTTGCATAACTCTCTAGACTTATATATTATATTTTTGTTTCTGCTGTATCGTCATGTCGGCGATCCGATACTTAGTAAGTGTACTGGTTGGTAGACTTCCTTTAGATCTCAGTGGACAAGTAACAGCACGGCACGTCCGCGGCTGGCGGACTGGGAAGCAACTATTTTGGGTTAAGTTGGAAATGAGAAAGTTTAAGATCAATATGTTATGACTTGTTTACGTCATTTATTTATATTGACATTCAATGACTAAGGCCATTCGTTGGTCAGTCTTTGTCTAAATTTCCGACAAGAAACACCGTCATTTGTATCGTTGCATAATCTTCTAGACTTGTATATATATATACAAACGTCTAAGTATTGTGACAACCATATAATATATCTATCCAGCGGATTTCTGAAACATCAGAAATACAGGGTTTATATCAAATTTTTTATATATACTTCTACAAATTAAGCCCAACACTGTTTGAATTAGATTTTTAACACTGTCAAATTTTTGTTTACCCTCAGCGGGATTCGAACTCACACCGTTGTGACACTGTGGCACCAAATCGCCTGCACTATGTCCAGCGGTCTAGACCCCTCGGCCAGATCCGCTATATAAAAATATAGCTTCATTAACCGGGGTAAATCGTAGACATAGACATAGTACATGTGTACTAGCGTGTGACGATGGAATTTTCGTAACCAATACATATTAATTTGACAGTAATCTAATTCAGCATTTTTGTATACATTATATAGGATGACAAAGTTACTTGTCATTCAGTCACAGTAAGTAAATTATATACAAACGTCTAAGTATTGTGACAACCATATAATATATCTATCCAGCGGATTTCTGAAACATCAGAAATACAGGGTTAATATCAAATTTGTTATATATACTTCTACAAATTAAGCCCAACACTGTTTGAATTAGATTTTTAACACTGTCAAATTTTTGTTTACCCTCAGCGGGATTCAAACTCACACCGTTGTGACACTGTGGCACCAAATCGCCTGCACTATGTCCAGCGGTCTAGACCCCTCGGCCAAATCCGCTATATAAAAATATAGCTTCATTAACCGGGGTAAATCGTAGACATAGACATAGTACATGTGTACTAGCGTGTGACGATGGAATTTTCGTAACCAATACATATTAATTTGACAGTAATCTAATTCAGCATTTTTGTATACATTATATAGGATGACAAAGTTACTTGTCATTCAGTCACAGTAAGTAAATTATATACAAACGTCTAAGTATTGTGACAACCATATAATATATCTATCCAGCGGATTTCTGAAACATCAGAAATACAGGGTTAATATCAAATTTTTTATATATACTTCTACAAATTAAGCCCAACACTGTTTGAATTAGATTTTTAACACTGTCAAATTTTTGTTTACCCTCAGCGGGATTCGAACTCACACCGTTGTGACACTGTGGCACCAAATCGCCTGCACTATGTCCAGCGGTCTAGACCCCTCGGCCAAATCCGCTATATAAAAATATAGCTTCATTAACCGGGGTAAATCGTAGACATAGACATAGTACATGTGTACTAGCGTGTGACGATGGAATTTTCGTAACCAATACATATTAATTTGACAGTAATCTAATTCAGCATTTTTGTATACATTATATAGGATGACAAAGTTACTTGTCATTCAGTCACAGTAAGTAAATTATATACAAACGTCTAAGTATTGTGACAACCATATAATATATCTATCCAGCGGATTTCTGAAACATCAGAAATACAGGGTTAATATCAAATTTTTTATATATACTTCTACAAATTAAGCCCAACACTGTTTGAATTAGATTTTTAACACTGTCAAATTTTTGTTTACCCTCAGCGGGATTCGAACTCACACCGTTGTGACACTGTGGCACCAAATCGCCTGCACTATGTCCAGCGGTCTGGACCCCTCGGCCAAATCCGCTATATAAAAATATAGCTTCATTAACCGGGGTAAATCGTAGACATAGACATAGTACATGTGTACTAGCGTGTGACGATGGAATTTTCGTAACCAATACATATTAATTTGACAGTAATCTAATTCAGCATTTTTGTATACATTATATAGGATGACAAAGTTACTTGTCATTCAGTCACAGTAAGTAAATTATATACAAACGTCTAAGTATTGTGACAACCATATAATATATCTATCCAGCGGATTTCTGAAACATCAGAAATACAGGGTTAATATCAAATTTTTTATATATACTTCTACAAATTAAGCCCAACACTGTTTGAATTAGATTTTTAACACTGTCAAATTTTTGTTTACCCTCAGCGGGATTCGAACTCACACCGTTGTGACACTGTGGCACCAAATCGCCTGCACTATGTCCAGCGGTCTGGACCCCTCGGCCAAATCCGCTATATAAAAATATAGCTTCATTAACCGGGGTAAATCGTAGACATAGACATAGTACATGTGTACTAGCGTGTGACGATGGAATTTTCGTAACCAATACATATTAATTTGACAGTAATCTAATTCAGCATTTTTGTATACATTTTATAGGATGACAAAGTTACTTGTCATTCAGTCACAGTAAGTAAATTATATACAAACGTCTAAGTATTGTGACAACCATATAATATATCTATCCAGCGGATTTCTGAAACATCAGAAATACAGGGTTAATATCAAATTTTTTATATATACTACAAATTAAGCCCAACACTGTTTGAATTAGATTTTTAACACTGTCAAATTTTTGTTTACCCTCAGCGGGATTCGAACACACACCGTTGTGACACTGTGGCACCAAATCGCCTGCACTATGTCCAGCGACCTAGACCCCTCGGCCAAATACGCTATATAAAAATATAGCTTCATTAACCGGGGTAAATCGTAGACATAGACATAGTACATGTGTACTAGCGTGTGACGATGGAATTTTCGTAACCAATACATATTAATTTGACAGTAATCTAATTCAGCATTTTTGTATACATTATATAGGATGACAAAGTTACTTGTCATTCAGTCACAGTAAGTAAATTATATACAAACGTCTAAGTATTGTGACAACCATATAATATATCTATCCAGCGGATTTCTGAAACATCAGAAATACAGGGTTAATATCAAATTTGTTATATATACTTCTACAAATTAAGCCCAACACTGTTTGAATTAGATTTTTAACACTGTCAAATTTTTGTTTACCCTCAGCGGGATTCGAACTCACACCGTTGTGACACTGTGGCACCAAATCGCCTGCACTATGTCCAGCGGTCTAGACCCCTCGGCCAAATCCGCTATATAAAAATATAGCTTCATTAACCGGGGTAAATCGTAGACATAGACATAGTACATGTGTACTAGCGTGTGACGATGGAATTTTCGTAACCAATACATATTAATTTGACAGTAATCTAATTCAGCATTTTTGTATACATTATATAGGATGACAAAGTTACTTGTCATTCAGTCACAGTAAGTAAATTATATACAAACGTCTAAGTATTGTGACAACCATATAATATATCTATCCAGCGGATTTCTGAAACATCAGAAATACAGGGTTAATATCAAATTTGTTATATATACTTCTACAAATTAAGCCCAACACTGTTTGAATTAGATTTTTAACACTGTCAAATTTTTGTTTACCCTCAGCGGGATTCGAACTCACACCGTTGTGACACTGTGGCACCAAATCGCCTGCACTATGTCCAGCGGTCTAGACCCCTCGGCCAAATCCGCTATATAAAAATATAGCTTCATTAACCGGGGTAAATCGTAGACATAGACATAGTACATGTGTACTAGCGTGTGACGATGGAATTTTCGTAACCAATACATATTAATTTGACAGTAATCTAATTCAGCATTTTTGTATACATTATATAGGATGACAAAGTTACTTGTCATTCAGTCACAGTAAGTAAATTATATACAAACGTCTAAGTATTGTGACAACCATATAATATATCTATCCAGCGGATTTCTGAAACATCAGAAATACAGGGTTAATATCAAATTTGTTATATATACTTCTACAAATTAAGCCCAACACTGTTTGAATTAGATTTTTAACACTGTCAAATTTTTGTTTACCCTCAGCGGGATTCGAACTCACACCGTTGTGACACTGTGGCACCAAATCGCCTGCACTATGTCCAGCGGTCTAGACCCCTCGGCCAAATCCGCTATATAAAAATATAGCTTCATTAACCGGGGTAAATCGTAGACATAGACATAGTACATGTGTACTAGCGTGTGACGATGGAATTTTCGTAACCAATACATATTAATTTGACAGTAATCTAATTCAGCATTTTTGTATACATTATATAGGATGACAAAGTTACTTGTCATTCAGTCACAGTAAGTAAATTATATACAAACGTCTAAGTATTGTGACAACCATATAATATATCTATCCAGCGGATTTCTGAAACATCAGAAATACAGGGTTAATATCAAATTTTTTATATATACTTCTACAAATTAACCCCAACACTGTTTGAATTAGATTTTTAACACTGTCAAATTTTTGTTTACCCTCAGCGGGATTCGAACTCACACCGTTGTGACACTGTGGCACCAAATCGCCTGCACTATGTCCAGCGGTCTAGACCCCTCGGCCAAATCCGCTATATAAAAATATAGCTTCATTAACCGGGGTAAATCGTAGACATAGACATAGTACATGTGTACTAGCGTGTGACGATGGAATTTTCGTAACCAATACATATTAATTTGACAGTAATCTAATTCAGCATTTTTGTATACATTATATAGGATGACAAAGTTACTTGTCATTCAGTCACAGTAAGTAAATTATATACAAACGTCTAAGTATTGTGACAACCATATAATATATCTATCCAGCGGATTTCTGAAACATCAGAAATACAGGGTTAATATCAAATTTTTTATATATACTTCTACAAATTAAGCCCAACACTGTTTGAATTAGATTTTTAACACTGTCAAATTTTTGTTTACCCTCAGCGGGATTCGAACTCACACCGTTGTGACACTGTGGCACCAAATCGCCTGCACTATGTCCAGCGGTCTAGACCCCTCGGCCAAATCCGCTATATAAAAATATAGCTTCATTAACCGGGGTAAATCGTAGACATAGACATAGTACATGTGTACTAGCGTGTGACGATGGAATTTTCGTAACCAATACATATTAATTTGACAGTAATCTAATTCAGCATTTTTGTATACATTATATAGGATGACAAAGTTACTTGTCATTCAGTCACAGTAAGTAAATTATATACAAACGTCTAAGTATTGTGACAACCATATAATATATCTATCCAGCGGATTTCTGAAACATCAGAAATACAGGGTTAATATCAAATTTTTTATATATACTTCTACAAATTAAGCCCAACACTGTTTGAATTAGATTTTTAACACTGTCAAATTTTTGTTTACCCTCAGCGGGATTCGAACTCACACCGTTGTGACACTGTGGCACCAAATCGCCTGCACTATGTCCAGCGGTCTAGACCCCTCGGCCAAATCCGCTATATAAAAATATAGCTTCATTAACCGGGGTAAATCGTAGACATAGACATAGTACATGTGTACTAGCGTGTGACGATGGAATTTTCGTAACCAATACATATTAATTTGACAGTAATCTAATTCAGCATTTTTGTATACATTATATAGGATGACAAAGTTACTTGTCATTCAGTCACAGTAAGTAAATTATATACAAACGTCTAAGTATTGTGACAACCATATAATATATCTATCCAGCGGATTTCTGAAACATCAGAAATACAGGGTTAATATCAAATTTTTTATATATACTTCTACAAATTAAGCCCAACACTGTTTGAATTAGATTTTTAACACTGTCAAATTTTTGTTTACCCTCAGCGGGATTCGAACTCACACCGTTGTGACACTGTGGCACCAAATCGCCTGCACTATGTCCAGTGGTCTAGACCCCTCGGCCAAATCCGCTATATAAAAATATAGCTTCATTAACCGGGGTAAATCGTAGACATAGACATAGTACATGTGTACTAGCGTGTGACGATGGAATTTTCGTAACCAATACATATTAATTTGACAGTAATCTAATTCAGCATTTTTGTATACATTATATAGGATGACAAAGTTACTTGTCATTCAGTCACAGTAAGTAAATTATATACAAACGTCTAAGTATTGTGACAACCATATAATATATCTATCCAGCGGATTTCTGAAACATCAGAAATACAGGGTTAATATCAAATTTGTTATATATACTTCTACAAATTAAGCCCAACACTGTTTGAATTAGATTTTTAACACTGTCAAATTTTTGTTTACCCTCAGCGGGATTCGAACTCACACCGTTGTGACACTGTGGCACCAAATCGCCTGCACTATGTCCAGCGGTCTAGACCCCTCGGCCAAATCCGCTATATAAAAATATAGCTTCATTAACCGGGGTAAATCGTAGACATAGACATAGTACATGTGTACTAGCGTGTGACGATGGAATTTTCGTAACCAATACATATTAATTTGACAGTAATCTAATTCAGCATTTTTGTATACATTATGGATGACAAAGTTACTTGTCATTCAGTCACAGTAAGTAAATTATATACAAACGTCTAAGTATTGTGACAACCATATAATATATCTATCCAGCGGATTTCTGAAACATCAGAAATACAGGGTTAATATCAAATTTTTTATATATACTTCTACAAATTAAGCCCAACACTGTTTGAATTAGATTTATAACACTGTCAAATTTTTGTTTACCCTCAGCGGGATTCGAACTCACACCGTTGTGACACTGTGGCACCAAATCGCCTGCACTATGTCCAGCGGTCTAGACCCCTCGGCCAAATCCGCTATATAAAAATATAGCTTCATTAACCGGGGTAAATCGTAGACATAGACATAGTACATGTGTACTAGCGTGTGACGATGGAATTTTCGTAACCAATACATATTAATTTGACAGTAATCTAATTCAGCATTTTTGTATACATTATATAGGATGACAAAGTTACTTGTCATTCAGTCACAGTAAGTAAATTATATACAAACGTCTAAGTATTGTGACAACCATATAATATATCTATCCAGCGGATTTCTGAAACATCAGAAATACAGGGTTAATATCAAATTTTTTATATATACTTCTACAAATTAAGCCCAACACTGTTTGAATTAGATTTTTAACACTGTCAAATTTTTGTTTACCCTCAGCGGGATTCGAACTCACACCGTTGTGACACTGTGGCACCAAATCGCCTGCACTATGTCCAGCGGTCTAGACCCCTCGGCCAAATCCGCTATATAAAAATATAGCTTCATTAACCGGGGTAAATCGTAGACATAGACATAGTACATGTGTACTAGCGTGTGACGATGGAATTTTCGTAACCAATACATATTAATTTGACAGTAATCTAATTCAGCATTTTTGTATACATTATATAGGATGACAAAGTTACTTGTCATTCAGTCACAGTAAGTAAATTATATACAAACGTCTAAGTATTGTGACAACCATATAATATATCTATCCAGCGGATTTCTGAAACATCAGAAATACAGGGTTAATATCAAATTTTTTATATATACTTCTACAAATTAAGCCCAACACTGTTTGAATTAGATTTTTAACACTGTCAAATTTTTGTTTACCCTCAGCGGGATTCGAACTCACACCGTTGTGACACTGTGGCACCAAATCGCCTGCACTATGTCCAGCGGTCTAGACCCCTCGGCCAAATCCGCTATATAAAAATATAGCTTCATTAACCGGGGTAAATCGTAGACATAGACATAGTACATGTGTACTAGCGTGTGACGATGGAATTTTCGTAACCAATACATATTAATTTGACAGTAATCTAATTCAGCATTTTTGTATACATTATATAGGATGACAAAGTTACTTGTCATTCAGTCACAGTAAGTAAATTATATACAAACGTCTAAGTATTGTGACAACCATATAATATATCTATCCAGCGGATTTCTGAAACATCAGAAATACAGGGTTAATATCAAATTTTTTATATATACTTCTACAAATTAAGCCCAACACTGTTTGAATTAGATTTTTAACACTGTCAAATTTTTGTTTACCCTCAGCGGGATTCGAACTCACACCGTTGTGACACTGTGGCACCAAATCGCCTGCACTATGTCCAGTGGTCTAGACCCCTCGGCCAAATCCGCTATATAAAAATATAGCTTCATTAACCGGGGTAAATCGTAGACATAGACATAGTACATGTGTACTAGCGTGTGACGATGGAATTTTCGTAACCAATACATATTAATTTGACAGTAATCTAATTCAGCATTTTTGTATACATTATATAGGATGACAAAGTTACTTGTCATTCAGTCACAGTAAGTAAATTATATACAAACGTCTAAGTATTGTGACAACCATATAATATATCTATCCAGCGGATTTCTGAAACATCAGAAATACAGGGTTAATATCAAATTTTTTATATATACTTCTACAAATTAAGCCCAACACTGTTTGAATTAGATTTTTAACACTGTCAAATTTTTGTTTACCCTCAGCGGGATTCGAACTCACACCGTTGTGACACTGTGGCACCAAATCGCCTGCACTATGTCCAGCGGTCTAGACCCCTCGGCCAAATCCGCTATATAAAAATATAGCTTCATTAACCGGGGTAAATCGTAGACATAGACATAGTACATGTGTACTAGCGTGTGACGATGGAATTTTCGTAACCAATACATATTAATTTGACAGTAATCTAATTCAGCATTTTTGTATACATTATGGATGACAAAGTTACTTGTCATTCAGTCACAGTAAGTAAATTATATACAAACGTCTAAGTATTGTGACAACCATATAATATATCTATCCAGCGGATTTCTGAAACATCAGAAATACAGGGTTAATATCAAATTTTTTATATATACTTCTACAAATTAAGCCCAACACTGTTTGAATTAGATTTTTAACACTGTCAAATTTTTGTTTACCCTCAGCGGGATTCGAACTCACACCGTTGTGACACTGTGGCACCAAATCGCCTGCACTATGTCCAGCGGTCTAGACCCCTCGGCCAAATCCGCTATATAAAAATATAGCTTCATTAACCGGGGTAAATCGTAGACATAGACATAGTACATGTGTACTAGCGTGTGACGATGGAATTTTCGTAACCAATACATATTAATTTGACAGTAATCTAATTCAGCATTTTTGTATACATTATATAGGATGACAAAGTTACTTGTCATTCAGTCACAGTAAGTAAATTATATACAAACGTCTAAGTATTGTGACAACCATATAATATATCTATCCAGCGGATTTCTGAAACATCAGAAATACAGGGTTAATATCAAATTTTTTATATATACTTCTACAAATTAAGCCCAACACTGTTTGAATTAGATTTTTAACACTGTCAAATTTTTGTTTACCCTCAGCGGGATTCGAACTCACACCGTTGTGACACTGTGGCACCAAATCGCCTGCACTATGTCCAGCGGTCTAGACCCCTCGGCCAAATCCGCTATATAAAAATATAGCTTCATTAACCGGGGTAAATCGTAGACATAGACATAGTACATGTGTACTAGCGTGTGACGATGGAATTTTCGTAACCAATACATATTAATTTGACAGTAATCTAATTCAGCATTTTTGTATACATTATATAGGATGACAAAGTTACTTGTCATTCAGTCACAGTAAGTAAATTATATACAAACGTCTAAGTATTGTGACAACCATATAATATATCTATCCAGCGGATTTCTGAAACATCAGAAATACAGGGTTAATATCAAATTTTTTATATATACTTCTACAAATTAAGCCCAACACTGTTTGAATTAGATTTTTAACACTGTCAAATTTTTGTTTACCCTCAGCGGGATTCGAACTCACACCGTTGTGACACTGTGGCACCAAATCGCCTGCATTATGTACATATATATATATGTATATATGATTGTTTGTTGTCCATCTGACCATTTTATCATGTGTGTTTCCACAAGTAAAAAGACCTCATGTCGTATTCTCTACTCTGGCATTATTGATCAAATTTAAAAAAATCGTTCTGGAAGTGTTAACCATAATTTATAGATTTGACCATTTTTGGGGTTTTCCGATTAGATCATAGACTATGCCATTGTAGTACAAACTGTGGGGTAGGGGTAGGGCTATCATGTTGCTTTTGCAAAACACGTTTCGGTGCACATTGCCAGTGCGGAAGATCTATAACATTTTAATGGTGGAAAAAAGTTTTTTAATAAATTAATAGACCCATACTGTACACTTACAATCTATTGTTACAAAAACAAGCCTAAAATACTAAAATGAAACTTGCTGAAGGAATAAATGAAATAACGTTACAAAAATGTAAACAATAACTGTACAAGTATTGTCTATATTATACAAATTTGAAACATAAGATGTAATTACAAAATGAGCATTGTTGTTTTTCATTGAAATTGTTTTTGTTATATGCATATACAAAGAAACAAACTTGACTGGTAATGCATCTTCATTCGACGATCTATTTGTTTTAATCTGCAACTTGTGACCACCTGCAATTGAAAAAAGAACGGATCACAAAGCAATAAAAAGACTCCAGGTGGACACAAATTTCTGGAACAGTTTGTTTTTTTAAGCCTAACTGAATGGTTAACGTTTAAGACCACTCTTAGCAATTGTTCAGCTATATCATGGCGTTCAGTTTTTACCTGACAAGAAAGTCAGAATAAATGGTGAAAATACCTGACCTTGGTAGGAAAATCTGCAATCCTTGTCAATTATAATTGGAGTCCAGAACAACTTGCCTGCATTGAGATTCAACCCGCAACCTCAGTTTTGACACGCACGTTATCAAAATTATATAACTAACTACCTCAGCTCGACCATTGAGGCCAAGCCTCACTAAACGCAGATAAATCTGAGTTTTAGAGATTGACAGATAAGTAATACATTTATGTCATGCTGATCCACCATAGCTTTAATTATTCTCAGTATGTGAAACAATATAGAATAAAATGAATTGTTATTGTTCCGATTCGCTAACATATGTGTAACTCAGTATTATCAACTTCTTCTAAAGATTTCACTTTAAGAAATAAAAGGACTGACTTCAAATTTATCGAGCAGCAGTTGTGATCAAGTATGCTTAAGCTTGTTAAACACTTTTTTCACTAATGACAGCTCCACTGTAGCAAGCAGCTTGAAGAACAAAGCTTGTTAGCATTGGCTGCTTCTGGTACATTCTAAATAAAAATTAATCATGATAATACAGCTGTTATTTATATGGTAAACAAAGTTTTTCAACAAATTTGATTGAAATTACAATTTTACTATCATGTTGGGGGTATGATATGAATATTTAAGATATGACAAAATAATACTAAGATTAAATATAGCATTTTTGGGTACTATATATTACACGATGAAACAAATATCACCGGAGTCGAGACGATATCGATTGTGATAATTTTTGATAATCTTTTCTAACACCTGAGTTCAAGAACAATATGATTTTTATTTTACTGAATAATGTGCATTATCCGAAGAAGAAACGTGAACACAAATATACATACTGCACTGAAATATGTGTTTAATGGAAACTTCTTTTTGTCTTCTAGAAAAAAAACGTTTCCATTTTTATGTTTTTGTTATGTCTTTGACATGTTTGCGCGGAAATGCAAGCGACGTGTAAGTAAACTTCAGCTGAATCGAGTTATCATTTTCTAGGTCTACAACTTTGGGTCTGAGTAGGTGATAATTATAGATTAATATATGGGCTAATCGATATAGGCTTGGGTATCAGCCCGAAATGGAGGGCTTACATGGGTCGAAGGATGATACCACGGCCGACATGGATAAGCAAAGGATAAAACATGCAAGAAGACCTGCCAATCAAAAAATTATGATTTGCATTTAACATTTTAAGAATAGTTATTACAATTTGCATCAAAACTACACAAGAAATTGCATTTCATTGAATTAGTTTTAGAATTCACTTTTGTAAATACCTGTACTTCGTTTTTGAAAGACAAAATAATGTTCATTGAATTGTGTGCCAGTAACTATTATTTGAAAATGTCTATATTACACATTGCATCAGTTTATCAAGAAAACTGAGAACTAAACACAGATGGGTTTTGTGAAATACTGACCAAATGATGTAACCTGGTTAGGGTTTAATGTACCATCATTTATAACCAAAATAAGTCATCTGGCCAATGTATTTTTTTCATTTGCAGGCAAACTTTACTGTCCATGGTTTCTTCTACAATCAGCAATTCATTTTTTGTTTATTACATTTTCTTTTTTACTCATGTCTGAGAAGAAATTAAAAGTCTTTAACTTTTGTCAGAATACATAGAAAAAACTCTGCCAAGAGAAAAATTGTACATTTATATTGTAAAATGAGTTTTGTCTAATGTTGGCTGAGCTTCGCCTGAAAGTCTGCATCTAATATACGAGAACAATTTAATTAATAAATACATGCATCATAATTTTATACAAAACTTATTTATAGTTATGCATGCCAAAGTTTTATTTGTTTATCAACTTGTTTTGGTTCCGCAAATGTGTCATACAACTACACTAAAAAATGTGATTGCTCAAAAATAATAATAACATAATAATAATAGTAATGTAGTTAGAGCTACAGTCTAAATTTGCATCTACAGCGGCTTGCTATACATTTACCGAAACGCGGACCGGAAAGAAATCGCATTCTTTAAAATAGACTGCCGTAGATTTCGTTAATTTTTTCATTGAACGTCTAATCGACAATTTATAACGAAATGATTAAATAAAGCATATTATTGACTTTTTGTACAAAAGGATATTTTGTGACTTAAAAATTGAAAAGCAGATATTTTGTCCACTGGACATTTTTGTCACGTGACAATTGAAAAACAGAGATTTTAACAATTTTTGGCCATTGTACATTGCATGTCGTAAAGGTAGTACTATCTGAAAAAGGTAACGCATTTGAAGACAACAAAATCATCGCAAGTCGAACGTATGAACTTTTCTTTCTTACACATAGGACTACATAACCGATAAACTGACCAAACATTATCTTAATGGCTTATTTGCATTCATCGTCTCCGTCATTCTCTTCAGTATTCCTCGTCGGAAGTTTATCTTCCTAGATTTTGACTTGAAATTCACTGAACAATTGATTAAAATATTTCTGTAAAGTACTTATTATTTTAATAACAGGTGCAATTTTATTTGCAAAGTTTGGTTTTGCGCATTTAACAGTAAAGCTTCCAAAAAATTCAGGTAGCATTCATCCTGTTCTGATTTTAACTATTAAGAAACCACACAAAAAAATAAATATTATACAAGCAAAAAGCTGAGATTCAGAGCTTTTTTTTATTTGTTCGTTACTGTTGAATTAAAAGGTCTATTTTAGTCAGGTTACATTTCACGCTGTAGCCGAAAAACGCTTCACCGGTACCAGGTACCGATGTGAAAGGGAAAGGGTAAAACTCAATTGCATAAAAAGTATGTACCTTCAAACAAATTGTAGTTTAAACAAAATATCAAGTAAGACATTTTCCTGGCAAGTTTAATTTTATTCTTTTATTATATTAACATCATTAAACTCAATGTATATGAAATGACATGTGAGTCAGTAAAGTATTATGAATCTCGTAACCATCGGAACCATATATGTTGACAGCTTGAGCGCAATAATTCAATTGATTGACAAATAAATGTCACTTTAGTCATATGTGATAGTGTTTCTTCTTTTTGTCATATGTGTTATTGTTTAAAATCACCAAATAAGTAATCTATAAGAAAATCGAACAGTCAACAAGCATCGCAAACCATATTACAATGACAAAATCTGGAATGAAACAAAGGCACAAAACATAAATAGTAAAACAAGATTTCTGACACTTATTTGTGAATTGCCTTGTTGACCGTTTCCTTGGTATTGGGTGTTTTTTTATTAACTTCACTCATATATGTCTTACTGTGACTGCATGGCAAGGAGGTTTCATCCCATTCACGTTTGGGTTTGTAACTAGAGAAAAATGACATAAATAAACCAGGTGTTAAATTGTACAAACAAGACACAGTTGAAAATTTGACTAGTTTGAATAGCTTAAAGCAACAAAATACAATTGAACATCCACTGAGTAGATTTACTGAGTTACTTCATCTGATTATTAATGTTTTTGTATTTGTCTCATTTTTCTGTTATTTATTTTGAATAATTATGTCCATATAAATATTACGTAGCAATTAGTTTCTTTTCATAGATTCAGTTTCCTTCATATTAGAATCTGCTGATGAGAACGGATCTCAACCTAGTATCAGAGATGATTCAAATAAAAGCGTGCAAACAGTTTCCCCTAAAGGAGAAACGAGCAACAAGGTATATAATTAGGTCTGGTAAGATACAGTTGCTTATACCGTTAACATGCACCCGGTGCAGTACATTTTGTTTCATGTTTCCAGTTGTCAGACATTTTGACTTTGGTACTAATTTTTATGATTTAAATTATTTTATAATGGTTCAGTTGAATTTTATACAATTACTGCACTTGAACGAGATCAATATGAGGTTTTATGGAGCAGGGTAGAATAATATTGAACGATGCGAAGCCAAGTTCAATATTATTCTACCCTGCTCCATAAAACTTCATATTGATCGAGTTCGAGTGTAGTAATTGTTTTATTACATAATTTATTGAATCATGAAATGGAATATACAAGTTTTTTTTATTCCCGAAAGTGACTGTCTTTCATAATATTTATTTCTCAAAAATCGGTAAAATATCGACATAATCCATGACGAAATGTTTGCATTGATTATTACATGTATAATGTCCCATCCTCAGTCCTTGCTTCTGCATAAAATTTACAAAGATTTGACTCTAATTCTTGAGGGTCCGCCATTTCTAAACTGACATTATCCGTTTCACGTAAATATTTGGAAAAAAAATAATCGATTGCTCTTTCGATTTGCGAGTGTTGACAGCATCTTTTTTCTTAATGATTTAATTAATTTCCAAGTTAGTAATATCTGCAAATATTCGCTTATTAGCACCAGAACTATCCGCATTACGTTCACTCGATGACGTTACAACGTTACCATGTTTACAAACAACAATATAATCCGAACATCAGTCAGAACGATAATTTTGATTGGTTTAGGGGATTAAAGAAAGAAGATTTGATTGGCTATCGTATTTCCGTTGGGGAAATTGCTCGTGCTAGGTATTTTCATTCGTAAATTTCTCACGAGAGTGCAATATGGTTTTTTATTGAGTAGAATGAGTTTTTTGCAAACCAATATGATAGGAAATGGAAAGTCACGTGTATTGGTTTAGGCCAATAGAAAAAAGGCAAAAATATATATTATGTAATAATAACCAGTATGGCAACTTGTAGGTCTTTCCATATTACCAATATATTTTATCACACAGCCATCTTACATTTAAAAAAAATGTTTGATATGAAAATGAATTTAAACACATTATACTATAAGTTTGCGCATAAATCTGTTAGCGCTTGACATAAGAATCTATCCATATATGTTTTAAATTGCATAATTCGTATTTCCTTATTCCAGTAGTCTTTTGCTTTGTGACGTCGTTTTGCATTGCTTTGATGAAATAAATAATGTTAAATGTCAAGGTCACATGTGATCATTTATACTTTAAATTTGGTAACTTTAAGATGTGCATAGTTTTACATGAAGTAATATAAATTAAGCTGAATGCTGTAAATCCAGGACGAAGAAAGATTACCTATGACTGATTTGTATCAAGAGATAGATTTTTCATCACATAAATCATGGTGACGATCATAATATTCTAGAAGGAATAACATTCACTTCGGTTTTTCAAAACCCATCTTTCAGTAGAGTAGCTATATTTTTTTATATAATTTCTGGACCAGAATTTCTTTGTGATACCATTAAAATTAATGATTATCTTATTTTAATTTTTTGTTTATCCTTCATTCCCAATCAATGGCTTAGTAGAAAGTTTTTGAAGTTATAATGACAATGTATTTATATTTATGCTGAGTTGAATCTGTCCAGTGCAGACTTTTGTGTTGCCGCGGAGGCAAGGTCAAAACAGATCCATTCGTCATTTGCTGTCGTTGTCAACTTTGTATTATCCTCATCTCTTAATAACCCACAGAAAACCAACCAGTTTAATGTTCCAATTAAGATAACAAAATACATCATTTAAGGAATAATAAAAGCAATACCTATAACTATCCTAATAGTTACCTACAAGTTTGCACAGCTTAAATACATTGTTATCTCAATTACTGCTGATACATATTAATTTGATATAACTGCACAATAAATTTTAATGTTATCCAATATTACTAAACGTATTCTTTCTTTCTTTCTTGATGTTTTATGCGTCAATAGACGGCTGAGTAACAGATGAAAATCACCGTACTCCAGTCAAAAAACTGGCAATTGTGTCAATTAATACTGTCAAGCCCACATTGCACGTAGTAAGTATAGAACCGCAACGTTAGTGTAGATGACTAACTACCGTTAAACAAAACCATTTAGGCATCTTAATATATATGTCCGTGCAACGAAACATGCCTTTGTAATAGTATTATTTTTGTGGTGTATCAGTTTATTTATCATTTTGCAGATTTCAGAAGCATTGTCATGTGAGCACGACAGGTAATGATTTAATAATATAATATATATAGTTATAAAAGTACAGGATATATTAGATAATAGAAAATAACAATCATCTAAATTAGTTAAAGTTACAATACATACGTTGTCACTTTTAGACATTGATTTGTGGATCGTCTTTTTGACAGTTTACCTTGTGTTGGGTATTTTGTTATTACCTTCATTTTGAGAGATTTTTACAGAAAAGTCCGTACATTCTAAAATTGTAAGATACCTATTTAGGTGCAAATATATCATTGGTGTCTGTTTTCAACAATAGCTAATATCCTTCAATAATTTCAAGGTTAAATTGACATTATGATCTTTTGGTTATAATCACCTTATTTAAATTGAAAATTTATCAAGTCAATTTAATTATCTACTGTCCCGTCAAGAATTAACAATTTGTTCCTTTTAACAAAGGTGTATCGACGTAAATGCAACGGTACAGATATAACTTCTTAATTCAATAAAAAAAACTTATACAAATTACAATTACAGTTTCAATCTGTGTACAAAATTAATGTCCAGTTAATACATATAGTCGTCCCAACAGTTATCTCCAATAATATGATAAAGTTTAATTCAATCACTATGCAGTCCAAAATAAGTTTTTCAACGAAATTTATTTCAGTACCTACAATTTTTAATCGGATTTATAATTCAGTAGCATTCTGCAATGGGAAGATCCAGTCCTTAACGTCAATGTATGTTTTTAACATATCCCAAAGCGAAGGTTCTTGAATTTTGTAAATTACGGAATTTTAAAGAATTTTTTAGGTTTCGACTTTTTCGTCAGCAGTTAATAGAATATAACGTTCATTTCTTAAGGCTTGAAAAGTGAAAAACGAGAATGTATAC
The DNA here is from genome assembly GCA_944474755.1 of Limnoperna fortunei. Taxonomy (NCBI): domain Eukaryota; kingdom Metazoa; phylum Mollusca; class Bivalvia; order Mytilida; family Modiolidae; genus Limnoperna; species Limnoperna fortunei. Next base: position 12,720,538 of record OX104118.1, on the reverse strand, counting down.
AAAGACTGCAATTATGTTATAAAGATGTAAACAAGCATAAAGTAAAAATCTAAGGCTAAACAAAGAAGTGAAGCAACGGAAATAAGGAGAGAAATGAACAAGGGTTGAAAAAAAAAACAATATGCATCTTGAAAAGTTTAAGTCAATGAACCAACCACGCTCTTTTCCGGACATCAATTCGCTTCAGCAACTCCTATTGAAGAATATAATGAAGGTGTATTTGTTGCTAGCAATATAAAGAACCTTGCACCAATATAAAGCACTAATCTTGCTGCACTAGTGACTACTTAAAACAAAGTTCCAACATTTGTAAAATTGCACAACTGTGTTTTAACGGGTTTTAACATTTATTAAATATTGGAAGAAAGTCGTAATAAGAAACAAATCCAATACGAAAGCAGAAATTATAATTTCTAAGAACATTGAAATCGGAATCGTTGATATAAATGTTTCCTACGTTAGATAAAACTAATAGCAATATCTTTATGTCTGCAAATTTTGATTTGTTGGATAGTATCTTCACAAGTGATGACGCAATATTATGTCACATGTCTGTGTTTTTCACTAAATACACACATTTAATTACTGTAAATAAAATAAGAGATATACAATGTTTAACTGCACAAATTATTTATTTGGTGCTAAATTAACAAATTATAATCTGACATGGTTTGATGTTTAATTGCATTAACAACTGCGTTAGATTGTAGTGAGGCTTTTGCAAAAGCGTTTAACCCCAGGTTACTGATAACATATTCACTTTTTTCCATACTTTTTGTCAAAAGATAACAAATGAATAATCCACTCCTGTCCTGTCGATGCAACAATTTTGAAAATTAATTGTTTGGTAGTATCTATACAGTTAATCAAAAATTGGTTACATTAGATTATCGTAATATATTGTCTAAATATAATGTTTATGTAACCATCTGCACGATATGAAATATGAATATAGAATGAAACTTAAATTAGAAAAAGCCCTACAAATATATTGTCAAATGTGTTAGTTTTCTGTTCTGTTTTTTTCTCAACTTTATGAAAATGTATCCATATAGTCGTATTGCTGCTCTGTATGCTAATTTATAAATTTTAGGTTACTGGAATACAACTGCCTAGTAAATGTTGTTTGGTAAAGTGGGTTGTAGAAAAAAACAACTGCATGGCTTTTGATGGCTATGATTCTTTTTTGAGCGTAAAAAGCACTTTGAACTATGGAGGCTACACATTTATGCGTTGAATTCCTTTAACGAATAATTTAGACCCGTCTTTACTGTTTGCGTCATCTCATTAAATCTTCTGTGATGATTAAACTAGGATGGATGCGGTGGTAGTGTTGTCAGAGATGGTTGATCTATTTGACTATTTATACCGCGAGTACGCTTCATTTGTCTATTGAAAATCTTTATAAAATTCCTTATTACTGTCTGGATAAATCTTACGCATCGCGGCGTCTTGAACAAACAAGTCTATCTGTTGACTTAGATTTTCATTATATATTCTTACAAACTTCTTATATTCCCTAATAAGCATTAGCTACAGTCGTTATTGCATCATTTAGTATATGTCTATTGTCAATAAACTAATAAATCCATAGTTTGTTGATAAAGATTTTGTACAGCTGGTGGTCGTACGAACAAATCTGTGTTACATTAGACAAATGAATTTCTTTGATTGAGTGTGATGTGTATGACACCTTAACTCTCTTTTATCCATTTTTTAATTTTCATGTATACGCTATATGTCATCATCATTTACACAGTACTAACAAAATTGTCTGACTGTGGTTTTACTAACTATAAACATGTCCTACTGTTTATAGTATCCTATATCGCATAAATAAACAAACACCTTAAACACTATAGTGTAATTTTCATAAAAATTTTTTAATGAATCATGCAATGTGGAGAAGAAGCTAGAAAAGGTGTGCAGATATATCATCTAATATAAGACGGCGAGCGAAGCAAGCTAAAACCAATTGAAACAATATTTTTATCAACTGCAATTGGGCATTACAGACTATTTATTTTCTTGTATTATCATTCAAGATTATTTTTTTTTAACCTAATAGATAGTCAGAATATTTATTTTTAAAATCTGCCAGCCCCTAACCCTTAAGAATCAATTGGTCATTGTATAATAATAATAATAATAATAATAAGAATAAGAATAAGAATAAGAATAATAATAATAATAATAAAAACACACATTTTGAATTCATACAACTTTAAAATTTAAAGGGTAATTTTGTACGTTTATAATTGGAAATAATTTTGTTGATAATGTAAATATCTTTTTAGGCAGACAGATACACCTTTTGAAACAGAGCCATCCATTAGAGCAAAACCTATCACTGATATTTTCATCACATTTCATGTGCTTGTTCAAAAACATAGACCAAATTTTGATAGTGTGTTACTTCGTTTTGACAGTTCTCAGCTAGAAGGATTTCCTTTGACACAACATCCCCCAAGGTAATATAAATAATGTATCAATAATACGTGAATTTCTATTGCCGGTTATTACATGTGTATTGTCCTTAGTGAATCACATGTACCAAATTTTGATTGAATATCATCACATATCAATCGGTAATATCTAATGTGTACCCCTACATTTTTACATTGGTTTTCATGACAACAGAAATATTATGCATAAATTCACAAAACACATAACATACAAACATGTAAAACAATTACCTATAAGCATAGTTCTCAATATCATTCATGTGTGTCAGATAGGCTAGATATACATCAATACACACAGCACATGTCTACGTAGACATACCAACATGTATGTATAGTATTATGAAAGTAACTATTAAAAATATTGTGTTAGCTTTCTAAGAAATACTTATATTTTCATTTATAATCGAACGTTACAAATTGAAAAGAGACTGTTCATTTTTACTCTGCTGGGATTGGATCGATAATAGAGTGGTATTTTATTTGGAGGTCTTTAATTTGCGGCATCTTACACTCGAACATAGAGTGAAATTCATCATCTATTTTATCCTGACAATAACTACAAACTCGGTTTTACTCTTGGAATACCCGCCCATCAGCCTATTTCAATGGGGAATTAATATTACAACATCAAAACTTTATATGATGGTTCTATCTGCTGTATTATGTCTCATCAAGTATGGTTCTGTCATAATCTTAGTTTTCAACATTGAGGAAAAATCACCTCGAGAGTAAAAATCAATTTGAGAAGTGTTTATTGTTTGCAAGAACCAGCGCTGAATAAACTGATCACTAAGAGTTTGTTTAATGATATATTTAAGATAAGATCTATCGAGCGGAATCTGATTGTTTTACATTAAACTCAAACTTCATTCAAAATAAATTTTACATATGACATCCATATAAATTTCTGTTGATTCTTTATATTTAGTTTTAGCATTAGGTTATATAGAATCGATGACAATTTATTGGTGTTCGGAAGAAAGCTATTCCAAAACAATACCATCCTTTGCTTTACAACGATTTCTATAGGGTATCGTCCCAGCTTCCCATAGACCATGTAGTTAGGGTGCTAGTACGAACTTTTAATATTTTTTGGAGAACTGTAGATGCGTTTTTTCAATAGTCGCCTTATTTTCAAAACCCCAGACCTCAGATGAGTACAATAAATTCTGCGGGTATATTTATATTTTGAATTTGTTTATACAAGGCATATAGCGATTTCTGGGCTTGTTCGTGCATTTTTTTTCTAGCTGTACAAAAACGACCGTTATAATTAAAAACCATTTCAAGATACAAATGAGAATTTTGAATATCAATATTATGACAAAACAGTTTTTAATTTGTAATTCGTAGTGGGTTTTCTCTTACTGGAGACCACAATTTTAGCTTTTTCTGTATTCACCTTTAATTTCCACATTTCACAAAACTGTCCAAAAATATTTAGAGCGTTTTTCAGACAATTAGCGCTTTCTGACAACAATACTGTATCATCTGCATACAATAACAGAATTATTATCATATTACATATTTAATTCATTTCCACATAATTTATCAAACTTTTCCAAGCTATCTATATTATTTACTACAAAATATTCCTCCAGGTCATTTAAAAACAATGAAAAAGAAAGGGAGATAAATTCTCTCCCTGCTTCACCCTATTTTACGTGTAAAGACATCGGAACATTCATTTCTATATTTTACATATGATTTAATATTTTTGTAAATATTGTATATTACAGCAAACATTTTATCTGTTATATTTGATCGTATAAATTTTTGCCATAAATCCGCTCTCCATACAGTGTAAAATGCGGTTTTCAAATCAATAAAAGTGCAAAGAAGATTTTTGCCAGCTGAAAAATATATAGAATTCACAAAAAAGAGGACAAAAATATTATCAACAGTAGAAAACACCCTTCGAAATCCTGCTTCACATTTAGAAATCAGTTCAATGTGATCTGCAAAATAATTGTATCGAGTATTCGGAATAGACGTAAATGTTTTACTAAAACAGGAAGTTAAGGTGATTCCCCTCTATGCTGTGGGGTCACTTCTGAGTCCTTAGTTTTTAAAGATAAGGGTCAATATACCCATATCCCATCCGTCGGAAATTACGCCTGTCAAGAATTAAGTTAAATAAGTTAACATAAATAGGCATAAGATTATTCAGTGTGTATTTTATATATTCGTTCAAAATATCGTCGTCTTCTGGCGATTTATCATTTTTGAGATTTTTTACGACCTCTCGATTTCCTCTTCCGTGATGGAACAATTCAAGAAGTTTTGAACGGTGTCCGGAATATTATCAAAGTTAAATTTAATTCCGGGCCATCTTCCAAATCTACATCATCATTAAGGTATTTAAAGTGATTGTTTAGTGTATCAATATCACTATTATTTGTATTAATATTTTCTATTACACAATTCAGTAGTTTTCAAAAGATTTCTTTTAGAGAAGTATTCCTTAATTTGTTGGCGAATGCATGTTGATATTTAGCATATTTAGAGTTTAAAGTGAATTTATAATTTTATTTTCTTTAAGCATTTTTTGTCTATTTTCGGCATTTTTCACAAAGCTAAAGCGTTTCTGCGCTTAATGAAATTCTTTACTATTTACTGCACATTTCTTATTAAACCATGGTTTTTTTAAGTTTTGACAACCATAAAATTTGCCAAATGTTTCCTGCGCAGCGCATCTAAAATTATCTGCTATTTTATTAACAATACTATTCATATCACTCTGTTGTTTAACATGCCTCGAGGATTAACTATCGATTTCGTTCAGCCCATTTTGATCCTAATGAATATAATTCAAGTTATTTGTACTATTTCATTTTACATACAATTGATTTGAATGATTAGTAGTGTTGGAAGTATTAACTGGTAAATGACAAAGAAACGTGAAATCAAGCGTACAGTGCAAACCAGAATACATTGGTTCAAACAGTTCAACTTTAAATTTTGTAATCAGGGGAAATAACTCTGATGATCCGATGACATAGTCTACAACACTTGCATCTTTACAAGTTTAGCCCCTATACCTTTATCTTCACCAATTCTAGGGTTTGTAATACACAAATTAAATTTTACACATAAATTCAATAATTTATGGCCATAATTATTTGGTTTACACTGACACTAAGTTACTCTTCCTAAAAGAACATTCATCCGCATAGATTTTGATAATCAACCATATAATGAACAATTTCAGAATCTTCAATACTGAACATCAACTAATGTATCATCTGGTACAATAAAATCATTGAGTACACTTTTTTGCATTAAAATCCCCAATAAGTGCATGAGCATTATACATTTTTTAGACAATTCTTGGAATTGTTTTTTCTATTTCATCAAATGCTTGGAATATTTGGAATGAAATGGGGGCACAGAGATACATCCTAATAGTACATTATTTTTTAATTTAAAGTTTCAAACTGCAATACTAAGTCGCTTTCAGTTCCAACAAATTTGATATAAATTTGATATAATCTTAAATATTAGCCTTGCAAATAAATGCTATTCCACCAGAAGCGTTTTTTATTAAGGTCTTTCCCCTTTCCAAAGGAAAGACCCTACTGTATTTCTTATGATTATTAAGGTCGTTCCCACTACAGTGGGAAGACCTTCTTATACCTTTCTTATGATTATTATTTTTTTTCTTTTTTTTCCGCCATCATTTGCTAAAAAGTGTCGTGACATATCGTTTTGATACTTGGTACCACTAATCGATCATATCTGGCCATGACTTGGTTCACCCTGTGAAACTTATCTATTTTTAGTAACAGAGTCATCTGCCCGAACACGAAATACCTTTTTAGCAGATAAACTCTGAAACCGTAACCGATTCTTAAAATCTGAAGTGTACAAAATGTCGGTGGACCTATGGCCATGATTAAGCACGCAAAATTTTTTTCTTGAAAGCCGTAAGTCCTAGATACTAGAACCACCACCATTTATCCTAAGTGACATATATAACATTTAAAAATGTCAAGGTAAAAGATCAAAAGTCAAGGTAAAAGGTCACAATAGGCCTTGTTAGCACTATATGTCATAAACCATAAAGATAGAAGCAGAAAATAAATGGGAAAAATACTCTACTTATCGAGACCTTCATTTGGTACATTTAGTCCGAAGCTGTGCGATGAACCGTTTTCGAGTTACAGCCCTTGACGCGTTTCGGTTAATAGGTTTTGAAGTTAAAACTTGAAAACGGTTAAAGATGATATAGTAAACGTATAGGTTTAACGTAATCAGGAGGAAAAGAGCTTCAATTTGAGTCAAAAGTCAAAGGTCTTAGGTCAAGGTCATACCATAGCAACAAGGTAACTGTTATAAAAAGTCCTTAGCAAACATATATTTTAAGAATCAGAATGATGTACTTTACTGAAATATTTCATTTCACGACCGGAAGTGGCATTTTGTCCCTAGAAACGAGCATAAAAGTTAGCTACCATATACATGTATTTGTGGTTCGGGACCACTTTCTGTACTTAAATTACTCATTTGTATGACTGGAAGTGACATTTTGTGCTTAGCAACAGACACAAAAGCCCAAAGCTTCAATTATATTTTTTAACTTTAGAGGAAAAGGGGGAAAGACCTTCTCATTTGTTCTCAGCGATTTAATGATTAGGTTTTCTACCTTTCTATGGAAAGATCTTTAGTTATTGTTCTGATTATTAAGGCTTTCCCCCTTTCTGTGGAAAGACCTATAGTTATTGTTCTGATTATTAAGGCTTTCCCCATTTCTGTGGAAAGACCTATAGTTATTGTTCTGATTATTATTAGGTCTTTCTACCTTTCAGTGGAAAGACATATAGTTATTGTTCTGATTATTATTATTATTAGGTCTTTCCACCCTTCTGAGGAAAGCCCTATAGTTATTGTTCGATTATTATTAGGTCTTTCCACATTTCTCTGGAAAGCCTTATAGTTATTGTTCTGATATTATTAGGTCTTTCCACCTTTCTGTGGAAAGACCTATAGTTATTGTTCTGATTATTATTATTTTTAGGTCTTTCCACCTTTCTGTGGAAAGATCTATCATGGTTAATGTTCTGATTATTATTATTATTATTATTATTATTATTATTATTTTCTCTTTTCTTCCTCCAAATTTCTTCGGCAATTTTTTTTTTACTTCGAAACATGTCGCTTTGATATTTTATATTTGATATGGGTTACCCATTGCGCTTTCACAGTTCACCCTGATTGACCGGGCCCTTTTTTTCTTATGGACTTATCTCCCTTATTACTAAAGATATTGTTATTGTTACTCCTTCTAAACCAATAAAGATAGCCACCCCAAACCTCAAACCCCAACATGTGTCTTATATCCTTGCGCAACTTTGGGAGAGATTGATTGAAGGGATCTGAAGACATCTTATATGAGTTGACTCCCTTTATATAAAAGTTATAAGTGACATTAAAATGTTCTACGCAGGTAGGTTAAGGCAACTTTTTTTGTATTTTGATGATCTACCAGCAACACTCATTCCTATGGTTACAGTGTTTTGATTAGTCAATTGTTTTTGGTTGGGAGAAAATGAAAACTTTCATGAAAAATTGTTTTTATATTAAAATTATACTTTGTTTTGTATTCTTATGATGCAGATTACTTAAAACAACTTGAATGTTTTTCATTTATTCGACTTTCGCCAACTTGTTGACATTTATTTATGATAAAACTACGTAAACTACTGCGGCTTCCGGTAACGTTCAACGTAGAAAATATTCTTCATCGCCATGCATTTAACGTGCTGGTTAAAATCAGCTAGTAACTTGTAAAACTACCTTGAGCCAATCGAAGCTGGACCAAAGAGATGAATACTAAGGTATGTCTATAAAAATATGCTGTGTTACCATCATTATAATAACTGTAAAAATTTTCTTTACGAGTTGTTGCAACAATGTGCTCAGGAATGACAATGTATACCTGTCTTTACTGCCCCATTTCGACTAAAGTTGTTTATTGATATGTTACAAACCCGTATAGTTAATATCAGAATTGCAAAATAACTGTTGAATAATATGCATAGACGTGATTACAGTCTCCATGCAACCCCATCCCCCCCCCCCACACACAACACCTGGTCCAACTCAAGTGAACATAAATTAACTATATATATATATTGCATAACTCAGCAAAGTTTACATCATCACACTTTTGATGCCAAAACATTAAGCAGAAAACACAGAAATACTATAGAATGTATGTGGTTGCCCAAAGAGTTAAATACCTTGTTTAAGTTTTAAAAGCATTTGGACTTATGGATCAATTGCTAAAAATAACTCATAAATTGGTTTATTGAATATAAACATTATCAATTAATCTTTAACTGACCCATTCCTGTGTAGAAATAAGGAGTGAAAGATTTCACTGATTGACAGTATGAATTAATTTAATAAAAAGAAGGGTTTAATGTCCGAGGTTTATATAACTCATTCACAGCAGCATAATTTAAAATAGGTCTAAATTTGACCCATTGTATAATTGTTTTTTTAATCATTACATAATTGTCTGTATTTAACAATATTTAAATACTTTTAATATTCATAAATGGACAGATGGATCCAGAGTACAATAAAACTAAATTCCCCTTCATTAACCATTTATCAATTTTATTATCCAGATCTCCAAAAATAAGACTTTTAAAAATAAATTGGGTATCTTGACATAATAAATACATCTTTATTGCATGTATTTCTAATATTAAACATGTTAGATGAATTATTTTTATAAAGTTAATTTGTTTGTTTATTTTAAGGTTAAGCAATTTATAATTGAGGAAATGCATTCCAGAATAGAAATGAAACAAATTCCAGTATAGAAATTCTAGAACAATGCTGACAGTGATACAGTCATACAGTTGTACCGAAAATCTGAGTATACATGTTGCTTGACAATAAATATGATTGGATAATTAAAAGTCATGTGACCTTTGTCATAGCCACAAGATACAAGTATTCCATGAATTGATGTATTTAAAATTTGATGGAAACAAGAGATACATCCCTGTACAACATAAGTATTTGGAACTAAATTGACAAAATTTAAAAAAAATTCTAGAACAGGAATTTCTGCCAGAGTCATAGATTTAATTTTGTGCTGACAATTATTCATACAGTTTATTTTATAGAGTGCATGTATGTTGCTTAGCAAATATGGATAATTAGAAGTCGTGTGACCTATTTCTTAGTGCCACAAAAGATTAAACAGCTGAGATTCCATAGTGTATTTAAAATTTGATGGAAAAAAGATATATATAATGCAACATACAAGTATTTAGAACTAAACTGACAAAATTTTAAATAATTTGCAAGAATTATAGTGCATGCATGTTTTTTTAATAATAAATAATCAGAATATTGTGTTTCAAATTGCTGCTTCAAACATTATTCTTCTTCTGACACCATTGCCATGAGACAGTTTCTTAATACTTTTATTAACCAACTGACCATTAACTGAAATAAGCCAGGTACACCTACCAAAAACCATATTTTCAGACCAAGACGGGCCTATAACAAGTCAGAACCAGTGTGTATTTTAAAACTCAGATCAATTTTCACATCTGCTGTGTTTTGTATTTTTTCATTATATTTCACAAATCTGCACATACTACATGTATGTGCAGATTTGTGAAATATAATGAAAACATTTTAGGATAAGCAACTTTTTTAATGCTACATGTCCATTGTACTAAATTAAGTAGTATATAAAATTTCATTGCAGATTTGTTTGTTTGTTTGTTTGATGGTGTTTAACACCACTTTCAGCAATTGTTCAGCTATATCATGGTGTCCAGTTTTTATTAGGGGAGAAACCGGAGTACCCGGAGAAAACCCCCGACCTGCGGTAGGAAAACTGGCAATCCTTGTCAATTAAGATTGGAGTCGAGTACACCCTGCCTGCAGTGAGAATCGAACCCGCAATCTCAATGTTGACAGACCACGTGATCAATAGTAGACGAACTACCTTGACCACTCGGCCACCGAGGCCCCATTGCAGATTTGTAATGTATATAAGTAATTACAGATTATTCTAGGTAGACAGATGGAAAAAATGTCAATAAAATGACATCGATGGGTATAAACAGGGCCATTATGAGAAAACAGGGCATTATGTCATAATGCCCTGTTTTCTCATAATGGCCCTGCTTGGCATGAAGTGTGGGCAGAAATACTGATAATTTACTTAGTTGGTTAATAATTGTTCATGAAAATCTCAACTTTATTTACTCGAACACATTGCAGTTACATATATATAATATGGCGATACTATATAGGTATGAATATCGATTTACACTTTCATTAATGACTAATTTTCTGCCTAGTAAGGTTTGTATTTATTTATTAAGGGGACTAACATTTGCGTGGAGCTTGTCAAATTTGGTGGTCACACTATTTATTTTCATCTAAGGTTGGACAGAGTTTCTTTTCAGTTAGACACTATTCAGAATATTAATCTTTTAAAGCTTTTACTCAGATGAGGGTCAGAATATTTATTCTATACTCTGTTAATTTCTTTTTGAAATTTTAAACCATGATGTGTGTGTATGAGCCAAGTATGTTTTAATTAAGCTTTGTTACATTTAGTGTTTTTTTTTTCAAATGCTCGGTTTAATATTTTTTGAGTTTTTGTTGAAAAAAAATCTTTAATATATATTATATGATGCAATCATTACATGTAGTCAGGGACAGTCACTAGTATAGACTGTCCCTGATGTAGTTAACTTTTTAATATTTCTTACTTTTCTTGCTGTGTTTTATGGTATCATATAAAGCAAAAATGAACAACACCAAATTTAAACCTTATTTGTCAAAATAATTATTTTTTAAATTATAAAATATGGAGAAGATGTCTTTAAAAGACAATATAAAAAACAGTTCATGGCGAGTTCATTTGAATATTTTAGAGTCAGAATATTAACATGTCCAACTGTAACCATTGATGTCAGACTATCTATGTCCATTTATCATACAAACCCAGCATATTTATTTTCTCGTATAAAGCAAGATTACTTCAAACCTTATAAGGGTCGGAATATTTACTTATTTATTTTCAAATCCTGCCGCCCCCCCCCCCCCCCTAAAATCAAAGAATGATAAGACCGTTACCTAAAGCGGTGCGTTTCCGTATGTATATAATGTATATATTATGTGTGTGTGCTTAATGGCCAAGTTTGCCTTTTAAATTGTATTGAAAATGTTGAAATATTGCGTGTTTACGGCATCGTCGCGTATTTCCAAATGTTTCTTTTTGTACTAGTTGCGTCCCTTTAAAGATCACCTGTGCGTTTGAAAGGCAAAGACATAAATTCCCACCTTCAGATTCGTAGCAAAAAAAAAGTGAAAGTACAAATGATTCCCGAAAACGGTTAATTTTTTAAAATATATGTTATTAATTGGCAAACTGTAACTATTTAGAAAAGTGCTACGCGATTAATTAAAAAGTAAAGTCATATGTTAAAATAGTTCGATAATCATAACAAAATTCAGTTATATACAGCTAGCAGAAAGGAAAAACATTAAATTAAACAGCAATATTTAATACATATTCCGCGCGTCCTGTTTTTCGTAGTATTTAAGAAACGTTCTTTTGATTTCAATAACTTTTGGTTTACATATACTGCAAAAATCATTTGTCTTTTTACGATAAAAATGGCATGTACTCTTAGCTATTTCGTGACAACACATGAGACGCTTGAAACAGTTACATTTTTCTTGTAAATCTAAACGGTCCATTCAGTATAAAACAACTCCTAAAAATGATTGTGTTATAAAAACAGATTCGATTTATTAGAACATGTACCTTATGCCCGATTTCCTTTGAAAAAATTTTACTTCGTGACATGTCGCTTTGACATTTTATATCTGATATCGGTTACCCATTGTGCTTTCGCAGTTCACCCTGACTGACCGCACCCTTTTCCGTTATGGAGTTATCTCCCTTTTTACTTAAAATATTGTTATTGCTACTCCTTCTAAACCAATAAATATAGGAACGCCAAACCTTTACCAACACGTGTCTTGTATCCTTGCGCAACTTTGGGTCAGTTTGATTGAAGGGATCTGAAGACATCTTATTGGAGTTGTCTCCCTTTATATAAAAGTTATAAGTAACATTCATACAAATTTCATGAACCAAAAGAGATAAAGGCCTGGGGTCTTCACCATAGACCCTCTTGACCTTTGACCTTGAAAATGGGCACAAGGTCAAAGGTCAAGGTGACGTTCTAAATTTTGACATTTGCTTGTTATCGCTACTCCTTTGACGGTTAAAGATAGATAAACACTTATTAAGGAGAAAATGTTCACGTTATCAAGACGCAACTTTGCCCAATTTGAAGCTTAGTAATTTGACTTCATTTTATAGGATTTATCTCCCATTAAGACAGTTGATTATTAGTTTTGTTACATTAAGAGGGAAAGGATTTGACTTAATGTTATACGAGTAATCTCCCATTAAATCAAGTAATTATTAGTTTTACATACATAACTCATTAACTGTTGATAGAATACTCATGGGTTCTTCACAAAATGCCATAATGACAGTTGACCTTCAAAATGTGCACAAGGTCAAGCTCACGTACTAGTTTTTAACCTTGGCTATTATCATAGATATTGAAATGATTTTTCTTCTTAAAATGTTCTATTAATAATCACAATTAAATTAAGTCATGTTGTGCGAAGTTTCATCAACATTCTATAGGAGTTATCTCTTTTATAATGATAATCTTAAGCAAATAATACAAAATAATAAAAAATATTTATCCATTGTTATATCCTTTGAACTTGTAATATTTGTAATGTTTGAATTCCCTTACGATCAACAAACATGTCCTGTCCTACTTTTTGACCTTTTGTTGATTAAGATATTGAAATGATTTCTTTATAAGATGTTTATATTTAATTGCAATTAAATTCAGATATGTCGACATAGTTTTTTTTTTGAATTTCGTCACGTAATACAAAATTTAAATTAATGTGGAAAGACCCTCAAACGTTCAACCGAACAGTTAATCTTTAATTATTATTATTTTTCTTCTTCTACGGAGGTTTGCCAAAAAGTGTAGCGACATATCATTTCGATACTTAGTACCATTGATCGGTAATATCTGGCGATAACTAGGTTCACCCTGTGAAACTGATCTATTTTTAGTAGCAGAGTTATCTGCCCAAACACAAAAACCCTTCTTAGCAGATAAACTCTGAAACCGTAACCGATTCTCAAAATATGAAGTGTACAAAAAGTAGGCTGCCCTATGGCGATTATTTAACATGCAAATTAGTTTCTTCCAATCATCTTTCTGTTTACGCGTTTTTTACCCGAAAAATGTCGCAACTCCGAAATACGTAAACACATTTTTCTCGAAAACCGTAAGTCCTAAAGACTTGGGATAGCCACCAAACATATATTACATTTCAAAATGTCATGGTCAAAAGTCAAAGGTCAAGGTCAAAGGTCAAAATAGGTTTTGTTAGCACTATATCTCATAAACCATAAAATATAGAAGCAGACGATAAATGGGGATAATACTCCTCTTATCGAGAATTTCATTTGGTACATTAGCACGAAGCTGTGCGATGAACCGTTTTCGAGTTACAGCCCTTGACACGTTTCGGTTAGTAGGTGTTTTGGTTTAAACTTGAAAACGGTTAAAGATAATATAGTAAACACATAGGTTTACCATGATCAGAACGAAAAGAGCTTCAATTTGAGCCAATGGTCAAAGGTCATAGGTCAAGATCATACCATAGCAACAAGGTAACTCTTATAAAAGTCCTTAGCAACCATATATTTTTAAAATTAGAATGATGCACTTTACTGAAATATGTCATAACCGGAAGTGGCATTTGTCCCTAGCAACATGCATAAAAGTTATTTATGACTGGGAGTGACATTTTGTGCTTAGCAACAGACACTAAAGCCCATAGCATCACATATATTTTTCTTACTTTAGAGAGACAGTGGAAAGACCTTCTCATTTGTTTTCAGAACAAATGAACAAATGACCTTTCATTTGTTCATTTGTTTCTATTTTTTGTATAGTAAAAGTAATCAGTAGGAACATTTAACACATCAAGATCTGAGACCTTTGTTTCTACGACTACACATGTGTCATGGGTTTGGATAATTTCATTAAAATCAGGATATACAAGTTTCCTTTTTAATCCACAAACATTCAAAGAGCAAAAATTTAAATTTGTGTTCTTACAAAGGATCTTTTTTTCTAAATTACTAGTACCATTTTGTATAGTTTCAAAATGTACACCTAGTCCTCTTCTACCAGACTCCTATCTAGGCGGTACAGCAATATTGAGAGGGAAAATTGCTTTCCGTCAATATAGAGATTGTCATCCCTTAGTGTAGCAGTATGTGGTTTGCTTCTTGCATCCAGCATAATTGGTATCAACTTCCGTTGTTTAATTTACAATTTTCATCGTTTAGCCATCTATTATCGTCCTGAAGCTTGTTCATTCTACCCTCAATATCGTTCATTTCGTTCGAGCAGTCTTCAGCCTCCTTATTGTTATATTGTAATTGTTTTTTCACCTGCTCTAACTCTGATGTTACATTATTACTAAATTTTTCTAGGTTAGACATTCTAAAACATAAATCTTCGATTACATCCAACTTTGTAAGTTTTCTGTTTACATCATTCATAAATTTATATCATACAACTGTGGAGGTAGGGATGGAAAGAGATCACAAATGAGCCTGGCTGTGATGTGTGTAGTCCAGCAGGTGTTGTATAAGTGCCTGATGGTTGGTATGGCGTGTATGGTGTATTCAGATCATTAAAACCTTGTAATGTCTGATTTGCCGCAGTCAACACGCCACTAAGTGAACTATGATCCGAATATTAACTGTGTTGTTTATGTGCCCGAATGAGTTAGTTCCCGACATATTGAATTTGTTAAGTTTACTTGCCTTGCTCGAGGTGGATGTAATCCATATAATATTTATAATATTATATCTGATGCAAGCAACTAGTTCACAATTAAAAAAGTCATTTTTGACCACAAACTTGATCCATAAGTCGCATTTATCAGACATTATTATTTTTGTCTGTCGTCCGGCATGTCCGCTCGCGAGTAATGTTTTTTTATCTGACTTTGACGTTTTCAATATCAAAATTATAAATTTTCTCGACGATTTGCTAAATGCTTAATTGTTAGTAGCTATCACAAAATGATAGCGTTTATGAGTATACAATTTTTAACAAAGTTTGAAGGCCTTAGATTTTCTGGCAGTTTGTTTATTATAGGTGCTGCATACAATTAAAAAAAGAATTGTTTTCAAATTCGTCATAAAGTAAGATTTTATTTTAGGAATTTAATGCTGTAAACAATGTTTTAGAATAACATTTTCTGAAAGCGTGTTTTATTTTTAAAGAATTGTTATACATTTCAGTTACAGAAAAAGGAGTCTCTTAGTTAATTTTTGTCTATTTGAAAACAGAACTAGTAAAACATGTATTTGCCGAACAATTTGCATTATGCTTCACTTGTTTTACTAAAAACTTTTCATTTAAACCATTATTCAATGGATATTATAGGTACTTATTTTAAATTTCTTGAAAGTAACTATTTTTGTCGATTTTATTATTTTCAGTAAAAAAATCAACACATAATGGATTGACTTCCGTTTGCTTTTTACAGTTAAAAGCAATTTCTGAATTAAGGATCTATTATTAATAATTTCAATAGATTGTGTTTCAACCTAGTACGACCAGGTAAGAACCATTACCGTTATATATCGGTATAATGGGAAAAGCTTTTACTTACCAGGAATGCAGTTGTTTTATCAATCATGTTTAGAAGAAGTAAAGAACGAAATTAAGGTGCCTTTATTCAAACTTGTAAAATGTATTATTAGGGCAGTAGTGACGAATTAAAACCGTTTATAAATGTATGAAATATAAAAAAAAAATAGACAAACACACTAACTGCTTATCTGTCTTAAAAACGCCAAAAGATCAATATGAATTTCTGAAATAATCACGCTTGAAATAATTTATTACATGTAATTTTATTTTGATAAAACGAAGCATGTACATGTGTCTAACAGTTTGATACTTTGTTTACCTGCAACACATATAATGCTTTATGTCAATTAAGGACAACTACACTAGCTAAAAACAAGAAAAAAATAAAAGGTCTGTTGTTCACCTTTTAGCAATTTGCATAAACAGTTACATCCATAATAAAAAAAATGGCTATGATGAAAAAAAGCTGTGTGCACAAAGTGCACCCTTCATTTGAAATGGTACTTTATCGAAATATATTTTTACCAATTATGCAAAAATAAAAACTACGTAGGTATTATATATCTTAAGCTACTACAGTTTTTTCTTTAGTCCATTTGGGTCCCTACCTATGCTGGTAGACTCTTAGTCACCAAAAGTATCACCACCATTGTAGTCAAACTTCGATTCTGAGATTATTTCATGAATTCATTCGTGTATTTTCATGTACTAAATTGTTGAAATTAATAGCAGTAAAATTTAAAAAAATAGTTTTGCGATTTTCTTGTTTTCTGTGTATATATGACCCTGGCCGGATTTTGACTATAATTTTGAAAATATATCTCGTTTTTACTTAATTTCTTAATTGCTTTACCTTACGTGAATTTTATTAAATAGTCAGTGTTACGAAAACAGATTTATAATCCTATATTATGAAGAAACACAATTTTATTGATCCGAACGTTGTGATAGGAAAGTAATTAAAATATATAAACCGATATCGATTCCAGTTTGCACATGAACATTTGCAAAAATCACAAGAACCGGTTTCTCTAACTCCTGATTTCTCGAACACTTTTCGTCAGCCCTTCGTGTTTGAGCCATCCACCGTCAACCGTTCATACTCACAGTTAATACTGAAATGAAATTAAATTTGTGCCAGCCATTGTCAAACAGTAGCACTGTCACTGGCAATGAATGCTTATCGTTATCGCGATATTTTGAGAGCAAATGCTTTGGAAAACATGCGTAGGATGCGACAAAATTGAAAGTTTGATTTTGTCTAAGTGACAAATAATATATGTGTTTTGTAATATCAACGCGAACGATTTATCTAGCTGAATACGTCAAATAACATGTACGTTAACATTAAATCTCACTTTTTAGCAACACCATTACTCAGTTTATAATAAAATTGATCTTCTACTTAATACCTTTTTTGTATTTGTTTTCATTGTTTTATAATGCTTTAATTTGCAAAATGTGCATGTGGAAAGAGTTTATGCTATGTTAATTTCATAAAAGAAATAATTTGTGTAAATTACATCGTTTAGAAATGGGAGCCAAATTAATAATGCATTTATGAAGAAATAACTCCGAAATATCATCAGCAACAATAGGATTGCAAATTAGACATGATTATCGATGTGTTTTGAGAGAAATCTATTTTGACCAAAAAATTAACTGTACTAAGTCAAGATCAGTGACGTCATATTGTTACTGTAAATATCAATATACCATATACAAAATCTATACATTGTCATAAAAATGCTATTTTATACATGCATCAGAAGTGCAGAAATGCATGGTCCTTTGAAGTATTTTTGTTTGTTTTGCGGCCTCTTAATTTAGCACCACCAAAGTGTGAAAGATGCAAACTAAAAACTTAAAAATAAAGCTAGCGATTAAATCGGCTTATTTCGAAAAGCAAATTTCGCTACATACAAAACAAAATGTGAAGTTATATCAATATTTAATAACAAAACTTAAAAAATTATTCTTTAAGACAGACGCAATAGTAACTAAGATCAAGATGAAAACCCAAATACTCGAATATATTCAGATCTAATAAAATTTGAAAACAATGTAGTGATTACATCAACGCTTACCGTTTCTTCCTTATGTACCGGTTTTCAGTGGTTAGTTTTGTACATTACCGTTTTCCTTTTTAGCGTCAGGAAAGATAAATAATTAAAGTCTGCGAACTGAATCCAATCAAAATAAAATTATAGTAAAAGGACTTTACAACAAGAGCTTCAACTCATGTCTGCACGTGAATGACAACGAGCGTAAAGATAGAAGGCATTTTTTGCTGCAAAATCATTGAGCTAACAATAAAAATATTTAAATACCCCCAATGAAAGCTAGTTCAGACGTTGAAGAGCACAATGGCAAATAATAAAAAATACAAAACTTTCTATGTATATCTCGGAGTCATGAGTTTTTTATATTTTCTTGCGATGTATTGTTGTTGTTGTAATGTTGTGTAATGCCACTTTCAGCAGTTTGCAGCTATATCATGGCGTCCAGTTTTTATTGGGGAAGGAAGGCGGAGTACCAGGAGAAAAACCCCAACCTTCGGCAGAAAAACTGGCACTCCTTGTCAAATAAGATTGGAGTAGAATACACTGTCGGCAGTGAGACTCGAACCCCCAATACCTATTTTTTAATAAATTTAATAAGTACATATAAAATCATAAGTATATGTAATTACATATATCAATTTATCATCATTGCAATTTGCTATTTTATTTATTTGATTGTTTTTTTAAAATGGGAACTTCAAAGAAAAATATTTTAATTAGAACTGTGTTGTGCTCACTGGAACATAAAATGACACTTAAATCCTAATTAAATGTGAATTTAAATCTTTAAGAGGTTCATTATTAGGCTATTCCTAAAATATTGTGAGTGGGGGTTGCGGTACTGAATATAAATTGTATGAGTCCTAATAAACAGTTTTGACGGAACCATAAGTGAATTTTACTCTTTAATCTATGGGCTGTGCGTGTACAGTTATAATTTGTCATCGAACCATTGTGTCTCGTACAAGCCTTATGCTGTAACTTAAACATTGGTGAAACTATTTTTGACAGACGTTAGTTATTAAATGGTATTATTGCATCTAAAGTATAATTTAAACTACGACGATATTTCATTGAAGGCATGGTCTTAATTCACAAACAATTGTTATTTATTCGACAGAAGATAGGAGAAAGTATAAAAAATGAAGAAAATGTTTTTCTTGCACCCCGACTTTGACATTTTTACGGCGATCGACTTTTTTCCAGGCAGGAGTTTATATTGTAAATAAAATTAATTTTATCGTTATACCACGCAGATTACAGCTAAAGCATTAAAGATTATCACTGTATAATTTGTTTTTAGATAATTTGTGCCATATTAAGAATATCGATATTTGTTTGACAAAATTTTATTTCCAGTCACAACATTTTCAGGTAATGTACCAAACCTCATTATTGAATGTTATTACCAATGATCTAAATAACCTTTGTATGACAATAATTTTACGAAAGAGAGAGAGAGTGTGTGTATGTTTCAGGTGGTCAAACAAGAAAATACATCACCTGCGTAGTTTTTGTATATTATTTCTAAATGGAATTCTGTGGCATAAAAATAATTATTTTAAGTTTTATTGCGACCAACACTCGTTCTAAAACACCAATCTGGTGTTATAAATAGTAGAGAAATTCAAATAGTGTCAAATAGTAGTGCTTTCTAAGTATAATAAAGTAAAGTCTTCCATCGGAAAATACATTTTTTACTATTTTTGTTTAATTTTCGTCAAATAAGAATACAAGGTTGTCGTCAATTATAATTCATTACCATGGGTTAACGACTTTTAGTTCAAAGGTCACAATTTGGAAATATGCGAAAAAAGGAACCTGGTAACAAAAATAACGCGTCATAATGCTTTGTCTTCTTTTGATTTGAAATAGCCAGAACAATTTGTTATATTTTGGATACATGTTGTTTCTGTGTAATACATAATTGATAGAGCACCAGCATCATTATAAAAATATAGTTTGATCCATGAAAATAGAATAATCGTTCTGTTTCAAACAAAGAAAACAACACGTCATGCCAAGGTTTACCACTCTTATATACATGTTACATATGTAGCATTCACATTTTGCCGCTTTTTAATAGATGTTAAATGCCATCTATTCGACTACAATTTCAGTGAAGAATTGGAAGGTTTCATTGAAATGTCAGTAAAAGTACCAGATTTAGTGCCAATCTCTCACCCCTATCGTTACCATTTTGTGATTGATGGAACAGAAAAGGCAGAGCAAACCAACACTGCGAGAATATATGAAAAAAAAGGTATAATTATTAAAAGTATTCAATGTCATGATTCTCGGAAATGAATACAGATGTGATTTGTTTATTTATTAATTGATGCTTAACGTCAAACGATCTTGAGCTCAAAAAGAGTACTATTGGAATATTGAAACATAGAGGCAACATGCAGAAATTCCAGATCGTACAACTCAATTGAAATATTCAATAATAATACAAAAATAAACTCATAGCTAAGTTTTAATTTTTATTGCGACATTATAAAAATGACACTTGAAAAATGCATAAACCTTGAGTTGCCGCGAACTTTTGAAAGCGCTTCGAACGGAAAGTTCGTGGTCTACTCCGCCGTCTATCGGTGGCAGATAAAAGGACAGGTTTAATGGTCCAACTCGTCAAAACGTAAAAGTTATGCCATGCCGCGGTGGCTGCTACCAGAAAAATCATCATCGGAGGACTACAGTCTGGAGTCTCCCAAAGTGATGTTGCACGGACCCAGAATGTGAACCAGAGTATAATTTCCAGACTCTATGCCCGATTCAAACAGACCGGTATGACTTATTACCGTCTAAGACGTGGTAGACCAAACATAATCACAGCACGTCAAGATCGGTACATCCGGGTATTTCATCAGCGGAATCGAACTGTCACAGGAACCAGAACTGTAGTCGGGATACCTGAATTGCGATGAATCAGCTCCCAAACTGTCAGAAACCAGCTCTGACAGCATGGAATTAGAACCAGAAGACCTATTTTTGAGTAGTTTTTACGGCGTTACATCTGCAGTCAGATGGTGTAGCAGGTTTAGCGTGAGAAAATTCCAGAATCTGGTTTAGTGACGTGTCGTGGTTCCTGCTACAGAACAGTAATGGTAAAACAATTGATTACCGACGACGAAATGAACGATTTGCGTAGACATGTGTCCGGGAAATGGACAGATTCGGCGCAGGCAGCATCATGATGTCGACGGCGATCTCAGATGACAGAAAATCAGAGCTTGTGTACTTATCAAACAACGTAATGGCTCCTCATCGTACAGAGACGACATACTTCAACCACATCTTCTTCCAATTATCGACCACCTGAGAGAGTTATTCCAGCAGGACAATTCAACGCCGTACACAGCTAAACTAACGAAGACTTTTTTGAGCGGAATAACGTTAATGTGTTGTCATGGCCTTCAAAATCGCCGGATTTGAAACCAACTAGACAGACGTGTTCGCCAGCGCCAACCACCACCTCAGCCCCTGGATCAACTTCGACAGATGTTGCAACAGCAATATCGAGGAATGCCTCGTAATGATGTTCTTGTTTTGATTGAGTCCATATCAAGGCGATCCAGCGCAGTACTGGCTTCACGAGGTGGCCACACACGTTACTAACTTGCAGTTGATAGGAAGTTATTTTGAACTTGAATGTAATTGACTGTGATTTGTGATTTGTACAGACAGTGACTGTTATTTTGCATACAACAAACATCTTAAGTGCACATTGTTCGTGTAGTTGTAAAATTTTAATTTCAATGTCTCGTATTAAATATGTAAACCCACTATGCGTTTCCTTTTTTGAAGAGCATACTTATAAGTGATGTTAAGACATATTTATGCCTTTATCTGAAAAATCTAAACGTATCAAAGATACTTGTTTTATATTTGATCACAATTATCCGATTTTGTTATTCAATATCTGGTTAGAATATTGAAGCCTTGGATTTTATTGTTTATATCATCAGTTTTAAAAATAAGATAGAAGTTTTGTACTGCTGCCCAAAGTCAGACTTAAACGCTGGTTTAAGTGAATTTGGTGTTATCGACGGTATTTTGCGTTTGTTCGTAATCGTAATCGATGTGTTTGCTCGTTCTTGTTTTTTCTTTACTGGCCATAAGACTATGCATATTAATTAAGATAGATATTATCAAAGTTTATGACTTCCAATCCAACCCTATTGTTATTTAAACGGGTCTTCATACTTATAAACTAATAGTTTAGATATGAATTTTACCGATGCAATTTTTAAAGTAAAAGTTTCTAAGACATCATAGCTTTAAAATATTATACCTCATTGCCATTTCTATAAGAGTATAAATAATTTGATATAAATTCTAATTTATTTTAAATTAGATGGATATGACATTTACGATGGGGTTATCACAGACAAAAGTTATGGTTTCTCATTTCTTGACCTCGAAACAAAAGTTCATGAAATGACAGCAAAATGGCTCTTTGCAAAACTGGAGATCAGATCATCACGGAACCAGTTTATGGGTTTGCGCACTGACGAGATTATTAGTAAAATGATCCTGTTTGAAACATTGTGTCGTCACGTAAAGGAAAAAGATAGAAAGACAATAGCACAAAAGGTAACATTAATTATTTTTACGGCTGATTGTACTGCGTTGTTTATAACGACAATATTTTGTATTGAGTTTAAACATACATGTTTTATAGTGATAATAAGAATAACCTGTGACCCATGGTTTTTATTGGGTTCTGGTTACCCTCTTTCTGGTTTTTTGCTTTTGGTTTTTGTATTGCGCTGTATATATATCCGGAAGTGTAATTGTTTCTTGACCTTCTGCTCTTGTTGTTCGGTCGGTTTTATTTGCTATTTTCCATAATAATATTCATTTCTTTAAAAACTTCGCTAGATTGTAAATGATCCATCTTTAAAATTACCGCTTTTATTTCATAATTATAAAATTTTGAAATGTTAAACATAAAAAGCGTAATATCTTATGTAATGTACTTCTCCTTTATTAAAGATAACTTTTTGGAATAGGACTCAACATAAACTTATTGTATTTTGTGGTTTCAGATTTGTATATAATATTATGCATCATGTTAGAAAAATGAAAAGATGAAATATCAATAAATTATTATAAACAGTCATTGTATTTTTAATTTTATTTTCTCACATACTAATTTTTGTAATCTCGGTATTGGTAACAGTTCCAGGCTCAAACGTCAAGCGCGCTTCCAAGTGGCAATTTGGGTAATCCTTTCGTTGAGGAGAGGTGTCAAATTGCAATATGGAAATCTTAGTCGCAGATAATATTGGATAAATTGTTTGGAAATCGCCACGATTTTTGTTATAGATTTTAAAAGAGTAATCTATTAACTAGTAACCAAAATCTCTACATTTTTCAGTGCCAGTAAAAAAATAGCTCCTAATTGACCGATACCGTTGTCAAAGTATATTGGTTGATTGTTAATTTTATCTCCGACTGGATACATTCAAGCTTTTTGAATTTATAGGAACTCAGCATTTTGTAATAAAGCTGACGAATTTCTCAGTGTTTTTTTTAAACACAACTGTGTTTGGAAAAAAAAACATGTACCAAATAACTTGACTGTAACACGCGAGGGGGGGGGGGTTGCATTCAGCACTCGAAAACAAAACAAGAATTGTGCTTGCCTGAGGTTGGAATGATACGAAATGAAGATCTCTCAACAAACGTATCAATGCTACTACATTTCAAGAAACAAATTTGTTTTTGGCAGCTTTTATTGTAGTCGCATCGGCGCAAAATTATGAATTCTTTAAATTTCATTCAGTAAATAATGTCAACAAAAACATTATATTCATCCTTGTTATTTCAGACATTAATACATTTTGTATTTTTAAATTTCAGTAAAAACAATAATTTACCATAATGACTGTCTTGAGTATTCGATCGGAACAAGATCAGAAAACTTTAAAGAGGGGACATTATCTATTACTACCCTGTGACATGAGATATGGCCTTTCAGTTTCAGAAAACTTTATTTTGAAAATTTCTACCCTTTACCACAAATCACATCTGACAGCATGAACAAAAGGAAGAGACTTGTATATGACCTCCCGTCCACTATTCCAATAAAGTTAAATTTGTCCGAGAAGTTTTACAGGATGATTTAAAAACAGAAATTAATATTAGTTTCAAAGGACATTTTGGTATCTCTTTTGCTACGAAATGATGAACTTGATTACAAGGTTATCACTATATATTTTAATTTCTTTTAAATACTCAATTGCTGAGTAACATTGTACTTTCGTATTAGCGCGCGTAACTGTTTGATGACATTGAATATACATGTATTCTGCGCAACACTAAATATTGTGAATTGCAAATATTATTTGAATACTTGTTGACACTTTCCAAAAGAACGATATCTGAAGGCCTTGCCTGTCGTGAGCAGGACGATACATGCAGGAATCGTAATATTGTAGAAACCACGTGACGACTCGGAGATGACCAACTTACTACTTTGCATCAGAATCGTGATCTTATTTTACAACATGTGTTACCCTTGTGTGCTCTATGTTAGTTGTGTGTTGTTTTTATGGTTTTTTATTGTGTTATATATAACTTTCATCATTTCACATTCGCGAGTTATTGAGCCGCCATTATGTGACCCGTGTAAAAACGAGGATATACACAAATAATTAATTATAAAAAAATACCATCTCTTTGGAGCAATAGTTGCTTGTGGTCCAGTATTTTTTCTTGGTATAAAGACATGGGGATACCTCTCTCAAAGTAACTAAAATGTTCGTGAACCCATTGTTGTTGGGGGCGTCACCCGCATTGTTTTTACATTGGGATAGTAATTATTTTCATTTGCAAGTTCACTTTCTACATCGCTGATCTCAACAAGGTCACCTATGCCATTTTGGGCTGATATTTAGCGATTCCATTCACTAGCTTGATTAATTTCATTTTCTGAAAACCTTTCGAATTAAATTCTCAGATCTTTCGGCCAGACGACATTTTACTTCACCGCTTACATTGCACCGATTCTCCAAGGCCTTATTGCTGGACATACCACTAGGGACAGCCATACATTAATTCTTCCTGTAGAAATCAGACTGCCTCAGAGTCATCTCCCAGCAGACTTAGAGGATCAGACATGGTCTCATTTCTGATGTGCACGTGTTGCGAAGGTACACATGAGAAAGGGTCTCAAACCAAATAATGCTGCATGGAGTGTAGCAAGCATTTGTGTTTGCCGAAATGCTGCTATATATATATATATAGCAGCTTTTTACCTGTTATTGTCATTCGTTGTAAAAACACTGACGAAGCCTGTTGGTCAGGCGAAATATTTGTGCAATTTTTTTAAAGTGTAAATATATATATATCCTTCAGTCAAGAATTATAATGCTTAACTGTGAACTTGTTTTTCAACCGTTGTTGTAATAGTTCGCTGTTCTTTTATATAGTTGACTAAAAAGTATTTTCATCATTGTTTTATACGAACCATATTTATATATTGCAAACATGGACATTGATACAAGTCATAAATGATTATTTATTGTGTAAGTTTTCACAAGTTCATTTTTGAAGCTTTACTCAAATGTATCAAATTTGTCTAAAAATGTCCGTATAATATTTAGTTGAATTAAGACAAAACCAACAAAATATATACAGTGAACATATCATAGTTAAAAATTGAAACAAAAATTTCTGTAAAATTTGAGACCAATATCTGCATAAACTACCGAGATACGGACAGATGTTTTTCGCGCACATGTCAAATTAATTCAGACCAGGCAATCAGCGCGCCTAAATTTAAATCGATAACTAACAATTGAAAGCAATCTTTTAATCATTCTTTTGGAGTTTGTTCATACTCTTTCTTTTGTTAGAAAGCTTTGTTATCTAAATATAGGAGCTAATTTTAACACTGTTTCATGTTTAAACGTCTATTCTGATTTAAAAAAAAAATATTTTGTACATTTGTACAACACGTCTAATATACCTTAATGTGAATAAATGACAGTTTTAACCCGGATTTCTGCAATTTTAGAAGCTATGCAGAAGTGAGCGTTTTATTGGTATCATTCAATAAATAGCCAGTATCAGACTAAAAAGTGCATATTAATTAGTGCACGATGCAAACCATTTCAGGTAAAACATCGCAAATTAGATTTGAAACTCAACGTTTATTATTAGCTTCTTGTAACACATCATATTATATTAATACATAGAAGTGTTCAATTTCCTGATTTCCTTTTTAAACTCAAGCTTACTCTAATTTCTATTTTTTACTTTTTTAGTACACAGGAAATGTATTCAAAGATCTCTGGGATGACATAGTAAATCCAAATGCAGAAGGAAGAGAGATAGTTTTAATAAATACCCTTACCGCCGCTTATTGCCTACATAAAAAATGGATATACCTTAGTCCTGAAAAGAAGTATGAATTGTGCTTAGGAATGATACCACAAATGAATGATCAGGATCAGCAATGTCCAGATATTGACAGTGTCAAACAAGCATTTTGTACAATACAGTAAGATTTGCTTCTTATTATGTAATAATTTGTATTTTTAATTGATAACTAAATCAAGTAATTATCAGTTTTACATACAAAACTCATGAAGTATTAATAGTAGAGTAATAATGTCTTTAACAAAGACCATAATAACAGTTGACCTTGACAATGTGCAACGTACTAGTTTTTGACCTTTGCTATTTTCATAGATATTGAAATTAGTTTTCTTCCTAAAATGTTCTTTTAATAATTACGAGTAAATTAAGACATGACGTAGTCAAAAGTTAGAACGTGACCTTGACCTCTGACCCTGTGTCCATTTGCAAGACCACAGGCCTCTATCTCTTTTAGTTCTTGAGATTGGTTTGAATATCACTCAATACATGTACTTTTCTTTAAATGGAGATAATTCCTATAAGATGTCATATGATCCCCTCAATCAATGTGTCCCAAAGTTGCCCAAGGATATAAGACACATGTTGGTAAATGTTTTGTGTTGCTATCTTTTTAGGTTTAGGAGGAGTAGCAGGAACAATCTTTTTAGGGGAGATAACTCACTAAAGGAAAGGGTGCGGTCACTCAGGATAAACTCGAAAGGGCTATGAGTAACCGATGTCAGATAGAAAATTTCAAAGCCACATGTCGCGAAGTAAAAAACCTGACACCGAAGAAAGTTGGGGGAAGAAAAGAGAAAATAATAATAATTATTAAAGATGAACTGTTCTGTCGAACATTTGAGGGTTTTTTCCACTTTATTTAAATTCTGTATTGCGTGACGACGTAAAAAAAATTTTAATTTGTTGAGACATTTGTAAATTTATTCCTAATTACAGATAGAACATCTTCCAAAAAGGCGTTTAATTATCTTAATAATTAACAAAATGTAAAAAAATGGGACATTACATGTTTGTTGGTCGCTAGGGAAGATAAAAAATATAAGCATTACAAGTTGACAGGCATTACCTTTGTGACACATATAGTTTGGTGTTGCTATCTTTATTTATTTAGAAGGAGTAGCAATAACAATCTTTTTAGTAAAAAGGGAGATAACTCCATAAGGAAAACGGGTGTGTCAGTCAGGGTGAACTGTTAAGCGCAATGGGAAACCGATATCAAATATACAATATCAAAGCGACATGTCGCGAAGTGAAATAACCAGACATCGAAGAAAGTTGGCGGAAGAAAAGAAAAAACATAATCAGAACAATTAAAGATCAACTGTTCAGTTGAACATTTGAGGGTCTTTTCACATTTAGACTTTTAATTACGTTATAATGTTAAAAATAATTTGTTGTGACAATTTAAAATTTAATCGTTATTAAATATCAAACATCTTCCAAAGAAAAGACAACTAAGTAAAGGTAAAACATTAGGACATGACATGTTCTTGATCGTGAGGGAATTCAAATCTTATAAATGTTACAAACTGACAGGTTATAACTTATAACTTTGCGATAAATATTTTAAAATTATTTTTGTATTATTAACTACAGAGTGGCATTTGAAGAGAGATAACTCCTATTATTATGATGAAATTTCTCACGACACGTCTTAATTTACTCGTCATGATTAATAGAAAATGTTAGGAAGAAAAATCATTTAAATATCAATGAAAATAGCAAAGGTCAAAAACTAGTACGTGACCTTGACCTTGTGCACATTTTCAAGGTCAATTTTCATTATGATCTTTTTTGAAGATCTCATGACTCTACTATCAATAGTTAATGAGTTATGTATGTAAAACTAATAACTACTTAATTTAATGCGGCTAACTCTTATAACATTAAGTAAAATCCTTTCCCTCTAAATGTTATAAAGTCACTTCTTTACAAGACCAACATTTTCCTTGATATTATTTTATATTTATCTTACGGTTTGAAAGAACGAATAATAACAAGCCAATTTCAACATCTAGAATGTGACCTCGACCTTGACCTTGTGTCCATTTTCAAGGTCAAAGGTCTTGAGGGTCAATAGTGAAGACCCCAGGCCTCTACTATCAAAATAAATAAGTTATGTTTGCAAAACTAATAATCAAGTGTCTTAATGGTAGATAAATCCTGTAAAATGAAGTCAAATTACTACGCTACAAATGTGACAAAGTTGCGTCTCGATAAGGTGAACATTGTCCCCTTAATAAGTGTTTATTTATCTTTTATCGTTTCAAAGGCGTAGCGATAATAAGCAAATGTCAAAGTTTTGAACGCGACCTTGACATTTGACATTGTGTCCATTTTCAAGGCCAAAGGTCACGAGGGTCCTATAATATGTCATATGATCCCTTCAATTAATCTGTCCAAAAGTTGCGCAAAGATATAGGGCACATGTTGGAAAAAGTTTGGTGTTGCTATCTTTATTTATTTAGAAGGAGTAGCAATAACAATCTTTTTAGTAAAAAGGGAGATAACTCCATAAGGGAAACGAGTGTGTCAGTCAGGGTGAACTGTTAAGCGCAATGGGAAACCGATATCAGATATACAATATCAAAGCGACATGTCGCGAAGTGAAATAACCAGGCATCGAAGAAAGTTAGGGGGGAGAAAAGAAAAGAAAAATAATCAGAACAATTAAAGATCAACTGTTCAGTTGAACATTTGAGGGTCTTTCCACATTTAGACTTTTAATTACGTTATAATGTTAAAAATAATTTGTTGTGACAATTTACAATTTAATCGTTTTTAAATATCAAACATCTTCCAAAGAAAAGACAACTAAGTAAAGGTAAAAAATTAGGACATGACATGTTCTTGATCGTGAGGGAATTCAAATCTTATAAATGTTACAAATTGACAGGTTATAACTTATAACTTTGCGATAAATATTTTAAAAATTATTTTTGTATTATTTACTACAGAGTGGCATTTGAAGAGAGATAACTCCTATTATTATGATGAAATTTCTCACGACACGTCTTAATTTACTCGTAATGATTAATAGAAAATTTTAGGAAGAAAAATCATTTAAATATCAATGAAAATAGCAAAGGTCAAAAACTAGTACGTGACCTTGACCTTGTGCACATTTTCAAGGTCAATTTTCATTATGATCTTTTTTGAAGATCTCATGACTCTTCTATCAATAGTTAATGAGTTATGTATGTAAAACTAATAACTACTTAATTTAATGCGGCTAACTCTTATAACATTAAGTAAAATCCTTTCCCTCTAAATGTTATAAAGTCACTTCTTTACAAGACCAACATTTTCCTTGATATTATTTTATATTTATCTCTTACGGTTTGAAAGAACGAATAATAACAAGCAAATTTCAACATCTAGAATGAATCAATATTATCAATCAATCACGATTGAATAGAAAATGCAAAAAATTCCTTCAAAGTTAAATGTAAATAAATAAGTTTATAATGGTAATTATAGTTAAATATTAAGTAAATAAGGTAGCAGGGATTGAATGTAACTTAACTTTTAATATTGAATGAGGTCCATATTGAGATAAACTATTTGTGGCGCAAGAATTTTTTGTTTGTTTGTTTGAAAGGCGTTTAACGCCACTTTCAGCAATATTTTATCGATATCATGGCGTCAAGTTTCTATCTTTCGGAAGTAGCTGGAGTACCTGGAGAAAACCCCGGCCTTCGGTAGACTGGACATTTTTGTCAATTAAGATTGAATTCGAGTGCAACCTGTCCGAATTGAGACTCTAACCTGCAGTCTCAATGTGACAGACCTCGTGATCAATAGTAGACGTGCTACTTTAACCACTGGCCACCGAGGCTCCACAAGAAATAAAGCATTGAATGTTAAATATCAACGTAAATACTCGGGACAAAGTGACAATTGTACCAGAAATTATCGAATTTCAGCCAAGGTATTTTTTTGTTGGAGGAACGATGAAAGGACCTTAGAATAACCTCAGACCAGCTATTCCGTATGGTTTAAAAACTGTGCATCATGTTATTCAATGAATCTTAAATCGACGTAAGTTATTTATTATAGAACGACCTATTTCTCTTTGAATACAGAATTCAAGAATTAGTGGAAGCTTTGCATCATTTAGTACGGGATATTGTTAAAGAAAGGCCTTGTTCTGCTGCATGGTTGTACTGTATGCCTCTGATTCATTTTTTGGGTAAACAATGCGAGCCATGGCAAAACACATCTGTAAAAATAGACAAAGACATAGATGTAGAGACCCCTAACTGGTATGGAATAGTATTAAACAACAACATTATTGGTTTTAAAGATTACAAAAAGAAGAAGACGTAAGATATTTAACGATCTACTTTAAACAGCACACACACGTTACACATGTAAGATAAGACATTTGACCTTAGAAAAAATATAACTGCTGGATGACATTTTTAATGTATTTGTTGACACATTTTAACCCCTTTTTAATGTTTTAATATACTTCTGACACAATGATTTTGAATATATTTCATGTAGACATAATCTAATATCTGCTTATTATGTATTTAGCGTGTACGCGAAAAAAAAACAATTAAAATACAATGTAACCCCATACAAAGAAAGATTAATTTCTTATTTCTACCATTAAGACTAATTTCATTTACAACAAGACTTTTAAAAGCGCTTGCCCTACATTTAGCACAGACATTATTTTCTTTATATTCAAACACACAGCACTGATTATTCAGTCTTTAAAATGTTAGTGAAATGAGTATATATTTTTAGCCAATATTCACTGCAAAATTTTTTACGCTCGCTCGCTTCTTTGTAACTAGAATTAGATCTGTCAATTTTGTCATTTAGTAAACGGGAGTGCAAAACATTACATTAAAGATCTAATATGTGACTATATGATTTGCTCAGTGATGCATTTTACCGCAAGTTAAAATCTTCAACAAGAATTATACATTCAATCCGCTTTAAAGCGATATTCGATACAGCTGAATATTCCCCAACAATTTTCTCGAAAACAAATGTACATAAACCTAAAGATAGAACTGTAAAACATGTATACTAGAAGCAGATTACCCATTTTGGTTCTCTATATTGATTAAAACAATTAATACCTAGCTCGTTTTATTATTGTTTCTCCTTTTAGTCTGGTATGAGTTAGGTTTTAAATGATGCTAGAAGTTTTGTTAGATGAAACTTAACAATTTAGTATTTTTTCATGTACTTAAACAACGTGAACTGCTGTTCAACATGTATACATATTTATAATTGTCACAATAAAGATTAGTTGATACAACATTTTGTTTTAAATATACAAAATATTGCTTCAAAAACAACACTATATATTCAGAACACTTTAATAAAAATAAATAACTTATATAACACTGCGTATCCGGTCATCATAATATTAACAAAAATCAAATTACCACTTTACGGTAACACCACGGGAAATCATGTTCCAGATTCTTTTTAATCTCATATTACCCACATTATAGCTGTGGTTGACGGTAAAACAGTGAAAGTTTTTTTATTACAATCACACTTACACTTGTCTTTTCTTGTAGAACGCTTTTGAGTTTTGTTTCTCATTTTTATAATCTATTTTAGAAATGACTTGAAAATCGTTATCCAACAACTACATATATGCTTGAAAGCGGACCACCTATTACCAAGGACATTGTTATCAAGCTTAGAACTAACAGAACTGCGCGACGTAGTAATGGACTATTCAATGCCTTCGGATGCTATTCTTGCAACGCTATGTTCTTTTTTGACAAAAACCAAAAAGAAGATGAAGAAAGAAATAGTAAAGGTAAGTTAATATATTTGAAAATAATTTAATTTGCTTTGTAAGCTGAAATATGATTGGTCAATTCAAATCGAGCAACCCATATTATAAGAAATAACTTGCGTGACCGATGACCTATTCTTACGCCGTTAATATTCAAATAGTTTCACGACGTCATCGACGTTTTTACCATAAAAATTGTTAAGATTTTTGGTTAAAATTAAATTATAAGGAATATTTCAAATTTCTGAACAGGTTATACGATATAATATGGTTTGGGTCTGTTTACACCATTCATAAAACGCTTGGCGGTTTATTAGGCGTAAACAGACCCAAACCATAATATATCGTATAACCTGTTCAGAAATTTGAAGTATTCCTTAATTAAGTTCAATAATGTATCACGAATCAGGCTTTTAGCCATCATAAGAAATGTGTTGTTTACCCACACATTTTTTACGTTTTGGAGGCAGATTGCAAAATATAATTAAAAGGAATATCAGACGCCATATTGAAATTTAATTGTTTATAATATCTATAATTTAATACTGAACCGTTACTTTGATACACTTTTTACAACTGAGAAAAAATGAGTCAAATTTCATATTTCATGTTAATTTGAAATTTAACATGAGATCATCAGCATCTTATTCTATATTTTTATTTCTGTTCTAAATACAAAACAATCCCATCTGAAATCATAGTATAGTAAGAATTGTATTGTATCAAAGCCCTGAATTTATGTATTATGAGTGCGAAATTTTTTATTATGAGCGCTTTTAACCTGGCCTTGAACTAAAGAAGAAGGTTCTTTACAATGTTCCACATACACCTATCCATCTGTGCGTCCATCTATTTATTGATCTATATAACTTTATTTCTGTTGTCTTTCATGCAAGAAAATATATTATATTAGATTCTATTATGACGTCCTGCTTTAGGAAAGCCGTGTCACAATAATTCCAATAAGTTTCGTTCGCACATGCGTAAGCTGTGTGTTTTGTGTAAATGTAAAAACTGACTTAAAAATGCAGTTTGTTATGTGTTATCCATAATTATCGTTATTGTTAATAATGCAGTTATTTTTAGTCTGAATTCTGAGATTTGTACGATTTAACATACTCCCGATACATTATTTTTTTAAAACAATTCTATTTTCGAATTAATATGACGTCACAACTAGAATTCCGACGTCATATTACGCTTAACTGAAAATTTCAAACTGGAACAATGCAATTGCATTAAGATTTCTCAATATTTTTGTTTAAAAGGTGCCTCTACTCAATAAAATGGCGAGAATATATGTTTATTTTAATATTATTTGCTTTAATATACTGTTTTAGGATATATCTGATTAGTTTCAAAAAACAATATTACCATTCTCTTATAGCCGCTTTGAAAGTTTAAAACAATTGTTAGACATATTGTATTCGATATAGATTGTTGCAATTGGGCTCTATGCAAATTTGAACATGGTCATACCTTGTATTTGTCTTCGCTCGGTATAAAATATTGACAAATATTAAAGTCTGACCATGTTCTACTTCGCATAGAGCCCGCTTGCAAAAATCTATTTCTTAATTAAAGTTGTAACAACTTTTAAAATTACGTTTAATATAACGATATCACATACAAAATGGTAGCCATAGCAAAAACAAATTACCAATAAATGTATAAAATGTGCAAAAGAATGAACAATTCTTCAGAATTATCGTTTTAAATTCTAAAAAACTTTGTCCTTTTTTAACTAAAATGTATAGGGGTTGGATAATTTAATCAGCAATATGGGTTATGGTTCAAATTCATTTGGTTACAATCAATTATTGATTGTTTTTCTTATTTTTTACCATCGACAAATATTATCATGTATATATAACATTACTAAATGCAAAGGTATTTCATTTACTAGTTACGTGTATTTATTGGGCAAAATGATGAATATCAAACTTTAAGTACGACAGGGAAACCAATTTAAGAGGTAACAAAATCAAGAGTGTTAATAGTTTTTTTACTAATTATAATACGAAGGTAATCTTAGACGTATTCATATATTCTTATTGTGACTAAAGCGCATACATTGCTCTACATTATACAAAAATATAAAAAAGCCTTCATTAAAGGAAGTTTTTCTTATTGAATTATTATTATGGTTTCTTATCCTTCTCCATGTACAATTCATTAATCCTTTAAATTCTCTTCGATGCTTAAGACTTTAAAATAAGCTCTGTGATATTTATTAATTTAACCATATGGCGACTGAAGAAAACATAAATGCATTTCAGTGTACATTTATGTCACACTGAGAAATGAAAAACTGCCTATGGTTTCCAAGCCTGTTAAAATCAAAACATCAGTGTAAAAACTGGTTGTCATTTTAATATCGATTTGATAGCATTTTGACACCTTACGACACCCATATAACATATTTGGTAAAATATTATCAAATGAAAATACAAT
The DNA here is from genome assembly GCA_944474755.1 of Limnoperna fortunei. Classification (NCBI taxonomy): domain Eukaryota; kingdom Metazoa; phylum Mollusca; class Bivalvia; order Mytilida; family Modiolidae; genus Limnoperna; species Limnoperna fortunei. The sequence goes on along the minus strand of OX104118.1, from coordinate 12,685,611 downwards.
AAAGGAATGAAGCTAAATACTTATTTTATTTGTTAAATTGTAAAACAAATTGTGTATTGTTTATGTTCATCATAAATTGTAGGCGGTATGTGATTGCTTGTCAAGTGTAATGAAAGCTAACAGGGCAGAAGAAACAAACTACAAGTATGTAATTACAATAATTTATTTTGAATAGAAGTCCAAAATGTTTGTGGATATATAAAATTAAATAAAAGCCACACGAAATTTTTTTTTATGTGCTCAGCCACAACTTAATAACACGAATAATGTAGCCTAACACATTTATCTGTTTGTAAGGTATTGACATCAAGGATACCAAGATTATACATTTTCTTAGCCAGACGTCCGTTTCGTTAACCAATAATAATCAGGCTGGTATTTACTTCAACTGGAGCTTTTTCGTTTAGCAATGTTTAGGAGTAAGTCTATATCGGGAGATAGTAAGATAAACAAATTGAACGTTCAGTTCATGAATTGTAGAGATCAACTGTGTAATATTTCCATGTAATATCAACAAGCTTAATGCTATTGGTCATTTATTTATAATGTGATTCTTCTATGTAAGACATTGGTTGCTTGCAAATACCATACAAATTGTAATAATTTAACTTACGAATAAAATACAATTTTATTTTGAAATTTTATTTTAAAGAGAAGTACTTGTTTTGTTGACAAACAATTGGGAAATTTTTTCATTACTCGTCTATTAGCTATCTGCGTTACAGAATCGATTTCATTTAAAACTAGGTAAAATATCATCATTGGCCTTCATCTGTCTCTAGAGACGATGAAATGCTCCCTCAGATTCTAGACGTAGCTGAACAGACTTATCCTTAAATGACAATCCATCGAACAGTTATCACAGATAAGTTTGCTGCATCCCTCCTTCGATTGAAACATCCCAATTCTGACAAAATGTCTCTAACTGCTACGACTGATGGCCGTGTCCTGCAGGAGTCTTATACTGAAACATCTGGCCGCCCAAAAATTAAAACCGTTCTACGAACATATCCAAGTCAGTGAAGCCGCTTATTAGCAAAGACTGACGTTGACTTTATCTGTCAAGTATATGTATATTAACTGTATATTAATTTCATTATCTTTTCATGATATGTTCAGAATATTATGCAGGCATCTTACATGAAAGGTTTCAATCATTCCTATTGTCTTTTATACGTGTACCATGTTTCACTACCATAGAAAAGTGTGCTTAGTACACATACTTTGTTACCTTAAGTCTGTGTTCCGATTAAAGGTTTTCTTCTCTCATAATCTTTTGATCAGTATGGGCGTGCTGATTTTCCAGTAAAAGCATTAATCGTAGAGTTTAGAAACAAAAAGATGGAGATATTGAGCCCAAGTATCTGAAATTGTCAACAACAGCGAGAGTTGAGTAGCTTATAGATATAAAAGATGGAAAAGAGACGTCAGTTGTCATGTCTAAATGATGATGATTATTGTGAATTTATTGCATTTATATACTAAATGGTATGTTAATCTTAAGAGCCCATAGTTAGTCTGGCTTGCAAGAACAGCGACGTCAGAAAATAACAGCTCCATCACTAAAACACGTGATTGTGGCTCGAATGCTGCAAGTTTAAAGGGTTTACCATCATTACGAGTGTATGTAGACACAATTAGTAAAAGACGTGGAAGCGTAGGACAGTATTTGGGAGACATAGATGCCGAAGAGGATTGGATTTAGATCACAGAATTGTTTGACTCTGCTACATACCTTGAAGGGTCCGAAAGAGAGACATTCAAATGAGTTTAGTATCTAATTTTATCAAAAATTTTGAAGAGACAACTTTGACTGATGAGGTTAAATGCTTTAGTTAGGTCTACAAAGCTAGAGTGATTAACACTGTCATCAGCATTGTACCTGGCGAACTGGGAAGTCATATCAAAGCTGGATTTTCTGAATATGAAGCGATTCAGCTTACACTCCTTCAGCCAGCGTTGGAGTCGTGCAAATACATTGCCAACAAGGAGGAAGATGCCATGGTAGTTTTTGCAGTCACCACGATTTCCTTTGTTTTTGTATAGCTTAACAATAATAATGGTAATGGTTACATACTCTAAGTTGTAAGTCTTCACCATCTTATGATATGACCTTGAATATGGACTTAAAGTCACAGTTTAACACTAACCACGGACTATTGACTTTAAATGTTGTTATTTAAATTACAAAAGGTAAAACATCAATTTTGAAAAATGTTTGTCTAGTACAGACTCAACTTTGAAATTTAAAAACAAATAGGGTTTCATGAGGGGCAGTAAATTTAAGAATTGGAGAGCCCTTAAGAGCAGTTAATAGCGGAGACTACTAATATATACACTTTTTCAAAATAAACAAAGTACATGTCTCTTAATTATTTAACAATAATTTGGGCATCATTTTGTTTATTCATCAAAGTATTCTAATCGTAGAAATCTTTATTTCTTTGGATAATCTAAATTTGATTATCTTTGGTACTGAGTAATTTGATCTATTAGGTACCAAACGAGTTATTACGCGTAGGACTAGTTCAACTCTTAACAAGAATACGGCAATTTTTTACAACCCGATAAATGTACACTATTTAATGTTGTTAATATGCGAGGTGTGGTAGAATTTTCCAAGGATATCTATTAAATCTATTCAAAACTTCAAAAACCTACAGCCAATATTGCTATACACACATTACAACCTGTATTTTAAATTTATTTTCGGACACTTTTATGCGCAGTCTAATTTATATCTCAAGAGTGACTTAAATTTTAAAATCATTAATTTCACATTTTTGTGAATAGTTATATTTTTGCAGCATACAGTAAATAAGTCACGGTCGATAAGATATTCCCGGCCCGCAGTACATACATTGGTGTCCTTGACAGAGAATTGCTGAAGGCTGATGATTCGAGGATTTCTGACCGTCAAATTTGTAAAGTCCATACTAAAATTGTATAGTCGCAACAATTAGTTGTTTGATCGTTATGTGGTTATCTGTTACAAATGGTGACGCATGTCTGACCCAGTCTGACTCAGTTTTGACCAATGTGAAAAGACTGAATCAGTCTCGAACTGATCTGATCGAGTCATAAAGAGGCTAATTGAGACTCAATCAACCCAGTCAGATTAGTCAAGACTTATTCAGCTGTTTGAACTGGTCGAGACTATTTCTAAGAAATACAAAACAAGTCGAGTAAAGATCCAGGCTAATTCAGTCTTTTCAGATTGGTCGAGACTGATTCACACTAGTTCAGATCAGTTCGAGACTGATACGGTCTTTTCACATTGGTCAAGACTGAGTCATACTGGGTTAAGATCTAGTTGAGACTTGTTCAGACTTTTCAGACAGCTCGAGACTGATTCAGACTGGGTCAAGATAACGTTGAGACTTTTCAGACTTTTCAGGCAGGTCAAGACTAATTCAGACTGGGTCGAGATCAGATCGAGACTTGTTCAGACTTTTCCGAAAGGTGGAAACTGATTCAGACTTGGTTGAGATCAGGTCGAGACTTGTTCAGACTTTTCAGACAGGTCGAGACTTGGTTGAGAATTAATTAATTCAGAACTTTTGAGTAATGTCGAGACTAAGGTCAGACCGGTTGAGTAAAATTCAGTACAAGTCAGTACAAAAACTAACCTTTTCAGACTTTTCCTGTTTTGTAGTGATTGCTGACAGGGTGTACTCGACTTCAATCTTAATTGACAAGGATTGCCAGTTTTCCTACCGGGGTTTTTTCCGGGTACTCCGGCTTCCTTCCCCAATAAAAACTGGAAGCCATGAAAAGCTGGAAAATTGCTGAAAGTTAAACACCATCTAAACAAAAAAAAAAAGACTCACTACAACGTATAAAATTCAGATAGTGGTATCCCACTCAAATAATTAATGCTCATTAGTGTCCGATGTATTTCAACATATAAAACCTGAAATTCTTGTCTACTATGTCATTACAGAAAACACTTTATTTCTAATAAACTATAAACACTATGTCCAATCATTGTACAATAAAAAAGTATAATACTTTAAAATAAATAAATTATTGGGGAAAACAATATTCTGGGTAATTGTTGAATTTAGTATTAAAATTATTTTGTTTATATATCTACCAATTCACGAAGTTTGCTGACAAAAAGTAAGAAATCAAAACACCGTAGACCGTTATGCTGAATTTTGTTGAATTTGGATTGTTTTGTTGTTTCATGTAAATATATCTGTGTTCTGTTTTGTCTTGTGTTTTGTCTATGTTAACTTGCAACTGTTACATGTTACAATATGTTACAATAATTGTTAAAATGCATAAACGAGTTTAAGCAAATTTCTTAATTTTCAGACGTTTTCTCTTTTGTTTCAGCAATTGTTTTTATCTATATCATTGGGAAGGAATCCGGACTACCTAAAGAAAACCCTGACCTCGGTAGGGAAACTGGCAATCATTGTAAAGTCGAGTGCACCGTGCCTACATGAAGACTCGAACCCGCAACTTCAGTGTTGAAAATACCACGTAATCAAAAGTATACCAACTACCTTTACCACTCGGTCATCGAGTTCAGGCCTGTGGATTGTAGGGATATCAAACGATCAGTGACTAGTGTCGTTAAATCTAGCCCTATATATATATATGTATAATTTACTTACTGTGACTGTATGACAAGTAACTTTGTCATCCTATATAATATATACAAAAATGCTAAATTAGATTACTGTCAAATTAATATGTATTGGTTACGAAAATTCCATCGTCACACGCTAGTACACATGTACTATGACTATGTCTACGATTCACCCCGGTTAATGAAGCTATATTTTATATAGCGGATTTGGCCGAGGGGTCTAGACCGCTGGACATAGTGCAGGCGATTTGGTGCCACAGTGTCACAACGGTGTGAGTTCGAATCCCGCTGAGGGTAAACAAAAATTTGACAGTGTTAAAAATCTAATTCAAACAGTGTTGGGCTTAATTTGTAGAAGTATATAAAAAAATTTGATATTAACCCTGTATTTCTGATGTTTCAGAAATCCACTGGATAGATATATTATATGGTTGTCACAATACTTAGACGTTTGTATATATATATATATATATATATTCGTTTAAAAATATGTACAACAACATCTAGATACATAATTAAAGCGAAAACAAAGTTTTACACTTTAAAAATATATATATATATATATTTCGTTTCTCTATTAACAAAATGTCCGGTTGACCTCTGGGTCATGACATTTGTTCACTTTACCTTAACTGCTGTTGATCTTAACTGAACTGTTAATTAAATTTAGTTTAAACATATTTTATTTGAAATCTTACAATTGTATTTAGGGGCCTCTGTGGCCGAGTGGTCAAGGTAGTTCTTCTACTATTGATTACGTGGTCTGTCAACACTGAGATTGCGGGTTCGATTCTCACTGCAGGCAGGGTGTACTCGACTCCAATCTTAATTGACAAAGATTGCCAGTTTTCCTACCGCCGGTCGAGGGTTTTCTCCGGGTACTCCTGTCTTCCTCCCCCATTAAAAACTGGACGCCATGATATAGCTGAAAAATTGCTGAAATTTGCGTTAAGCACCATCAAACAAACAAACAAAAACGATTGTATTTACATGAAACATATTATAATATTAAGTATAACACAAAAGGATATTTAAACAAACTGAAACATCTTATATAAATCCATCTCCTAAATAAATATATATTATATAAAGTTAAAGCTCATAAAGTTTTTTGCATGCTTGTGATTTCAACATACATTAGCTAAAAAAGCACAAGGTATTATATACGTTCTACGTATAATGAAGAAGAAAAACAGAATTATCAAAACATTAATAGTACAGGAAAACAAAAACAAAAACATTAGCGTGTTGGATGAAATGTACGCAAATTAAACATTATTTTTCTAGAGAAGTGACAAACCGTTTGATTTTTAAAATAAACTTCTGACTTTTAATACAATTTCTGTGTTCTGGATTGTATTTAGTAAATTTGACTCGAAAAGTAAAAGGTGTGAATCAATCAGAATTGAAAATGGGATTGATAATATTAGTTCCTCCCTAATAGTATCATATTTTGTACAATTAGGAGGAAATGTGAAGAGGTTTCAACTTGTCCGCATGTGAAGTTAGGCGAGTCCACCAGATTTCGTACGTAGAGGTGCTCATTTAACGAGCTACTCCCCAACCACAATCTGGTGTGTATTACCTGTCCCAGTCGGGTTCCTATGTAGTAATAATCAGGAGGCTTTATTACACGTTTATGTATTCGTTGTTTAAAGATATATAACGACGTTGAATTTTGAGAATGTAGGGGTAATCTGTTTCACAATTTTGCGTTCGATGGCAGAAATATTCAGTGCACGGACCTCAATAAATTTTGTGATTGACGGGTATAATGTGTATGCGTATTGTCAATTGACGAAGGTACCGATTCCCGCAAATAATCTGGGGTTTTAAAGTTGATAATTTTGTAAAATAATATGTTTGTGGATCTCTCGCCTGTCTGAAAGCGATAACCATCCCGTTTCATCATATAATTGTTCACTAGAAGTTAATTTTGTGGGTAAAGGCCTTGAGGTCATTTATTCAAATAAGAATAAGTCGTTTAAGAAGGTCTATGAGTAGTAAAGCATCATCAATCTTCAGAAATCTTGATGCTCTTAAAACTTTGTCCGACATTCATGAAAAATATGTTGTTGTGCCAGCTGATAAGGCCCCTAACAACATTATTTTTATCTGCAAAAAACATTACATATAGTGTTTAATTAATGAGTTAGGCATGGACAGTTCACTTGGCAATCCTACTTACACATTTACTGCGCTTTCAAAAGAGGAGATTATTGAAAATCACAAATCGATATTGGCATCCTTTGGTCTCAAAATCAAAGTCGAAGATTGTGATCTCCCCTTATTGTATTGGATACCAAAACTTCACAAAAGTCCATAAAACAGCGTTTTATAGCAGGATCGTCTAAGTGTACTACCAAAACACTATCGCAACTCCTGACCACTATTTTAACAACAGTAAAAACGGGGCTTCAAAAATACAGCGACACTTTCTACTCCAGGAGTGGAATAAATGAAATGTGGTATTAAAAAATTCAAAAGACATGATAAACATCTTGAGGTCTGGATCTCTTTTCCATTGTAATAGCATTAAAACATTTGATTTTTCGACACTCTATATGGCCATCCCTCATATGCAGCTTAAAACTAGGCTTAAAGATCTTATAAAACGCTGCTTTTTCAAGAAAAACGGAAAGAGACAATATAAATACCTAGTAATTAGTCATGACAGAACTTACTTCACCATTAATGACTCTAAATCTAATACTAAATATACTGAAGACCAAATCTGTCATATGTTAGATTTTCTGATTGACACCATATTCGTCATGTTTGGAGGACATGTTTTTCAAAAGACTGTTGGTGTTCCAATGGGTACTAATTGTGCTCCTCTCCTCGCCGACCTGTTTTTGTACTCTTATGAGGCTGAGTTCCTAGAAGGCCAGCTGAAGAAGAAAGAAAAGACACTGGCCCAGACCTTTAATTTAACATTCCGCTATATTGATGATGTTTTGTCCCTCAACAATGCTAAATTTGGTGACTATTTACCTTAAATTTACCCTAGCGAGCTTGAAATTAAAGACACCACCAATACACTAAGCTCAGCCTCTTACTTAGACCTACTTCTAGAAATAGACTCAGAAAAACTACAAACTAGACTCTACGACAAACTTCAACTTCAACTTTCCAATTGTCAACTTCCCGTTCATCGACAACAACATTCTAGCAGCTCAGGCGTATGGTGTGTACATTTCACAACTTATACGTTATTCTAGATCCTGCGATCGGTATTCCGAATTTCTAGACCGATCCCTACTGTTGACTGCTAAACTACTCAAACAAGGTTGATGTTATCTCTCCAGAAGTTCTATGGTCGTCACCATGACTTAATTGATCGTTATGGGAAATCAGTGTCTCAAATCTGGCATGTTTGCTGAGTTAAAGGTAGTGAGATTCCTATTCCTGGATTTGACTTTTCCCTAGACATGACAATGAGTAACTCGACGGGTGTCTAAATAGAGGCTTACTCGTCCGGAGCACCTGAGTGCACCCATGGTTTTTATTGGGTTCGGGTTACTCTCTCTCTCTCTGTTTTTTGTGTCTTTGGTTTTTGTGTTGCGTTTTGTCTATATCCGGATTTGTAACTGTCCCTTGACTTTTGGCTATTGTTGTTCGGTCGGTACCTCCTGTTACAATTCTAATAGCTTTTATTTGAATATTTTCTATTATATTGACTTAACTTTTCATAGTGTTATCCCATATTACATCCCAAGATGCCAATAAAGGTTTAATGAAAAAGGTCATTTTTTTTTCTTAAACGTGCCGATAAAGACAAAGTCGAAATTTACGCAGAATATTTATTCTCGTATAGGCCTAGTTTACTATATAATCAATGTGATCTTGCCATATATCCCCTTTGGAAAAGTAAATACCCAAATGTTTATGACATGAACCTCTTGTATGTCATAATTATTCATAAACAGAGTAGGATGTACCTGTGTATATAGCTTACAAGAAAGTATTAAGTTTTCTGTTTTCTGTGAATTTAAGTTGACCAGCCACTTATTGGACCCTTCGTGCGTTTTGTCAAGATCACTGTTTAGTAACCTTGCACCATTATCAAGGGTATCGCCAATTACTGTGTCATCAGTGACTAAGTCGTTTATAAATAAAAGAAACAAGAGTGGACCTAATATAGACCCTTGCCTTAATTATGTTCCATGCCAAGCAATTGCAGAATATTTAATGATAACTTAAAAAGCCTACACAGCGGAGATTTTAACTCGGCTGCTGCCCCCATTAAAAGACTTGGGCTAATAAGGTCAGGACCTTAACATTAGCGGGATTTAGAAATTTCAACACATCTTCAACTTCATTTTCTGAAGTCACAATATTACTTACTTAAGTTGTGTTCAGGAGTTATGGAAGTGTAAATCTAGAGTCATCTAGTTCGGTCTGCGATATAAAGAAGTCATTTAATTAAATTTGGTAACCTAGTGTCTTAAATTCCACCAATGCCACAGTAAATTAGCTTATATTCCCGGAAAATAGTTTAATACAACGGGTACGAACAGTTAATACATGTTATTCAAAGTCTCGATCACATAAAATTCATTTTTGTTAAACTGTTATGTCGTCGATCTATCCTTGACTATCTAACATCTGGCTCTTCCAAATATTTGTAACCAGTGTTGACATCTACATAATCTACCTCTTTGTTGTAACATAATTTTCATCATCGTTGTACCATTATACCAGTGCCAATAACCATGTACGTTTAACCATATACCATGTTCCAATAACCATGTACCTTTAATCATGTACCATGTACCAATAATCATGTACTTTTAACCATATAACGTGTACCAATAACCATGTACTTTATACTATGTACCAATAACCATGTACTTTTAACCATATACCATGTACCAATAACCATGTACTTTTAACCATATACCATGTACCAATAACCATTTACTTTTAATCATATACCAGTACTAAAAAACAATGTACTTGCAACCATATACCAGTACCAATAACCATGTACTTCTAACCGTGTTCCATGCACCAATAACCATGCACCTTCAATTATATACAAGTATCAATAACCATGTACCATTGCATATACCATGTACTTTTAACCATGTACCTCTGCCATATACCATGAACCAATAACCAAGTATCTTTAACCATAAACTATGTACCAATAATCATGTACATTTAATCAAATACCAGCACTTAAAACAATGTACTTTCAACCATATACTAGTACCAATAACCATGTATTTCTAACCGTGTTCCATGTACCAATAACCATGTACCTTCAACCATATACCAGTACAAATAGCCTTGTACCATTGTCATATACCATGTACCAATAGCCTTGTACCATTGTCATATACCATGTACCAAAAAGCATGCACCTTTAACCATATATCATGTACCAATAACCATGTACTTTTAACCAAATACCATGCAACATTAACTATTTATCACTTCCATATACCATGTACCAATACCCATTTACCATTGCCGTCTACCGTGTGCCAATAACCATGAACCAATAATCATGTTCCAATGACCATGTACATTTAACTATATACCAGTACCAATAACCATATAACGTGTAGCAATAATCATGTACCTTTAACCATATAACGTGTACCAATAACCATGTACTTTTAACCATTTACCATGTACCAATAATCATGTACCTTTAAGTATATCCATGTACCAATAACCATGTACCTTTAACCATATAACGTGTTCCAATAACCATGTACTTTTAACCATATACCATGTACAAATAACCATGTACTTTTAACCATTTACCATGTACATATAACCATGTACTTTTAACCATATGCCGTGTACTTACCTTTTACCATATACCAGTACCAAAAAACAAATGTACATTAAACCATGTACCACGTACCAATAGCCGTGTTCCAATAACCATGTACCATTGCATATACCAATACCAATAACCATTAGCCTTTAACCATATACCATGTACCAAAATCCATATGCCGTGTACCAATAACCATATGCCGTGTACCAATAACCATTAAACTTTCACCATATACCATGTACAAATATCCATGTTCCAATAACTATGTGCCTTTAACCATATACCAGTACCAATAAGCATGTACATCTAGCCAAATACCATGTACCAATAACCATGTACCATTATCCATCGCTATCGTATGATTTTCTGGTTTGAGTCTTGACCTCGCAGCCGTTGTAAGATTCAAAACAGGATATATGCTTCCATCGTAATCAGTAGTGCAGAGGCTTTGACATGTCTGTAAGCGTGATTAATGCCTTCGACATTCATCGACACCACCTGAGTCACCTTGTCCTACTTAGGTACTACTACCTGAACTCTGTATATTTCTTTTTTAATCTTTTTAATTTATTTGGTAACTTTGCCATATTTTCCTTAAACAAAGATTTATGAAATGGTTCCTTAATAATTAATTAAGTTAGACATGTTAGTCTTTGAATAACTTAACCAATTGAAAATTTGATTATTATTATCAGTACTCATCTCTTTTAAATTGATAAATACAAAGGCGGATTAACTTTTATAATGATTGATGTTGTCATTAAAACTTTACAATTTACCAATGAACTTTTGTAGTGTTTACCCAAGAATCAGACGATACATATTGAGCCATTGGAAAACAAGAAAATGATTCTATTAAGGTCTTACAGTCCCTTTCAACATTTTCAGTGATTTCCACACAGTTATGACACATAATTTACTCAGATTATATTACAGACTCACTTTGCAAAGGCAGTGGTTAATTCATGTTAAATAAGCAAAATTAAGATATTAAGAGATAATGAAAGGAAGACTTATATATCTGTTTTCGAATTAATTATCTTACATATAACTGAATAGCACCTTGTTAAGTTTTGATTTTTTTCCTAGCTTGTTACATAGTCTATTGAAATATTACTGTCACTTATTTCAAATTCTGAACATGACACAGATTCCTAGACATATTCTAATCTTCTTCATTTAGCCAATTTCGTTTTCAATTTCCTATCTCGTTCATTCGGGTGACTTTTATAAAACTTTGACAATGGGTCTTCATCGTCTTCACTTTTCCTACTTTCCAGGGGAATAACATAATTACGTTTTCTTATTGGCCTTCCCAATTCACCATTTGGTATGCCCCATTTAACAAGGTTAGATAATCTTACTGTTCAGCATGTACGTATAATTAATTCTTAATAATGAAACTAACTAGAGATTTGTGTCTAAATATGCGATAATAAGGTTTCCATTTGCTATCAAGTTTAGTCTCTTAAATGATTTGTATAGTAAACTGGGTCACCTACTTAAAGAGTTATATCCCGACTATTTGCATCTGCTTGCTGTTCTGTGGACCGTTACGATGACGTACTTACGTCTCGATTTCATTATATTATCAATAGGTAAGACTGGATCCGTTTTATATGGAAAGAAAAATTGAGAGAATTTCGTGGATTCATTGTGAAAACTTATTGCGGCTAAAGTCTTATTTAAATAAACGTCACAGTTTGTGGGGTCATCTTTTTAATTTCTTTGCTAATACGTCATGTAGAGTTCTAGAAAACGTTTTACTTTAGCCTTACTGTGCGAGTAGTAAAATGATGTAGTAATATGATAGTGACATTCCTCTATTGTTTTTAAAATATATAACCAATTTAGCAAGTAAAGTCGGTGGTTTTGGGGGTTATATAGTTGTATAAGAATGACCTGAATGTGGTACGCGTTTACTACATGTAGAAGTATGTGCGAATTTGTGTGTTTGTGTCTGTGTGTGGGGAGGGGGATAGAGGGTGTGTGTGTGGTTATAAAGGAATTGTATTGTTACATAAATAAGTATTGTATTTTGTTTTCAATTGTAAAGATACCTATTACACCTTGGTCAGGTGGTAATGTAAAAGTTAATGTAAAATCCTTTCTATGTACACAAATAAAGAAAAAAATAAGAAAAAGGGTTTGGTTATCGTATTTGATTGAACTATCTTTTTTATCTACTATGGCTCCAACTACTGTTTGACATTTTAACTATTTAAACCTCTAGCATCTGGTCAACTGCCTTATAAACAAGTTCTCATTTATGTAGTGGTTACTTATAATGTCTCATCTTTACATTTTTTCCCTGATTTTTGTTTAATCCTATTCAAAAGTTTTAAAGCATGCTGATTATCACTTATCTCAGCAAATCTATAAATTAATTGACTTTATAAATCGTCCCAACTATTTTCCGGACCGCATGTTCATTACTCTACCTTTGAATAAATTCACTAACGGGACGTTAAGTTGACTGACACGTAACTAACTTCTTTTCATTGTCATTCAAATTTGCCAAAAGAGAGAATGTTTCGATAGTTTTAATCCACTCATTAAATTTATTTGAAACTCTACAAAATGTTTGAACCATCTGATTCACACATTGAGCAATTAATTTATTATGCACATTTTGAAGCTTAATTGCAAAACTTTTATAAAATAAACCTAGGTTAATTTCTTGATGTTCAACCATTTGAGAAAATAGCTACAGAATAGCTATTTACTTGTTCTGACTTCTTTGCAGTTACGCGCACACAAAAAACCAGAATGAATACAACTGTCTTGCAAACAACTCTAGACACTAATTTTTCAGCTTTATTCTAAGGATACCAAAGAAAACCTGTAAAAATATAAATTCAAGTAGTGTGTAACTAAATGTCCATTTTGTCAATAACTTCAGCCTCGTTTGAACTTCCCGTGGATTAGCAGGTGTAAAGACGTTTTTCCACATTCTGTAATGAACATAACGTTTAAGTCAATTTTGGTAGCAGGTCCGTTGATGAACTTTTTAGTCCGTTTTGTTATTGACACAGTGTATAGTTAACCTCCGAGTCATTACATTTCCCCACTTTACATTAATTTCTGTTGACCTTAACTGAACTGTTCATTTAATTCGGTAACCTGTAGTGTTACAGCTTACAAAATTAATTTATGACTGAATGGTTGCTTATTGTCCGCCATACAGTATTTAATAAACAATAAATTAATTGGAGAACGTGTACGGACTAATGGGCAGGAATTTGAATGCCACGATATATCATTTAAGTAGAGAACGAATTAATCAAACCATATTCATATAATTATGAATACATTTGTTTTATAAAGTTATGATATTTTGATAAAGCTGGTATTTCCATTTTTCTAGACATTTGCCGAATAAAATGATTGTTTGGCGATCATGCAAGATAGCAGAAATGGTTTTCGATGCATTGAATCAGCGTACATGCAAAAGTAAAGAAGAAATGATAGAAGAAACTGTCCGAACTATTATGATATTATTGCATCGTTTACATTTAGAGTGCAAACCAGATAACGAATACAATTTCCTTAAAGTTAAAAAAATGTTAAAAGATGTTTCCAAAAAAACTAATGCATGGTTGAAGCAGAGACAGAAAGATGATTTCTCAAACTATCTACAGGTTATATAATATATAGATTAAATATCCATGATTAACTTGTTTCACAGATTATGTTTATCATTATTATAAATTTTTATTTATATATTAATTCAGTACAGATGTGATCCAGTGAAAGGTTTATGGTGTATCAAACGAAAAACAGCAAATATGCATTGTTTTCTATCCATACAACCAACAGCTGTCTTGATATGCTTATTATACATTAAGAAATTATAAATAATGCTTTATTTAGGTTACAATTTTGTTAAATACCTTAGCACCTAAGGAACATTTTATATATACAAATGTCGTTATATATTAACTTTTGTATTCTTAACATGGTTGAGAAGATTTATATCAGTTTGTGGCCTTATTTTATGTCTATTTGCTGTATGTTTAAATTCTTTAACGCAACTTTCAGCAATTTTAAACTATATCATGCCATACATATTTATTGGATGGGGAATCCAAAGTACCCGATGAAAACCCCTGTTCAAGTGAGACGTCATCATATAATAATCTAAATATCGAATACTATAACTGTTGACTCGTCATATGCTAAATTACCTCATTACATTATGTTCCCTTTTCTCCATAACCTCATCATATTATGTATATTTAATTTTGCAATTGGCCTATTTTGTTGCCTAGTAGTTGAATGTCGAAGGCAGCTTTAATGCTACCCCTTCAAACCAGAGGATTTAATAAATCATAAAATTAGTTGTGTAAGACAACAAACATCGCATCCTATTGGTCGCAGATTTTTGATTGGATCATTACCTGACATTACAAGAGTGTTTTTCGTGTGGGTCCTTGTTTTCAAATAGTTATTTTTTAAACTTTTAGCTTTGCAACAAATTGATGTTGACAGACGTGTCTGACGGGAAAGTAAAGGATAGTTTCAGCAATTGTTTAAAGCAAAACTTACAGAAATATATTGCTTCGAAGGTTAGTATTCTTTTATTTTACTTATGTGCAAACCTCTCGAATCATGCAGGTGCTGAAGACGTACTTTAGCGTTTTCCCCAGTTAATTGAAAATAAATCTATTTTGGACCTATCTTTATTTTTCGCGATCTCTTCTTTACTTGTTTAGTGGTATTCAAACTCGTTAATGCATACAAATATTTAAATCACGCACACAATCAATCAGGTCAAAGTGAAGTATGTAACGATAAACAATATTGCTTACTTAATACCTTGAACTTTGCAATTAGGTCAGTAGCAGCACAGACACAATTACTTTTTCAAATTTAAAACAAAAATAAAACAAAATTAATTTATATTTCATTTTTCCACTCCTACGTTAATCGGTAAGCCCAATATTAGTATTTAATGACCAGAGTACAGTAATTTAGCATGTATGTGTTAGTAGTGTAGAAGCGAAGGTTAGAGCATATGGAGTTTTGTGACAAGTAGATGTGACCGGTAAAATCATTTGAAACGTGTTCAAGTTTAAAAGAATATCAGTTTGCGAAAAAAAACAAGATATCTGACTTAGTAGCCCTTTTTCTATTCAAATAAAACAAGATGCCATAAAATAGCTGAAAATGGCTAAAAGTTTCGTAAAGCCACAAGCACATATCATAGGGGTAGTCGCTCGTTATTGGTTTGTTATTAAATTTAGGAGATCTGTATGCATCCTTTTTCCACTATGCAAATTTTTAAACCCATCAAAAGTTTGTCACGGGAGAAATTGATTTCTTAGTGTACCTAACCTTTTAATTTTAGAACCATTGTGCTAATAAAACCCAATTTCTCGAAAAAATTGATACCGCGGTTCTCTAGATTATTTTACGTGGAACCCTTTCTTCAACACCATATTATTTTCTAAAAGTAATTGATAAAGGTATCTTTTTGGTTTTCTGTCCAGCAAAACTATGTTCTAGGATACGTTTGCGAACAGTCGTAATTGTTTGTTAATTCACCAGAATAAGTGATAATAAACATGTATTATCTACACCATTAATATAACCACTACCTTTAATGATCAATAAACAGGGTATTGCGTATATTGTAAACAAACTGTTTATGATGTTTATACATATCATATAGACAACTCCGGCTTACCATTCTTACAAACTTGTAGTACAATGATACTAGACTTATATTTTTCAGACTAGTGATTTGGATCTGATAAGTGTATATTGCAGAACCGAATACGACGTGTTTCCTGACTTAGAACTTGTTCTAAACATTTATTTATTTAAGGTATGTTCATCTTTTTCTTCAAATACACCTATTCTGACTTTCATAATTGTGTATGTGTTTCTTTTGGATAATGTGTGATTATAAAGTTGAAGTCATCATGCTTTTGGGAAAGTTTAGTTTGTAAATTTCAATACGAGTCTATTCTAAGAAGAAGGTCTTTTCTTTTTCTTCAGTAAACCCTCAAGAAGCTAATAGGATAACAAGTTGGCGAGCAAAAGAGTATACTTTGTACGATTGAAATACAAATATTATGCTAAAAAATTTGTTTCCCATAGATGCCATATATGTTGGTTATTATATGTTGATGTTTTACGATATATGATATATATATATATATAACCTATAGTATTTTAAATTTGTCGTATATTAATAAACATTGTGTCTATTTATAACGTAGCTATTTTGATGTATTTAAACAAATCCTTTAAATATGTATTATTTAATCGAAAACATAATGCTATGGTGTTCTTTAACAAATAATTGAAATACCATACCGAAGGGTACAAGCTCGGCTGCACTACTCGCCGCCTTGTTTCAGTAGTCATACGAAACATATTTTATTTTAACGTCTTTTACGACAGAATTGTACCACAAGGATGCTTTGCAATTTTATAACATTGCACTTGGATTTTGTTCCTTTGATTTCCTCTCAGTATTGTTTGATTTTTTACAGAAGCGATAGCAGAAACAACATAATGTTTAAAGTCTGCTTCGTATTTAGGTTGAATACTAAATTATGCGGCCGGGAAGACGACTTGAAGTTTATAAACATTATTTTCATATACCTGTATTTTCGTATCCCTGCAACATGCGCTTATGGAATTTTTAAACATATCGCTAGTTATAAGATATTTTGAGTTCGAAATTTCTACAGGGATTTCATTTACTGAGGAGTATTGATCTCTATATATTTAAATTCAAATCCGAACTTAAAAACATGAACCCATGTATAAAAGTTCCGAAGCATTATGAATATGGACAGCGTAAATTTAATATTGTCCTAACCCAGCTAAGATGCTTAGCTTCATTTTTAAACTTTGATCTTTACAGAGTTAATATTATTTCTGATCCATCCTGTCGTTGTGGATCTAACCGTGAAGATTCATATCATTATTTCTTTGCATGTTCTAAATATACCATCATTAGAGACAGATTATTTGAGAACCTTTCCTGGCTGCCCAATTATTGTCCAATAAATCTTGAACTTTTAACATGTGGTAACCCGTTATTGTCCACTGAGCAGAACAAACAAGTTTTTAAACATGTATTTGAGTATATCAAAGGGTCAGAAAGATTCCATGTTGATTAATAACTTGTACACAGGGCTCTTGAAGCACACAATTCATCACCACCCCCCCTTATTCTCTATTTATTCGTTTATCTTTGCTAATGTTTTTTTTCTGGTTCATTCCACTTATCTCATGTATTGTAAAGATCTTATCTTACACATATAATATATATTGTATTAAATTTTATGCATGCTCAATAAATGTTCTTTTGCAACATATTGTATATTTGGAGAAGACTTCATAAGTTTGTCTAACTTGTGTCTTATCCTTTTGGCAAATTTGAGCAAATAAAATATGTTTAAACTAATTAAACTATTGATCTCTAAAACGTAGAAAACAATTAAAGTTATGGTGTACCTGTTACGCAGAAGGAGATGGATATTTTTACGCGTTATTTTTTTTTCTAGTTCACGACATTGCAAGGTTTTGTCCATACGATCCCAAGTATAGTAAAGACTATTAATTACCAATTTAAAAAACTTGCATTTGCTCATAAAAATGTCATGAACTGCAAAGACAATGGTCATATCAGAAATATCTATTCATTGCCATCACTGAGGATTAATATTCGTCAATCTTAGATATTACTTATGGGTTTTCACGTCTGTATTAAAATAGTTTTTTATTTAAAAAAGCAGTTACTAAATTAAAGACTCATTAATTTGTTTTCATGATTTTTAGGATCTTGAAACCAGATTGTTGTCCCTGAATTACGAATCATGGACTAACAAACAAATAAAAAAGTTAGGAAAAATACTTTCTGACTACTTTGAGAATATGACAGGGATTACCCAAGCGATGGAATTGCCACGTGTATTGCATCTATGTGACCAATGTAAATTAGTACCAGAATATCTGAAAATATGGAGTAAGATTAATTTTTAAAAACATAATAAGAATAAAATCAAGATATTCCAAAGTCCATGATGAACAATTAAAAAACTAAAACACCAAGAAAAGTTACAGTCTATTGAATGATTTTTAAAAGAAAGTATCGTAAGACATGCTACACGACCATATATTGGTCTAGTTTAGGCGATATACTATGTATGGTTGCTACTAATTAGGTTAACTTCTACTAAATAGCTAATAAGTTGTTGCCATAGTCAAGTAGTGCTTAAAATTACTAGTTCTACCTGTTTAAAATCAAGTTTATATGATACAATAACTTCTGTTCAGTGAAAACAATTCCAATTTTATTGATTTTAATCAAGTTTTAGTTTTTGGACAAAACTTCCCAGACTGGCACCTGTTTCTACTCATCTGACAAATGAAACTACATGTAGCTTAGTTTGTGACGTCATTTTGTAAACTTTACCAAACATTTTTATTACAATTTAAACTCGATGCGCTGGTCAGATATTTTTTAGCAAACGCATGATATTTTGAAAAAATAAGGTTGTGACTAATAGAGAACTTATGGTAAATTCAGTATTCTATAAAAATTTATAATGGTCAGCTATGTAAATCATTTTGTAGAGGTTAACCTAATGACAAGTTACTAGAGAGTTAAAAATTAACAAACGCATCTTTAATTTAATATGCACAAAAGTGACGAAATTTGTCAACAAGTGTCAAGATGTGTACAATAGTCACTTGACTACAGTTAAACAATTGCTTAATCTGTGCAGTAAATTTTGAAGGTGATTACGGATCGAATAGAATTGGATTATCCTCCCAGACAGCCTCCTTTATTGAAATATGATATCGCACTATTTCGACGCAAGAGGCCTCAATTCCACGTGTAATACATGAGATTCAGGACACTAAAATCAATACAATATAGTTTGTTTAAATACACATTACCTGAAGATAAGTTAATATCACATAAATAAACCATTACAATATTATACTTTTTTAATAAACTATTTTAATTTTTATAGAAACATCAAAGCCGATTTTGAATTCTACATGCAGAGCACGGCTTGATGAATTTGTGAATGTCCTACAAACAACTATAAGCAAACTTCATTCTGGACAAATTCTTGTTTCCCTTTTCAATCTATTACATACAAGAAAGATGAGGTTCGAACAACTTTTTCTACAAATTTCTAAAGAAAATCAAGACAAGTTTATCAGATATCTCCAGGACAGAAAAAAAGATCTTGATGTGTACAACAGTCACTTGACTACAGTTAAACAATTTCTTAATCTGTGCAGAACATTTGAAGGTGAGTGGGGATAGAATAGCATTGGATTATCCTCCCAGACAGCCTCCTTAATTAAAATTTAATATCGCACTATTTAGACGCGAGAGCCATAAATCCCATATGTCATACATGTGATTCAGGACACTTAAATCAATGGTATATAGTTTTCACATTAATGGAAAAATGCTTAACAAAAATATATTAGTCTGTACTTTAACACATTTATTATTTCTGATTGCAATGTTCTTGTTAAACATATTTTTTTCTGGAGAATATTAACCGTTTATGAGCCAAAATATTGGCATCGTTAAGCTTTAAAACTCCTCATCAACATTATTAGGAATTTCAATATTTTTGGTTTAAGCGCCCAAAATGAATCTTGATACAACTAAAGAGACATTTGGGTGTAAAATATCTTTAATGAATTTTATTATATGAATTTAAATATACATTTACAACTTTGTCAAATGGTTTTCAAGTTATTTTGTATCTTGTGGAATAGATTGAAATTTGCTTTTTTAAGATCTTTCATTTTTGCTTTGCGACAAGAACTAGGTACTGCAAAAATATTTTTTAAACAACCTAGGTTCTTATAAGTTTGTCATGTAGAGTAATAGTCAAAGTGTTAAAGTGACATGTTGACCTTGACCATTGACTTTCAACCATTTTTTATTCCAACGTAGAATTTCGCCCAATTTCCGTTTCAATAACTGTATGCTTCATGGATCGACTCAGAAGTCAGTTTATAAGTAAAAACGAAACATAAAATTCAAACATTGAGAGAACAAAACGCATTAATCACTACGGAACAGACAACATACATACACACACACGAGTTATTGTTCTTTCGTGATTGTATTATGCGTTACAAATCTAGAAAACATATTGCAGTTTGTATGAAGGAAAACTTTACTTCTCGCTCTTTCTGGTTTTTTTTACAAATATTTTTTCTCATGAATCAGAATCAGCGATTTGCGATTTAGTGTATTTCAAGGCTCCAACAAAAATGGCGTGGACGTATATTACACATAATGCTCGAATCTAATGGTTTTTTACTAGCTTTCGCATAGCTGTTTTCTACATGTCATGAAGTCTTCAAAGTAATCTAAATTTATTCCAACAGAAAACTATGGGTTTGTTTGTTTGCTTGTTGTTTTACGCCCCTTTCAGCAATTTTTCAGCTATATTATGGCGTCCAGTTTTTATTGGAAAGAAAGCCGGAGTACCCGGAGAAAACTCTGCGTTAGGACAACTGACAATCCTTGTAAATTAGATTGGAGTCAACTGCACCCTTCCAGCAGTAAGACTCGAACCTCATTGTTGACAGATCAGGTTATAAAAAGGACACGAACTACCATACCGTAACCACTCGGCCAACAAGGCTCCAAAAACTATGGAGAAAATATGCGTCAAATAACATGAAAACAATGTTACAAAGATGACGTCATAACGTTTGAATAAGGTCGGTGATTACTAGTATTTGTTATCTTTATTAAAAGATTTTGTCGTAAGAAAAAATAAGAATAATATTACAAAAATATCTTATCGAGATTAAATAAAAGGATATGTCTGTAAAATGACTATTTCACTAAACAAAAACAACAACAACTTTTAACAATTTTTATCGAGGATTCATGGCGTACCTAGTGTTCTTCCCAGAAATTTAGAATATCATCACATTTAACATGCATCATCGGTCGACCTAATTACGCGTTATTTTTGTGTTTTTTTTATGAGTGGAGGCAAACGATTTGCAGGATATTGCCCATTCTTATCTCGGGAAAATTATAGGCGAACACAATATGAAAATGTCCTTGTTTACCTTAAGTGCTCGGTAGCTATAAATCACGACCTCTGTTCAAGACATCGGTAATAAAGTCTATATATTCATCGTTTCCCTCTAATTTAAATTAAATTGATTTTTAATTTAGCTTTATCGATTCCTATAATCGTTTCCCTAATAACATAACAATCTACTTATAAACTATGTGTAGGACAAGTAATTAGGTTTTTAATTCGGACGCATTTTACATATTTTCAACGTTTGCAATTGTGTTGCCATTGTTATTGGCTAATAGTTTATTTATGATCACTTCAACATTGAGATCATTAGTTTTCTAACATTATATTTAAGATTAACAAAATAAATTACCGCGTCGATATGTAGTGAATACTTTCTTAAACCATTTTATATAGATGACAATTTCGTACTTCTGGACGCCAAATGAAATAAGACATAACACGTTTTTTGTCCAACTAATGCCTGCACTTTACTTCTACAAAGGTTTATTTTTAAAGTAGAGACATGTATAATATATTATATCTGTAATGTTGTATAATGTTGTGTGCTTGAAATGAGATATATTATGTTGCTTGAGAAATATATTTGTCTTCTGTTACAATAGTTTTCGAATAAAGTATATATTTAAGGTCTTTCCCCTTTCCAAGGGAAAGACATTATTGTATTTCTTCTGATTATTATTATTATTAGGTCTTTCCACCCTTCTGTGGAAAGACTTATAGTTATTGTTCTGATTATTATTATTATTATTATTTTCTCTTTTCTTCTGCTAACTTTCTTCGGTGAATTTTTTTTACTTCGCAACATGTCGCTTTGATATTTTATATCTGATATCGGTTACTCATTGCGCTTTCGCAGTTCACCCTGACTGACCGCACCCTTTTCATTTATGGAGTTATCTCCCTTTTTACTAAAAAGATTGTTATTGCTTCTCCTTCTAAACCATTAAAGATAACAACACCAAACCTTTACCAACATGTGTCTTATATCCTTGGGAAACATTTGGACAGATTGATTGAAGGGATCTGAAGACATCTTATATGAGTTGTCTCCCTTTATATAAAAGTTGTAAGTGACATTTAAACAAATCTCAAGAACCAAAGAGATCGAGGCCTGGGTGTCGTTTCATAAAGCGATCGCTTATTAACGTGCTCGTTATCCCATGCAATTTAAATGGGATAACGTGCACGTTCAGCTAACGATCGCTTTATGAAACGGCACCCTGGGGTCTTCACCATAGACCCTCGTGACCTTTCACCTTGAAAATGGACAAGGTAACGTTCTAAATTTTGACACTTGCTTGTTATCGCTATTTCTTTGAAACGGTAAGAGGCAGATAAACACTTATTAAGGGGAAAATGTTCACCGTACTAATGTTTTAATTCCCCCAAGACCAAAAAAACATGTCATGTCCTAAATTTTGACCTTTTGGTAAGTATGAAGGTATTAAAATAAACTCTCTTTTTAAGCTGTTTTATATTTATTTACGACTAAATTTAGACATGCACCCACAAGTTTAAATTATTTGTAATGTGTTCAACCGAACAGTTGATCTTTAATTATTATTATTATTATTAGTTTTTGTTCCGCCACTTTTCAAAATCCTATCAATTTGAGAGTTCGCGAATTGTCATTTTAAAACTTTTAGAATATGAATCTGGACTATATTCTCTATCCCAGACTGCGTTTTGCAAGCCGAAAACTTATAGACATATAGACATATAGAGTTGTCTGCCTAAATACCGAAAATCTTGTTATCGCAATGTCCAGAACCATAAGAGATACAAGAAAACCTCAAGGTCAAAGTTCAAAAGTGACCTTGAACTGAGGTCTCAAATCTTGTTATCATTATAACTCTAAAACCGTAAACGATAGGAGACAATAAATTGGAAAAATACTCCTATCATCAAGACCGTCATTTGGTCTTTTGAGTCCAAAACAGTTTGATGAACAGTTTTGGAGTTAATGCCCTTTACTTGTTTCGGTTGAATATTTTCTGGAGAATATTAACCGTTTATGAGCCAAAATATTGGCATCGTTAAGCATTAAAACTCCTCATCAACATTATTAGGAATTTCAATATTTTTGGTTTAAGCGCCCAAAATGAATCTTGATACAACTAAAGAGATATTTGGGTGTAAAATATCTTTAATGAATTTTATTATATGAATTTAAATATACATTTACAACTTTGTCAAATGGTTTTCAAGCTATTACGCTTAACTTTATTAGTTATTTTGTATCTTGTGGAGTAGATTGAAATTTGCTTTTTTAAGATCTTTCATTTTTGCTTTGCGACAAGAACTAGGTACTGCAAAAATATTTTTTAAACAACCTAGGTTCTTATAAGTTTGTCATGTAGAGTAATAGTCAAAGTGTTAAAGTGACATGTTGACCTTGACCATTGACTTTCAACCATTTTTTATTCCAACGTAGAATTTCGCCCAATTTCCGTTTCAATAACTGTATGCTTCATGGATCGACTCAGAAGTCAGTTTATAAGTAAAAACGAAACATAAAATTCAAACATTGAGAGAACAAAACGCATTAATCACTACGGAACAGACAACATACATACACACACACGAGTTATTGTTCTTTCGTGATTGTATTATGCGTTACAAATCTAGAAAACATATTGCAGTTTGTATGAAGGAAAACTTTACTTCTCGCTCTTTCTGGTTTTTTTTACAAATATTTTTTCTCATGAATCAGAATCAGCGATTTGCGATTTAGTGTATTTCAAGGCTCCAACAAAAATGGCGTGGACGTATATTACACATAATGCTCGAATCTAATGGTTTTTACTAGCTTTCGCATAGCTGTTTTCTACATGTCATGAAGTCTTCAAAGTAATCTAAATTTATTCCAACAGAAAACTATGGGTTTGTTTGTTTGCTTGTTGTTTTACGCCCCTTTCAGCAATTTTTCAGCTATATTATGGCGTCCAGTTTTTATTGGAAAGAAAGCCGGAGTACCCGGAGAAAACTCTGCGTTAGGACAACTGACAATCCTTGTAAATTAGATTGGAGTCAACTGCACCCTTCCAGCAGTAAGACTCGAACCTCATTGTTGACAGATCAGGTTATAAAAAGGACACGAACTACCATACCGTAACCACTCGGCCAACAAGGCTCCAAAAACTATGGAGAAAATATGCGTCAAATAACATGAAAACAATGTTACAAAGATGACGTCATAACGTTTGAATAAGGTCGGTGATTACTAGTATTTGTTATCTTTATTAAAAGATTTTGTCGTAAGAAAAAATAAGAATAATATTACAAAAATATCTTATCGAGATTAAATAAAAGGATATGTCTGTAAAATGACTATTTCACTAAACAAAAACAACAACAACTTTTAACAATTTTTATCGAGGATTCATGGCGTACCTAGTGTTCTTCCCAGAAATTTAGAATATCATCACATTTAACATGCATCATCGGTCGACCTAATTACGCGTTATTTTTGTGTTTTTTTTATGAGTGGAGGCAAACGATTTGCAGGATATTGCCCATTCTTATCTCGGGAAAATTATAGGCGAACACAATATGAAAATGTCCTTGTTTACCTTAAGTGCTCGGTAGCTATAAATCACGACCTCTGTTCAAGACATCGGTAATAAAGTCTATATATTCATCGTTTCCCTCTAATTTAAATTAAATTGATTTTTAATTTAGCTTTATCGATTCTTATAATCGTTTCCCTAATAACATAACAATCTACTTATAAACTATGTGTAGGACAAGTAATTAGGTTTTTAATTCGGACGCATTTTACATATTTTCAACGTTTGCAATTGTGTTGCCATTGTTATTGGCTAATAGTTTATTTATGATCACTTCAACATTGAGATCATTAGTTTTCTAACATTATATTTAAGATTAACAAAATAAATTACCGCGTCGATATGTAGTGAATACTTTCTTAAACCATTTTATATAGATGACAATTTCGTACTTCTGGACGCCAAATGAAATAAGACATAACACGTTTTTTGTCCAACTAATGCCTGCACTTTACTTCTACAAAGGTTTATTTTTAAAGTAGAGACATGTATAATATATTATATCTGTAATGTTGTATAATGTTGTGTGCTTGAAATGAGATATATTATGTTGCTTGAGAAATATATTTGTCTTCTGTTACAATAGTTTTCGAATAAAGTATATATTTAAGGTCTTTCCCCTTTCCAAGGGAAAGACATTATTGTATTTCTTCTGATTATTATTATTATTAGGTCTTTCCACCCTTCTGTGGAAAGACTTATAGTTATTGTTCTGATTATTATCATTATTATTATTTTCTCTTTTCTTCTGCTAACTTTCTTCGGTGAATTTTTTTTACTTCGCAACATGTCGCTTTGATATTTTATATCTGATATCGGTTACTTATTGCGCTTTCGCAGTTCACCCTGACTGACCGCACCCTTTTCATTTATGGAGTTATCTCCCTTTTTACTAAAAAGATTGTTATTGCTTCTCCTTCTAAACCATTAAAGATAACAACACCAAACCTTTACCAACATGTGTCTTATATCCTTGGGAAACATTTGGACAGATTGATTGAAGGGATCTGAAGACATCTTATATGAGTTGTCTCCCTTTATATAAAAGTTATAAGTGACATTTAAACAAATCTCAAGAGCCAAAGAGATCGAGGCCTGGGTGTCGTTTCATAAAGCGATCGCTTATTAACGTGCTCGTTATCCCATGCAATTTAAATGGGATAACGTGCACGTTCAGCTAACGATCGCTTTATGAAACGGCACCCTGGGGTCTTCACCATAGACCCTCGTGACCTTTCACCTTGAAAATGGACAAGGTAACGTTCTAAATTTTGACACTTGCTTGTTATCGCTACTTCTTTGAAACGGTAAGAGGCAGATAAACACTTATTAAGGGGAAAATGTTCACCGTACTAATGTTTTAATTCCCCCAAGACCAAAAAAACATGTCATGTCCTAAATTTTGACCTTTTGGTAAGTATGAAGGTATTAAAATAAACTCTCTTTTTAAGCTGTTTTATATTTATTTACGACTAAATTTAGACATGCACCCACAAGTTTAAATTATTTGTAATGTGTTCAACCGAACAGTTGATCTTTAATTATTATTATTATTATTAGTTTTTGTTCCGCCACTTTTCAAAATCCTATCAATTTGAGAGTTCGCGAATTGTCATTTTAAAACTTTTAGAATATGAATCTGGACTATATTCTCTATCCCAGACTGCGTTTTGCAAGCCGAAAACTTATAGACATATAGACATATAGAGTTGTCTGCCTAAATACCGAAAATCTTGTTATCGCAATGTCCAGAACCATAAGAGATACAAGAAAACCTCAAGGTCAAAGTTCAAAAGTGACCTCGAACTGAGGTCTCAAATCTTGTTATCATTATAACTCTAAAACCGTAAACGATAGGAGACAATAAATTGGGAAAATACTCCTATCATCAAGACCGTCATTTGGTCTTTTGAGTCCAAAACAGTTTGATGATCAGTTTTGGAGTTAATGCCCTTTACTTGTTTCGGTTGATTTTTTTTTGTTGTAGGTTTTTTTGACTAATAACTTAACAACAGTTAGAGATAATATAGTAAACATGTATTCCTAAAGTGATCAGTAGGAAAAAATATTCAATTTGAGCCCAAGGTGAAAGGTCAAGGTCATACCATAGCAACAAGGTACTAGTAAATTTCATTTTGCAACCGGAAGTGACATTTTGTCCATAGCAACGGGCACAAAAGTCCTAAAGAACCATATATTTTTTTACTGGGGACTACTTCCTTTACTCAAATAACTAATTTTCACAACTGGAAGAGACATTTTGTAATTAGCAACAGACAAAAGTCTATACCCTCCATATATTTAAAGACTTTATATTTATTCTTCCTTTTTTCCGCCACATTTTCAAAACACTGTATAAAAGAGAGCGACATATCTTTTTAATATTTCATACCAAGTATCGTACTCTTAAGACCTGTAGGTTGTTTACCCTGAGACACTGAAATCTTTTCTTTGCAGAGTTATCTGCCCAAACACCGAACACCTTGTTATCAGAACAACTCAGAAACTATAACATTTAGAGAAAAACTGAAAAGTGGGAAATGTTAAGGAACATTTGAGATAACTGTGCCATAAATTATCCAAAACATTTTGTCGAGCGGAGGCGAACGAAATACCTTGAATGTTTCAATGACTCCGGTTATCAGCAAAACTCGCAAACCGGAAGTCGAAAACATTTTTGGTGTTCACCATTTGTTGTTCTGTGACATGACCTTAAACAAAATCTCATGGTCAAAGTTCAGATATGACCTCGACCTTAGGCCTCCAATCTTGCTTGAGTCCTTCATTTGGTTTTTTTGTCCGAAATTGTTCAATGAATCGTAAAGGAGTTATTGCCCTTGACGTGTTTCGGTTGATTGGTTTTTGACTTATAACTTATATCAGTATGAACATAGCTTCAATTTGTGCTCAAGGTCAAAGGTCATGGGTCAAGGTCACACCTTAGCAACAAGGTAACTTATAAAAAGTCCTTAGTAACCCATTTATTTTTAGAATAAGGATGAAGTACTTCAGTGAAATATAATTTTTTACACTCAAAAGTGACATTTTGTCGCTAGCAACCATATATTGTTTGACTGGGGACTACTTGCTGTACTCAAATCACTAATTTTCATGATTGCTAATGACATTTTGTAATTAGCAACATACATAGAGTCCAAAGCATACACATATTTAATAATTTTATACCATACTAGGAAAGACCTTTGAACAAATGACCTTTCGTTTCCATAATATTTATTGTCTGTTGTTGCATATAGATGCACTGGTACGTTTGTACTGATCCGGGATATGTGAGAGGGTGATATGTACAAGTTAAACCGGATTTATTAATATGCTTTTCAGGTTAACCCCTACTAAAAAGCCAATCAGTTGATGCCGTAGTCAAAAGTAGTGCTTAAAAGAACCAAAGTAGTTGTACTTTCACTTTGCAAAATTGTAATTCTGAATGAACCTGTTTACAATTAAGTTTATATGATTCACACATATTTTAGAAGTGAAATGAATCCAAATTTCAAGCAAGTATTAGATTTTGTATGAAACTTAACAGACTGGCACCTTTTTCTATCCATCTGACAACTGAAACTAGCTCAATTTTGTTAACTTTACAAAACATTCTTATTATACTTTAATATTGTTTTGTCGGTCAGATATTTTTTGCGAAGAGTTTTTTACATGGTATTTTGAGAAAATAAGGTTGCCACTAATAGTGAACTTGAGGTAAATTCAGTATTCCATAAAATGTTATAATGGTCACCCATGTAAATCTATTTTGTAAAAAAATTGAAATTGTTTATTTTAGTTACATATTGGGTATTAAAATGCTCCAAATACATTTTAGTCCATACTTTGCAATTTTAACTCAAACTTCTCATCTCGTATCAAATTTCACTCATAATTAGGTATTATATAATATTTCCCTAATTTCTTCTATTGTAATATGTTTCTGCGCTCTCTTTCCTAATTTCTGTTATAATTGGCACATACTACATGAAAGTAGGCAGTACTTGATAATTCTGAATTGTTGTTCATTTGTTATATTAAATGTATTTTTTAAAGAAAATATTGATCGACTCGTGTGTACGCAATGAGCTCAAATATCCACATATCCATCTCAAATAAGAATTTCATTTTTGTCCACCCTGGACATTTGTATGGTTCAAACTGCAATTTTTGTAGGATCTAAAGCTTAAAATGAACTTTTTAAAATACAGTTTTTGTTTAAGTAGGCATTATTTGATTTTAGAGATCATTTCCTATGCTTAAAATGAGCTTTTCCACAAATGGAAAAATTTTAGTTCAATAACAGACCCTTTTTTAACTGGACATGCCTTTTTAGAACTTTTTGCTTAAACATGAATACGTTTTGGAAGTATAACATTTCTGGAACATATAAATGAAAATAATCCTGACAATAAAGATATAAACACATTTCTTAACTGAACTCCCATTACTCACATTCATAAGCTGTACTTGGTGTAGTTTACCATTATGCATTGCAAATGTTAATATCTTTTTGAAAATTGTAAAACCATACTTTTTGGGTATATTTCAGTGAATGGTTACTATTTTCTACACTTGGAAAGCAGAATGGTATGGTTGACTGCAAGATTTATATATTTGTAGACATTGTCTGTTCAAGTGCAGAAAAGGGGGGGGGGTCACCTTTTTCTGTTTCAATATTGACAAGTTTTGTGTAATTTTACCATGTAAGCTGTTTTAATGACAAAATAGTGCTATAGTTTGCAATGTAGTCTGCAGATATTGTCTTGAACGAATAAGGTTGGTCAATATTTTAATTTCTATACCATATATATTTACTTTGGTGTGCCAGTCTGAAATTTTCATGTAATATTGTCCATTTTGAAAAATGACGCGACTCAAATGTCAATTTTGAAGTGATGTTTTTACCCGTTCGGAATCACTTCTAAGAACTTCTGTTCTAGATGCACTCGCTATGTAAAAAACGCTTGTGGTATTTCAAAGCAAAATCTCGCATTGATAGAAACATCACAGTCTTTGCTTCGCTCATACGATTAAGTCAATCCAGTCAATACTATAGCCATTTCGGATTTTAATGTTTTAGTTGTATGCTCCAATTAAGAAGACGCTTAATATTTATTTTAAACAATTTAGAATTCTCGAAACTATGAGCACATTATCTCACACTGGGTACACTAGAGGAAAATATTTTACTTTTACATAAAAAAGAACAAATATTATCACAAGCTCAATTGGGGTTCAACGGATAATTTAGGCAAGTTTTCCTTCACAACATCATTGATACATTCTACCTAATTCACAAAATACTAATTAACTATATAATTATGACGCAGAAAATAGCCAAGGAGTAATTTCATACAATGCTTATAAGGTTTGAAAGACAAATAATAAAATGATCAGACGTAAGTGTACTTGATAAAAGTTCATAAATTCTATTTTTTTACGTATTTGGTTTTTTCAGCCAGCGTGCATACCTTTAGCAATCGTAATCTTTATTGCTTATTTTATGTGCATTTGTTCCGATCCAAACTACCAAAAAATCAAAAATAACATTTCTGAAGTTGTTTCCCTTACAAATTTAATTCTGAGCTTCTTAACGTAAAAAGAAAAAAACAAGTCA
This sequence comes from Limnoperna fortunei, assembly GCA_944474755.1. Lineage (NCBI taxonomy): Eukaryota > Metazoa > Mollusca > Bivalvia > Mytilida > Modiolidae > Limnoperna > Limnoperna fortunei. The sequence continues at coordinate 12,654,953 of OX104118.1, read as the reverse complement.
CAAAAATAAAGATTTTTTTTTAATTCTGTCTACTTGCAATTTAGTTCACAATAAAAAGCATTTTGCATTTTCTGCTTCACTTCCGTCCACGAGCCACTTTACTGCACATCGCAGTTACAACACACAAACATAAAGTCAATAAGTAAACAACATATTTAAACCTATAAAATAATAATTACAAATATCAATAAACCAAATTAAATATATACATTGACGCATTATTACCCTTGTTATGTTATGGGGAACAACAAAGGAGTCGTCCATTATTGAATATTTAGGTAATCATTAATAAATCATTTTCATTTTAAAGCCAACGTTGACAACTGTTACAAAAATAAAATTATATAAAACCAAACGGAATTAACATCAACGTAACCTGTGGAAAAGAAGTCATTAGAAACAATGTTCGAAACAAATAACATCCATCCTTTATTTCGTTATAGTTACAAGGAAACAGTATGGTAGATTAGATGTGTATTGAATTTCCTGTCGGGGATATTTCTTGTGAATTCAATTACCTAACGATCTTCAACTATTATATTGCAATTTTTATAAAACAATCACGGTAACTTACGAAATACAATTTTAACATAAACTTACAATGAACACCTCTCGTCATGTAAAGTTGACAGGAAATGCATTCACGTTCCTACATTGTAATTTTCTTTTACACTTTTTTTTGCACATGATCCATATTTGGACAAAAAAATAATTGAAAACATCGATATAGATATAGCCAAAAATAAATTGACAAAGATCTAAAGTAGAGTATGTACACGATTGTTATCAAAAACAATGCATGAGGTCACTAAAATCGACACATGGGTTCTGAATCTCCGAGTAAATCCTTAAATTTCCCGTCACAACCTTAATTTCAAGTAACAACACTTTATTTTACTGTCGATTCATAAAATGTGAAGGTTGTGACGCGGATTAAGGTTTTCCAAGGAAATTAAGGTTTTGTTGTTTGTAGTGTTAGTTTATCAATGCATTAATAAAAAGTTCAAGTAATAATACTAATGACACAAGAAATAGAGACTAAAAATCAGAAATTTCTAGATGTCAAAACATCAAAATTTCTAATTTTTGGCTAATATTTCCTTAATTCAACATAAAATGAAGTTGAAATAATGTTTAAAAAAATTCCCATGAGTGCGTTCTCATCATGATTACTTTCATGTTAGCACCCATGGACTTTATATTTATATTTATATAGGTACATATGGGCAGCTCCGAGTGTTGAAACGTATATATTTTTGAAACGACCATATTATGGACTTGCCGTAAATCATATATTGTTATTTCATACGAGTTACATATCACAAATACATTGTTTTTTTTAATTATATACAAAAACATTTCTACTGCTATTATAAGTATTGGGCTTGATTTAAATAAATCTTACTATTTTGTTCATTTTTAGCTGAGAAAATCCCACATCACTCTAGTATCATGATATGGATATATTATCGCCCCAATGTTACAAAACAGAGATTACTGTTCGTTTTATTTTTGATCATGGAAATAAATCAACAGTAATCTAAACATTCTAGATACAATGTACACGTATCTGTAGACTTTGAAGCAAAAAGGTGCTGAAAAAAGACCTAGTTGCTCCTGTATTTTAAAAACTTTTAATATATCATGTATATTACAAGGCAAAAATCAAAACCCTTTGGGTCCACAAATCTGTACTATGATTTAAATGTATGTAGCACGGGGTTCTGTCTCCATCATTTGACCTTAGTTGAATGAATTTGACAGTTTTCTATACAGATAATAGCAATATTTTTGGGCAACTACATATCTCATGACCGATAAGATCAAGGTCTTATAATATGGAGATGCAAAAAAACCATAACATTGTTATAACATCTATATATATCGAAAACTGCAAGCAACTGGTAATTGGAGGTAAAGGTCGAATGATGGGTATACAGTTGTTGTAAAATAGCATCTGTATACTGAGTATCATTAGCCTAGGACTTTTGAGATGTCGAGCCCATAAATCCTTAACATTGCTATAATAAGTATCATAAATTGTCAAAGTCACTCCAAATGATTGGGATGCGTTTCTAGACTTTTACTAAAGCATCTGTATAACAAGTTTCATCAACGTTTACTTCTTGAAATATGGAGGTGCACAAGAAAAATTAACATAAATGTTAACGCCAACTTTATCATCGATGATAAAGCAAACCCTATGTCTCTAATGCAAAATGTCTTATTTCTTCATCCTCAATATGTACAAGTGCTACTTCTTCGTCCTCGTCATCAATAACAAAGTTCTTGTTTTTTTAGATACAATAAGTATAGGAACAAAAGATGTTATTTAAAACTGATCAAGGTATTCATTCACATGAAATTAGATAGATCCGTTTTCCACCATAGACTGGCGAATTATAATTGCATCATCAGCCGCAGTTAATTTTTCATTACTTTCTTTTCCAACATTCAGTAAGAAAATTGTTCTAACCTATGGGAAAATCAAATTATTTTTTTGTCTTCAATGCCCATTCTTTTTCTAATTGATTCGTAGGTTTTATATGGAATTGAACACTACAAGAAACCTCTTAGTTGCTTCGAACTTTACTAGAAACTTTATTACACATATCTACCCAACTTCATTTAATTCGATCAAACGTTCACTTTCTTTTTTAACTTATACTGATGTTTACCAACACAGCCCACCTCTTGACAAAGCAAATTATACGCTGCAGCTGGGTTTACCAGACTTTTAGACTCTTCTTCAGATGTAGCATTGTTGATGTTACGGAAGTTGTGTTTTCTGTGGATTTGCTATTTATGATTCCATAGAATTCAGACCCAACAAATTTCTTCCTCAACTTGCCTTTCTTGCCTTGTTAGCATTAACATCCTTTGAGCATTAAAATAATAGAAAATAAATCATCGTAAACTAAACATATATAACCAGCAAAATAAAGAGTTTTAGAAAAGAAATATATATATGATTTAAATATTTTTCAATCTGTGGTTTATATTATATTCGTCTGGCTTTTTTGTTTTTGTTTGAAAATTGTTTAACGCCTCTTTTACCAATTTGTATGCTGGCATCCAGTTTATATTGGGGACCAAGCCGAAAAACTCTGAAAAAACCTTGACCTTTGGGAAGAAATCTGCCAATCCTTGTCACTTAAGATTAGAGTTGAGGACACCTGCATACAGTGAGACTTGAACCTGCAACCTCGGTGGTCAGCGTTCTTCATGTTGTAAATGTTTTGGTAATCTGTTTTTAGAAACATACTTTTAAACTGATTTTTAGGAAACTGTGCGTCACCTACAAAACGTGCCAGCTGTTCTATTTTTTATCACAGACCTTAATTAATGTGTTTTCAAAACGTTTTCTGAAGAATTAGTGGTTACCTTATTTAGAAATATACTAGTAGGTATCGCTGATACTATTAATTATTACTCGTATAAAATGCCTTCCAAACTGTTATTTAGACCGTCTTCATTGAAGGTTGCTGATCAAGCTAACTCCCTTCGATTTGTTTGTGTGTTATACCGATCTTTGCTACAGATACATAACATCCAATAACACCTTTTCCACAATAGCTATAATTGCAAAAAGCACTCAGGCTTATACCAGCTGTACAAACTTTGGTCACCTTTTAATCCCTTTATGATCAAGATAAGCACATGATCTTGGTGACTTCCACATTTATCCAAGCTTGTATCGATGTACAAAACAAACATAAAGCGCAGGTACCAATTTAATAAACAAAGAAAACAAAAACATAAAATATATTAACTACTAGTATGGTGCATTATGTATTAATTACAATTTGGTACATGGAAACCCTACTTTTTTAGAACTTTTGTAATTTTGACCTATAATTTTTCCAATTAACTAGGCGAATTTTCCGGCCGTATTTATCCGATTTCAGTTTTGCCATTTGTCGGGTTAATGTCAGAATGTAGTCCCATTATTCCTATTTATAAAAAATACAACATGAGGTTCATCTCTTACATTACCTCAGCATGAAGCACTTCCAAATAGCTTAAAACGAACTGTATGTAAATAATTTTCTTTTAAACTTATCGTCTGTTTTCTTCATGATATTATTCAAATTTTAGCATAAATGAATATTTGTGGGCGTATTATTTCCAAACCCCACTGGAAGCAGGCAAAGATCTTTTGTCTTAAATCCCAGCTGCTACCTTATTTGTTCGTTCCGTTTAATATCTCTTCATAAATCAGTTTAACCAATTCCAACCATGACATTGTTTTATCATACATTCTTATGTGAAATTTAAATGAACTCTATATAATCTTAACTAATTCGCATTCTACAATAAACATTCCAAAGTAGGAATTCCATTTATGGAATTCATCTTTCATACAACACACCTTTCAAAGATGCAGCATACCGTTCGGGGTTCTCAATGTTTTTCAGGCAGAAAACGCAACCAAACACAGGCACGAACGTTCATTAAGCAGATACATGTAATTAAAACAAATTATCTCCTCGTATCAACACTAAGAAATCTGAAACAAGAAGCCGACAAAAAGGGTGACTCTTTCGAATGATTTCACGGTTCTACATGTCTTATTAAATATGCAACTGCTTTTTGGCTTCCGACTGCTGGGAATAATTCACTCCCGGTCTGCCACTTTTCAATTAATTTGACTAAATTTGTACCATTGCTCCAAAACACACAAAGCGAGGTAAGGATTATTTGTTATAGCTTGTAACAACTGTTTTAGAAAAAATATATATGTACTAAAACAAATCGCGGCTCCATGATGATTTGTAATAGAAAATTTGAAATGCTTAACACAGAGCAAAATTTTTCGGAGTTCTGCTTAACACCGTCATACTGTAAAAAGGGGTAATAATGTCTTTTTAAGATGAGAAGATGGTGCCTAAATAGAACTTTAAAGTTGAAATAATAATATAGTCATAATATTAGTTCTTCGTTAATTATTTTTTTGTTTTTAATTAAAAATTCATTTTAAGACCTTAAGGAAAAGTGTAATATATATGTAGTTTTATAGGAAAAATATTTTTGAAAAATTGCAGGCAACATTTATGAAATATTGAATAAAGTTCACTTTGAATGTACTTTCAAGAAAAAAAGTCTATAAACTTCGTAAGACTGCATATGCAAGTAAGTTTTTAGCAGAAAAAATAATTTCAGGCGAGTCAATGAATAACTACACAAGGCTGGTTTCTATAACATCATTCATCCAGAATTAATGTTATCTAGAATAAGAATAAACCTACCAAATTTTAATTTATTTAATCGTTAATCAATTCGTATGAATTTGTCGACAAGATAACTATAATGTCTGCAAAAATCTTTTAATCTTATTTTAAGTCTACAGAATACAAGTATATTGTGACTGTTAACCAGGTACTGTATGCACGATTAAAATAAATATAACTTAAAAAAGAAAACGAAGCACAAGGAAGAGAAATGTAACATTTTTATTTTGAAAAAGATTTTTTTAAAACTGGTCCGAGGCAAACAGTAACACTAGTAGGTAAAATATCAAGTATATATTAAGAAAATATAAATTCACGAAAATACCTTTTACACTGTCAGACAAATAATACTAAAAGTGTTTATTTTTTTTTTAGAAATATCAGTCTATATTATTATAAAGACTTTTGCATTTACGTGTACAATAGATATATCCTTATATTATTTGTGCAATACACAAATAATCAAAATATTCAATCTACCTGCTTTCAACAGGTTGATGATGAGGATTGTATTTTATTATATTCTGTCCTTTATCATGATAGAACAAAATAGGGTATTTATGATTTCGAAATCCCAAACAAACCCTTGCGAACAAAATTCGCCCAGATTTAGGCGTGGGGTAAAAGGTATTTCTGTGATGTAATGTATATTAGATATACCGTGTTTACTTGTTAGTTATTTGCTGAAAAGTAAATGAAAGTTTAATAACATACCGATCTAATAGACGAGAAATGTAACTTTAGATAATAATTGATATACAAAAACAGGACTTTTAAAACAGGTATGTTAGAAATACATGTTTGGACACAGAAAATGTCACACTTGCATTTCGCATCAGTAATGAGAAAAATTACGTCATGGGCATCACATAAATATCATTGAATTGTTATCATTTAAAATTGAAATGCATGGTTACAGAGAGACTGACCTAATCCAAAAACTTCATCGTAATCACTGGTCCGTGAAATTATGGACAAGCTCAGGTTATACCTAGTCATGTACTATTCATGCCTTAATACAAAACTTTAACCTCAGGTTCCATCTACCAGACGGTAATGTACTATTTATCAGCAATCTATATATTAAATATTGTCATCCTACCATGCATGGTTACAGAGGAACTGCCCTAATTCAAAACCTTTATCGTAGTCGCCGGAGCGCGAAATTGAGGTCAATGTCTGACTGACTGGCAAGTACTCATCATAAGCTACAACTGTACTAAATTAGGTGGACCTAGGGCTTACGCTTACAAAAATAGCAAGCAAAATGTAAAGTATTGACGCAGCCGCTGCATTCCCATGTATGTCTTGCATCCGGCGTCGCAGGCGAGACGAAAGAAATGAATAAATCAGTAAAAAATATAATAGAAAATAGAAAAAATGTTATTGAATGAAATATTTAAACGTTTTGATTTAAAACTTTAAAACTTTAAAAATATCAACATATATTTAGATACTTAAGAAATGATTAAACATACAAAGAATTGTATAAAACTGGTGTTCACAAGAACTAGATGATGCTGAGATATGTGACATCACCAGACTTTAAAAGATATAACAAATAAAAAAGTCAAGGAAGCTGCAACATTACGATAGCAGCAACAGTCGCCCAGTTATGACAGCAATGACAGTTAATGAACAGTTCAGATACCATCAACAGGGTCAGGGCACACTGTCTGAAGAAAAAAGTAATCAGAAACTTAATCAATGTACAGAAAAAAACAGGCATTAAATGACAAAATTGATGAGGAAATTGGAGACGATGCAGATGCTACTACTGTAATATCCATTCATAGTTCAATGAAGTTCCAATGTTCTGCGGAGAAAAAAAGACCTTTTTGAAAATATAAAAGAAAATCAAGACCTAATTCATCTACTTAAAAATACTAAAGATCAAGACCAGTCAAGATTTAAGGCTAACTCTAATCAAAGTAGTTCTATATCTTATTTTTTTTAATTATGATTTGTCAATTGTTGTAAAATTCCATAAAAGTGGTATTTATCAAAAGAATATCAAACGGAGATAGTTCATTCCTGACTGGACACTCGGAACAGCATACATTTTAAAGAAAACGTGAGGACTTATTTTTAGCACATGGATAAGGTTCAAGCCTTGTTATAGTATAATAAACAGAAATTTTAATTTTTTTAATGAGGGCAATATTTCGCAATGAGACACGTCATATTAGTTACCAACGAGTGAATGCAGACTGTAAACTTATTTATAAGCATTTTATTCCCTTATAAAAAATTATCCTGACCCAAGAGCCTGTGGTGCTGAGCACAATACTGGTATACCAGTATTGCGACCATCAAGTACAAATGATCCTTAAACTGACCCCATTATTTTTTAATGGTGGGCAAAAATATTGAACTAAAATATGTGTTAAACTGTAAGATACGAAGTTAATGTGATAACTAAAAGTCTACGTCTATATGAAATCAAGCGCCCTTCACTTGGAGCATCTGCTGGCCATCTGTAAGGGTGACCACTTGATAATCAGTAGGCTTTTAGGTAGTTAGAGATATTTTTATCACAATCAGACAACTTCACGTTAACATCGTTTGGGAAATTGCAAGACTTTCTACATGCTAATATCTGTATAGAACATTGGACATGTGTTGCTGTCTGGGCGGCCATTGATAAATCTGCCATCTACAAGGAAATGTATAAAAGAAGATAATTTCCTTAACTTTTTAAACAAATGTCATGAACAATGTAAATTAAATTTATATTTTAAGGTCAAATCCTTTACTTAATATGAAATACATTTTAAAATAATGACGGTTTCTTTCTTGAAATTCTTGATTTTTTTGTTGCAAAAATTTTATAGGCATGTGTGAAAATACATTTCATGCGCTTCTGGTGAGACTGTTTTCATGCATTCTGTTAAAAATACTCGTAAAATGATTTTTGAGGTTTTTTTGCTTTTTTTTATTAAAATGAACTTTAATATAAAAGAAGTCTGACATTGCATTTACAACGTTTTTATACAAGAATACATGTACTTATATGTTTTATGTTAGCGATACCTTGTTGATAAAAATTATTCACGAAGTTGTTGTTTAGGATTATGTTATTCTTTGTAGTTGATACTAGTGGAATTTCTGGGATGATTGAGAGATTTAAAGATTTAGACAAGATCCAAGTCTGCGAGCTGTGTACTCAAAATGAGAAAGACGATGATTATCGAGAATGTGATGTTAAAGTGATTGCCTTTAACATTTCACAAGATGAAATTGTGAAATTGCAACGTATTGTAAAATACTCGGATAGCTCTTTTTTCTTGGAACTATGGAAAAAGCATGGTACTGATTTCTTTAAAAGGAAAAAACGAGCTCTTAAAGTTGATGAGGTACTCTCGGAAGTTTATGCTACCGTATGTCAAGAAGTGGAAAAACTGCATAATATATTAAAAAGTGGGGATATTTCCTTCAAGAATTTTGAAGAAATGTGTGCAAAATATTCTACTGATGATTTAAGCAATCAGCTTATAATTTTTGAGGACAGGACAATCGAACATTGGATAGCTATGCGAATGAAACAACTTGATCGATTTAGGGAACTAAAAACTCATAGAAGTGGGGTTGAAGTCTTGATGAAGATCGTAGAAGAATTTGAAGTTAGCGGGGATTTTGGACCATTTAGTGATATAATAAGCCTGGTAAGACCGGTTATTAACTTGTCAAATGAAATAAAAGAAATTCTTTAAAATATAACATGTATCGCTCACTCGTGCTTATATCCTTGTATATGTCTGCATAGTTTTTTTCAAGAATCAGAGGACACGCCTTGTTACTACAAAAATAGCCTTACATTGTGATAAATTCTTGAGCCCTTTTTCAAACAACAAAATTGCACCGAAAACATTTTTAGAACGTCATCAACCAAATTATCTCTCGAAACATCCATGAAGTTCTTAACCATTAAAAAGATTTATTAATTGAATGATTAATGGTTCGTTTAAGTCCAGCTAGCAGTTTTTCAGCTATACACTGGACGAAAAAAAAATTGAAAAAACTTTGATTTGATACATTTTAAGGTAATAAATTAAACTTGTGCAGTAATGAATATGCTAATCTTGGTTAAGATGAAGAAATTAGTACGACTGTAACGCATTGGATACGTTTTTTGTACATGAGATACGATCAAAGTGTACGAGGCACAAAAACATAGAAAATTGAAGTTAATATTTAATTTTCACGGAATATATGTGTCATTTATATATCTTTGTCATAACTTTAAATTAATACACAAGCTTAGATATTTGATGTTAAAAGAAAACAGTTCGACCAATGCCTTAAAATGTGTAAATGACCACATGTTTTGCTTTTACCGTTGTCAGTTTGTTTTATCTATATAATAAACAATCAATTTCGTCAGTTGTAAATCTTTGAAATGCCAGAATTGTGTGTAAATGCTTCAATCTTCAAACACGTGTATTACAACGCAAAGATAAATTCAGTCTGCTTCAATATTAATAGATAAAAGGTTCACAAAAAATTTACTATGCTTGTAGTGTAAATCGTTTGTTGCAATTAATTAAAATTGCGTTTTCCGTCAAGTATCGTCGCAGTGTTTGCGATTTCCAGAGGCATAATTTCTTGACTATAAACATCGTAACACTGGAATATCGCCAAACATTGCATTCACTATTTTAGTTCATGTAAAGGTTTAATATTTATTAACCATCAGATGAATAGCACTCTACATACACCTATTAAGGTCGTTAAGGTGGATGTAATTTAAGAACTAAGCAAATTAAATGTACTTTACATAAATATTTAATTCATTTCAAGGTAAAATCTTCATTTTTTCGAATTTACTAATGAATTAAAAGATAATAAATGCTAACACGCGTAGCAACGAATGGAAAACCAATTCAAAACAATTTAAAGATTCTTTTTTAAATTACGTCTTTATTTAATTTTAAGTCGTACAAAATTTTAAGAAATTTTATTTTAAATGGAGACGTACTTTTACAAAATATCAACAAAAATATATGTTCTGTTAGCTGAAAATACCATCACTGTTTATACCAATTTTATTGTAGTTAGTTTCATTACCTGCTACATTTTACTATTCCCGACCTTTGTAAAGAGATAAAAGGTCAAATTATGATCACTTTAAAACATACAAAAGTATGTGACTGTATGTGACTTAAAGAACAAACCAAATGATTTATTTCTGGTTTGGTTTTACTGTTTTGTCTTTTTTGACAGTTTCCTTGGTGTTTGGTATTTTGTTACAACATTAATTTAAGAATCTGCCTTGACAAAGGTTGGAAGGTCACATTCTCAGCAAAACAGTTATGTCGCCATCCGATAATCCATTTTTGAAAATTTTATGTTTTAAATATTGTTGCAAAAGACAAAAAAGGCAGATGCTAATTTACCTAATGGCCTATGATGGCCCCGTTGTGTTACTATTGTACTTAGTTATGTGCTCTGTTCACCATAAAAGTTTCGATCTTGTTAAATGAACATCTATGTTGATTGCCTTTAAAATAAATATTTTTTTCTATTATTCTACACATTGATACAACACGCACTGTAATTTTACAACATCCGTTCAATTCAGTACACGTTTTTGAAACAAATTTTAAGTGATAAAATGCATAGTTGCTGGGATATTTCGTTAAAATAGCACCTCACTGATGTAGGGCAATTAAATATTTGAATTAAGGATACGTTAAAAGTCCCATATGAGTGAAAATGTTCTTCTGTTTAATTGGCAATCGAGTGTTTTGTTTCAGTTTCATTGATTTGTCATGCATAGCTGAACGAGACTTATTATTGAAAGAATGTTATTTATATATAGTTTTGTTTCGTTTAATAATCTACATCAGAAAATTGCAGGCGAAACAATGAAGCTAATAATTCACTCAAGTCATGCACTATGTGACACCTCGTCTTGTTTGGATGTAATCTATTTTTTTTGTACTAAATAAGGTTTAGAAGTGCATTATAAATGTTATTAGCAAGACTTCAAAACAAGTGTCACTCATTAGGAAATAAACGTCATGTGTTGCACCAAGCTCGTTAACAGTTGTTCTTTTGTGACCGCTTAAGTACCAATATTTCTACTAATTTTTTTTTTCACTTGGGAATAAGCATGTGCTTTTTGCATGGATTTGTATATTGATTTTTTTATTATGCGCAAAAAATGAGAATAATTCGTTTAGTAAAAAAGATGTATTAGAATATAGTACTAAACTGTAAAAAAAAACGATAACTCTAGATTCTGATAAATAATTTGTTATAGAATACAGAGAATATTTTACGCAAGACACATAAATTTCTAGAAATTAATCTGATTTATATAGACTCTTAAATGTCGTACTGCATTTGCTATAACGTATACAAAAGTTTTCAATTAGCGGTTTGATTGGCTGCATTTAGGTGCATATTGTTAAATACTAGTCATATAGTCGTGTTAGACATTTCAAATGCCAATCAGAAAAAGATAAATACAAACGAATGTATTGCGTTAAACGTCATGAAAAGAAAAACAGACAAAACCAAATGACATATAAAATTTTTTTTGTTTCTTATTTAGATAACTAATCCCGATTCCAAAATGGAAAGTTTGGAAGACAAGTACTCGGAAATATGCAACAGCCTCGTCAAAATGACCGCAGAACAAATAACATGTTTAGAGACATTTATAGAGTGTAAGCAGTTGGTGCATTGGCTCAAATCACGAATGGGTAAGTAAGCCAGACATTTGCAACATCATGTTCTTTGAACAGAAGATCAATAAATTAAACATTAAACTTCGCAATTACAATTATGATTGTCAAAAACCTTATATAATATTTCGTAAAACACTATGGCTAAGTAAACAGGGCCTTTGTGTTAAAACTATTGAATAAAATTTCAAAATATAAGCAGTATGTAATAAATACATTTTTTCACAATCTAGTTCGTCGCAAACTAATACTTGCCAAAAAATTTATGGACATTAGAAAAATGTAAAACATTGAAACAGTATTTTCGTGATAAATCTTTTTTGACCTGGCAGCATCACAATATGCGATAAATGATTCATTTGATAAGCGTTCGAATGGATTTAATCGCCACTAATTTCCACTAACCACCATCTAAAAAAGATTCAACACAGATTTAGAAAATGCTTCAAATTTCAAAGATACTAACAGAACAACATTCATAAAAATTCCTTTAAAAACTTATTTTAACTGCAAATAAAAATTACGTAGATGGTGATTGCACATAAGGATTAAAATGCTGAAACACATTGTCTAATACATGGCGCAAGTAACTATGGAATCGAATACGGTTCAATAAACTTATATGGAAAGATATATTTTCAGGATCAGTTTACTTATGCATGATTCGAGTGCACCTTTTTCACAAATAAAATTCATCATCTATGTGTAAATTTCAACTACCATTGAACAAATTTTAGACTTATCCAAGCTATATCTACAAATTCTACTGTGGAAAACAATAAAATGACAAAGTATTGTCTTTGTATCATACCATGCAAACGGTGTTTAAGGGAATTTAGTAATCGTCTTATCTGTTTGATTGTCTGTTCAGACCAATTCTTGTTTGTCATTAAAATGTAACATGTCAGTTACAGATTACATCCCTTTATGTTAGAATGACGTCTATTTCGTTTTTATTTTTTAAAAGTTGTTAGCCTTTTAACGTAGACATTTCACCATTTCACGTTGTTCATATGGTTAATTTAAAAGATAATGAAATGATAAACAGCATTGCAATAACAACAAAGTATGAGGTTTCAACCAATTCTGTCAAGTAGGCAAGCACATGTATTAAATGTTATCTATGCTCACAATACATGTTTCAATTTAAAATTAAAACATTTAAAACAATTTCATTCACATCACATATCTCCGGAATCAGCTCATAATATATAAACTGTTGTGATGACAACAAATCTTACATTTTTAATATATATTTAATCTTTTAATAGAAGGATTACAGGAGCTGAAAGTTTTTGTAAATCTTGCATATGATTCAACTGGTGATGATGGGATAGAAATTGCACGGGTCACATATTTACAGTCGGTAGCTATCGGTTATGGGCCGCTGATTTTCAGTTTATCAACAGACTGCAACTGCGAACAGTTAATAAGCCAGTGTAAGATTGTCTGGACAACGCTTGAAACTAATCACAATCTACCAGATCAACTGGTAAGATAACTATGCAAAGATCATTTGGACTACCTTGAACTGACAATAATAATAATCTGATAATAATTTTATTGATGCTTGTACAGAAAACAGAAGAAAATATAAATCCTAATAATAATCATTTGGACTACCTTGAACTGACAATAATAATAATCTGATAATAATTTCATTGATGTTTGTACAGAAAACAGAAGAAAATATAAATCCTAATAATAATCATTAAGGATGATTCATAACATTTAATATAATCAACACAAATCTATTAAAAACTTTGATTTTTGTAACGGTAATCAGTTTCTGTTTACATTTTGCATGTGCCAGAAGGGTCTTATTCAACTTAAGGACATATCCTACTATTCGATCTCCATATGATATTTTCTTAATATTTTGTCTTAACTTTCCTTATGACAAAAAGCTAAAAAAAATTTTAGGGTACTAGGATTATGCAATATTTTACTTATAATTTCCCCATAGTTTCTTGTTAGAATCAATCTAGATTGTTTTGAAGGCTTCATGGGATGTAGACGACAAATATGCCATAATGTATTTAAAATACACAAGTTTCGAGCATAAATGTCGAATCAATACGTTCCTGTCATTTTTGTTATGGACTCGGAATAAACAGAATCTCAGATCGCAAAAAATTGACCAATGATAATTAAACTATATTTTCAAAGAAGATAGAGGAAAAATTACTCTCTAAATTGAAGAAATAAAACAATATGGTCACCGAATCAGGGGAAACAATATTTGTGAAAAATATGTATAGGCCAGAATTGGCGGTAAGGAAAGAGCGCGTTTTTCTTCGTACAAACTGCAATATCTTTTCTAGTTTTGTAGCGCAGAATACAATCACGCAAGTACAATAGTTTTTTGTCTGTATGTTTGCTATTGAAGAGTGATAAATTTTGGTTTTTTTCACAAATTCTAAAAGGCTGTATTGCTTTTTTACTTATAAAATAACATTTTAGTTGATCAATAAAACGTACGGTAACGGAAATGGAAATTCGCGGAATATTGACGAAGACGACTTCATAAACGAATAACGGAACAATAAGCGTTTTAAATCAAAATGTGCAGAAACAATAGTAGGATTTGTCTTTTAAAGTAGTAGTAAATGAATTAAAAATGATCATTTGTATTGAAAAGCAATAAAATAGTCGTTGTCGTGTGTCATTCTAAGTTTAATTGGTTGACTTTTAGAGTAAACTACTGCCACCGTATGGAACGCCAAACTGAACAAAAACGTCTAAGGCTTACACGTTAAATAGTTAACATGTAAGATTTTTTTACGTGTAAGAACTTTTACGTGTAAGTCTTACACGTAAGAATTTTTTACATGTAAGTTTTACGTGTAAGTCATACGTGTGAGAACTTTTACGTGTACGAATTTTTACGTGTAAGATTTTTTACCGTGTACGAATTTTTACGTGTAAGTCTTACATGTAAGTCTTACACGTAAAAAATAACCAATCAGAAGACATTGTTTGCAAATGGGTATCTATTTATTTCATTGTGATCAAAGTTCACTACTATTTTAATAAAAGGAAATCCTTCGCTGGGCATCTCCTGTGAGCCTGTTGCAAACATCAAAAATGCATTTAATCTTCTTCCACTTTCAAATACAACTGCTTTTACATCTGAAAAAATAAACTCTTTTACTAAACCATATCGATATGAAATGATAATGCAAACCATTAAAACATATATATATATATATATATATATAAGTGTCTAATGAATTAACCAAACAATGTCGTTGTAATTTCCACTCTGAAAATATCTGTACACACAGATTTGATTTTTGAGCCGTCCCACCTCGGGAATCGAACTCGTGTCAGTTTATAACATCTATGGCTACTGCGCCTAGCATGTAAAGACAGAGGTGTAACCTCTAGACCAGATCCGTCCGCTAAAAAACGGAGTTTCACTGGCCTAGTGTTACCTTTTGGTTGAACATGTCATTTACATACACAATGTTTTTGTGCGACCCGAGCTTTAATTACAACGATTTTCATACAATCAGAATGGATCTGTAAGCAATTATACAGATGCGTGCATATAGTTGTTTTGAATTTCTATTTATAATTGTCTATTTATATATGCCCAACATCTGATTGTATTTCAACATTGGATCTTTAGAAATGCACTAAAGATACATAGTTAAGATAAATGATATTTATAAGTGTCTAATGAATTAACCAAACAATGTCGTTGTAATTTCCACTCTGAAAATATCTGTACACACAGATTTGATTTTTGAGCCGTCCCACCTCGGGAATCGAACTCGTGTCAGTTTATAACATCTATGGCTACTGCGCCTAGCATGTAAAGACAGAGGTGTAACCTCTAGACCAGATCCGTCCGCTAAAAAACGGAGTTTCACTGGCCTAGTGTTACCTTTTGGTTGAACATGTCATTTACATACACAATGTTTTTGTGCGACCCGAGCTTTAATTACAACGATTTTCATACAATCAGAATGGATCTGTAAGCAATTATACAGATGCGTGCATATAGTTGTTTTGAATTTCTATTTATAATTGTCTATTTATATATGCCCAACATCTGATTGTATTTCAACATTGGATCTTTAGAAATGCACTAAAGATACATAGTTAAGATAAATGATATTTATAAGTGTCTAATGAATTAACCAAACAATGTCGTTGTAATTTCCACTCTGAAAATATCTGTACACACAGATTTGATTTTTGAGCCGTCCCACCTCGGGAATCGAACTCGTGTCATAGATGTTATAAACTGACACGAGTTCGATTCCCGAGGTGGGACGGCTCAAAAATCAAATCTGTGTGTACAGATATTTTCAGAGTGGAAATTACAACGACATTGTTTGGTTAATTCATTAGACACTTATAAATATCATTTATCTTAACTATGTATCTTTAGTGCATTTCTAAAGATCCAATGTTGAAATACAATCAGATGTTGGGCATATATAAATAGACAATTATAAATAGAAATTCAAAACAACTATATGCACGCATCTGTATAATTGCTTACAGATCCATTCTGATTGTATGAAAATCGTTGTAATTAAAGCTCGGGTCGCACAAAAACATTGTGTATGTAAATGACATGTTCAACCAAAAGGTAACACTAGGCCAGTGAAACTCCGTTTTTTAGCGGACGGATCTGGTCTAGAGGTTACACCTCTGTCTTTACATGCTAGGCGCAGTAGCCATAGATGTTATAAACTGACACGAGTTCGATTCCCGAGGTGGGACGGCTCAAAAATCAAATCTGTGTGTACAGATATTTTCAGAGTGGAAATTACAACGACATTGTTTGGTTAATTCATTAGACACTTATAAATATCATTTATCTTAACTATGTATCTTTAGTGCATTTCTAAAGATCCAATGTTGAAATACAATCAGATGTTGGGCATATATAAATAGACAATTATAAATAGAAATTCAAAACAACTATATGCACGCATCTGTATAATTGCTTACAGATCCATTCTGATTGTATGAAAATCGTTGTAATTAAAGCTCGGGTCGCACAAAAACATTGTGTATGTAAATGACATGTTCAACCAAAAGGTAACACTAGGCCAGTGAAACTCCGTTTTTTAGCGGACGGATCTGGTCTAGAGGTTACACCTCTGTCTTTACATGCTAGGCGCAGTAGCCATAGATGTTATAAACTGACACGAGTTCGATTCCCGAGGTGGGACGGCTCAAAAATCAAATCTGTGTGTACAGATATTTTCAGAGTGGAAATTACAACGACATTGTTTGGTTAATTCATTAGACACTTATAAATATCATTTATCTTAACTATGTATCTTTAGTGCATTTCTAAAGATCCAATGTTGAAATACAATCAGATGTTGGGCATATATAAATAGACAATTATATATATATATATATATATATATATATATATATATATATATATACTTAGACGTTTGTATATATATATATATATATATAATTGATTATCTATTATTCTCTTTTGCCGTATTTAGTTTTTCTGTGTCCTTGTGTGAAAACAAGGCATACTGATATTGCACATTTATGTTGCTGGATGTTTGTACATGTATATAGCATGCATAGTTTCAACGAATAGTGTACACATAGTTAATTTATATATATTAAACATTAACATTTATATTATGCTTTGGTTGCTGACATGTCACAAATCGTCCTTGATTTTTGGTACTGGAATTTTACATAGTAAGCCATTTTTATTTTTAATGGGACATTGTGTTGATTTTGAAAGATCGTCTGCTTTTGTGACGTTCAATGGTATTCGGACAAACTGCGAGACTTTTCCCGTCTCAACTGCAGACGGCATTACCCGATTTCGAAAAATCGTCCCATCAAAATGAAAAAAAAAAAACAGCATTTCAAAACGCTGGTTAAATGTGGAAAAAAATTGTTAAATTATATATAGACATTTTTTCATCTACTTAAGGTGCATAAGCTGGACCAAACTCCGTAATCAGTTTTCATTTGTAAGTCTAAAAACCTCCACACAGACACTGTGACGTTAAATTTAGATATTACTAGTGAATACAATGTATTTCTATTGAAAACGCAACATACTTACATATATGTTAAGTGTTATTGGGAAGCATAAAATCTTGAGAAACATGTGGATACAAATCATAGCTGACATATAGAAGTGTTATTACCTAATTGGAACCAAAGGTTGTTAAAACACATTAAGATTTATTCAACAGTAACCAACTCATACTCCATTTTTTACATTATCAAAACAATTTTAGCTTCATTGAAAATCGGCAGAAACTCACACTAAAATTGTATTATTATCAGTGTGCTCTATGTATGCTGCTGCTTCTTGAATTTAGAGAGAAGCTGTTGTTTTGTAGGCAGAACTTTGTAAAGTGCGTATTTAATATTAACATTTTATTGGTGAAGACTTCTGTTATTTAAAATTTTCAATATTCAGATTTGTATTTGAATTTCTAATACAGAAAGATACGTGTCAAAACTTGTCATGGTTAAAAATAGTTGATGAAGCACACGGATCAGTGAAGATGACTTCCCTTCTCCAAGCCAAATTGATTAACAAGAATGGAACATACACTCTAAACACAAGACAAACAGAGGAGCACACATACCAAGATCTCGTAAGCAATGATCGAAATTTATAAGTTTTTGCTTTAATAAATTTGGTTTTCTTTATATCGATATATTATTACCTGTTGTTCGTAAGTTCTGAATATCGTTGAAACCCTATTTGACGACATTGCTTGATTTTCGTAATGTATTTGATAACCTTGGTATCTTTGATGACATTTTATTTTGTATTTAAAAAACTCGTTTGAAGGAATTGATCGTTTATTGCTTTCTACAAAATGTAGATCTCAGTATTGTGGTAAAGGTAGGTTGTTTTTTTTTTGGTTAATTTTTTTAAATGGGTCCGATTGCCATAGTCAACAATTTTTCAGCTTAATACTGGCGTCCAGATTTTATTGGGAAGGAAGCTGGGGTACCCGGGGAAATCCCAAATTTCGATAGGAAAAATGTCTGAGACACGCACACACTTTACGCAGTGAGTCAAACCCTCTATTTCATTTTAGACAAGCACGTGATCAATAGCAGTTGACTAACCACCTTAACAACCCTCATCGCCCACTTGTTTCTGTATTCATGTAAAGGAGATTTATTCCAAATCCAGAACAACAAAGAAAAACACAAAACCAGTACCGATGTCCTTATTTCTGCCTTCTTTATGATGATGTCTCATGACTGTACAACGTTTTGGTCGCATTTATTCCGATGAGTTTGAAATTATAGACGCAACAAAAAGTTTAATTAATATCTTGATATCTACTTTTGAAGTTGCTTCATTTAGCACTTTTGTTTAGGAAAATTATCGCATTACCCGATTATGAGTATATTTGTCACAGTAACAAATTTTATCAATTTCAATATCTACACCAGGTTTACCGAAAGATTTGCTGCTCAGAGAGTGTCTAATACAGATAAAGTATTTCTAATAGTGTTAACTAGTGACTTTCCTACGTAAATTTTATTTGCACTATTATGAATTAGTACATAGGTATCAGATATCTGTCACATAGACAGTGACGGACATTCTTGAAAATCTTACAAGTCAATCCTCAACATATAAGGACACATTGAAACGCCAGTTATCACTAATGAAGCGGATATGTTTACCTTCCGAAAACGCTGTTATCACCGCTTTATTCAGATAGGATGTTAGTTTGATATTTGAACATTGTATTGCTTTTGTGTTCATTCGTTTTCTGTTAGTATCGGCATAGTGATTTCGTACATTAATTGTTTTCTATTAAGTACGCTATCGTTATCTCTTGAATTACAGTGTACACAATAATAACGTAACTTTTTATAGATTTACAGCCAGCAAACTTTAACCATATTTCTAAGTATTGCGACAACCATATAATTTTCTCTAACCAGCGCATTAAAGATTCATCAGTAAAACAAAGTTAACGTAATACCAAAATATTTATTTAAAAAATACTGAAACAATTCTAATAGGATTATACAGCTGTTTGCCTACATTTACAGATTATGATATAGTATATTTCTTCCAGCAATATCTATGTAATTCCATTACAGAAGTTATGTGAAGTGTTGCAGTTGAATGTTGAAGAAGAAAGACAGGGACGCAAAATACGTCGAACCTACACCTTTGACCAGCTAAATGATCTTCATTCTCGGCTTATGCTAGTCGCAGATACGACGGAAAAAACACAAGATGTAAAACAGAGCGCGGATAGATTTATTGAGGTGCGTATAAGGTTGATAATATTCAGCCTTAGCTTAGACCGTGGTTTCAAAAAATATTTCAGGAAATGTTAGATGATAAATTCTTCGATGGTTTATTGTAACCATATGTTGTCATTAGGTCTTACGACCTATATCATAAAGAGCTAAAAAATCGTATGTTACTGTATTTACAGAAAACAATCACTTTAACATTAAATTATTTCAATATGTCAATATAAACTTTTTAGCATACACATGTAAACAAAGTTAAATGAAATGCATTTGGATACAAATTATTGGCTTTAGTTTTAAGTAATACTATTAATACTATTAAGTAATATGAAAATACGATTGCAAACTATTCGTTATTAATTTTCAATCTAATTTTTATTTACTTAAATATAAATATGTTTCAAAAGTCCAACTTATAAAAGGCATCTATGCTTGCATATATTTAATTTTTCAGATGTTTGTTGCTTTAAAAACTCTAGGTGATAACTACATTAAAATCCTGAAGTCTGGCTGCATACTTTTCTCGCATTTTGAGGTTGAATATAGATGTGATCTAAAAAGTCCAATTAGTCTTTTTATCAGTTTTGGACACAAGTCAGATAAAAAGATAATAAAGGGCCGCAGAAACGAGAATGATAAGGTCGAAAGTTTATTCATTCACATAATAGCCGGGTTTTTAGACAGATGTCTTGGTGAATGGCAGAACGTCATTGATGAACAACGTGATACAAATTACATACTGAATCAGTTTTCCATCAAACAACTGGTCATCCTTCAACACGAACTAGCCAAACTTTGGATAGATAAAGAACCATCAATACGCTTGTATCCACTTTTATCTGTCATCAAACATCATTGTACAAAAGATGATCTTATCCTTGCAATTAAACACGCAAAACAAGAATTGGTACAATTAGAAAATAAAAAGAAAATAGATAAAATGAATACTTCACCAAATGAGACTTACAGTCTAGAGGCAGTTCATATGTTTATATCAAAAATGAAAGAGGCAAATTTCTCAGAATCATTGGCGATTGAAGCTCTGAAATACGTCAAACCATACGATGTATCGGGCGGTAAGTTAACGTATCGTATAACTGAAATAAGTCTTGTGTGTAAATGAAGCATGTTTTTATTGTATTAAATTATCTGTATATTTAAGGAATAAGGGAAACTAGTGTATGAGGGCAAGTGCAAAAATACCACTTGTACATGTATGTTCATTATGATGCAAAATTAATTAAACTCCCTTCTTTATAGATTGGATGTAAAATTTCATCAAGTCTAAAATGTATAGAATAAATGTTAAATACAATGTATACGGTGAAATTTACAACATATCTGCTGCAGAGTTCATTTGATATCGACTTTTTATATAGTGGTTTAAATTTTTAAAAAAACAAGATCATTTCTCGTTCTGTGTCATTTTAACAAAAGTGTAATGAATGTCATTATACCAAGGTACTTGCTCATAAAATTAATTGTTATAACGATATGATTCAAACAAAAACAGTTTTGATATTGGTGTCCAGCATGTTACCACTGATCTATTAAGCATATAAATAAAACGAAACAAAACCGTAAAGGGATATGTTTAGTTAATAGTTTGAAAACATATTAGATCATTCAATAGGTAATGATTTAAAATTAATAGAAACAACATAAAAATTTTTTCAATATATTTCTATTTTAACCATGGCGACGCGCCATTTTCTTATACAAACACTATTATAGTATTATTTTACATGTTACAGCAAAATATTTCTACAGCTGTATACAATATAAGTAAACATAATTTTTCTGATAAATAATTTTCACTGATATATTTCAGATATAGTTTTATAATCTGTTACAATTCCAACAGATAAATAAAAAAATTTCGTATTTCCCTGTAAAGGGGTACAGGCAGTATGTTTTGAAAATAAAAAGTTTTAAAGCCGTTATGTCCGGAAAACATTTTTATCAATTCAAAGTGTTATTTTCGCACAAACTCTATGAGCGTAGATAAAGATGAATACTCTTGAAATAAGACACCAGACAAAGCAATAATTAAAGCTTCACATAATGTCGTTAAATATGTATTGTCACATATAGCAATAGATGGACCACAAGTAAATTTCAAATCGATCGAATATTGTAGGACATAAATTTTTGATTTCTTATAACATTTATAAGGAGTATAACCAAACTCAAATATATAGTTATGTTGTTCATACTGTATAAAATAGGTAATCGCTTGGCTTTTTGTGTTATTTTACTTTAAATGAAAGAAATATTCCTTTAACCACATCCCATAAACACTTACCTTTAATGTTGACGCCAAATGAAATAGCCACGTATATCTTCTAGTGTATCAAAACATCAGGGAAACTCAAATACAGGCTAGAACAGTAATAATTAACGAGTTCGGAGAGTTACACGCTCCCTGCACGATAAAGACTTTTAAAAAATATATTTCGAAAAAAGAGAATAAAATTTGGCGGAAATATTGCTCGCTACACGAAAAAAAACCAATAAATTAACCAAATGAAGGTAATAAAAAATACCGAAACCCGAGGAAACTGTCAAATAAGACAATCCACAAATCAAAGTCCGAGTCAGCGGCAAACTCGAGCATCAACAACCAAAAATATAGTAATGGCTCAGACTTGGTACATGCATTTCAAAAGAATTGGTAAAACACGTTTTATGGCATGCAAACCTTCCGTTTCTATTACTGTAAAACGTTAGTTTGTTTTTTTTATTAAAATGTATGTATACCACTAGTCGTAATAATATTCGTAACACAATCTGTTTAGAAACATTGGAGAAACTATCAGCAACCATATTTTTTAAACAAGAGATTATATTTTCCAACATGGAAGTGGTATCCATAACTACAAAAAAGCAAAAGCCCAAAGTCCAGGGACATTTATAAATCCGGATATAGACAAACATGAACAACTTAAAACAAAATCCATAAACCCAATCATTGTAATGTCTAAGAAAAAAAATCCAGAAAAGGAAAGACTACCAAGACTAAGGGAAAATGTCCGATCGTGTTTGAGAGGTTTATTTCCCACTACGACCAATTAAGCCATGGAGACGACCATAGAACTTCTTGAGGGATAATATCAACCTAGGCTCAACAAACCCTCGTTTGAGAAGTTTAGTAGTCAACAGCTATGACCGGTATAGAAAATCGGAATACCGATCACAGGATCTGGAATAACGTATAAGTTGTGAAATGTACACACCATACGCTGAAGCTGCTGGAATGTTGCTATCGATGACATAATTTTAAATTAAAATCGTCTCGTTTATCGTTAATTCTAAGATGCCTTGGTGTCATATTCAAGGTGTAAGTAACAAAATGATGAAGTGAAAGCATTTCTTTGGTTTTGGTTATTTCCAGTTCTGAAGGATATATTAACTTAAGCCACTCAGCAAATTGAGGGTTGTTAATTAAAAGGACATGATCAATATATCTATATGTTAAATTAACGGACATAAGACGTTGAACAATTTTGTTTTGTAAGAATATAGGAACATATCGGCAAGGAATTTAACGACAGACAGTATTCAAAAATCTAGAAACCAATATGTTTATATATAAGATCAATACTTGAACACATATGTACCCTTGTTAAAGGGATGCAGGACACCATATGCCATTTTTGTGAAAATTTAAAAATAGATAGATATCACATTTATGATACATTAATAATAATTTCTTTCATTGTTCTAACTCTAAGTTTCCATAAAATGAAAAATAAAAATTAGATTCTTAAACGTATATTATTACTTAAATTAAGAAATAATAAGTTTTCGCACCAATAAGGTTGGTATTGGCACAAATAATGAAAATGAAACTTTAACAAGGAGGTAATTTTGACAAAAAAATACAATTTAAGCGCTTTTTGACCAGTTATCTCTCAATGGACAAAACTTTAACTCGGAGACACATATTTATTTCCATCACCAATATGTATTCCAATTGCTTGACCTTATATAAAAAAAATCATTTCATTGGACAGAATTTTTGTAATCTTTTATTTAAGTGCTTTTTATTCTCTTCTCTGTATAATCTATTAAAAATTTTAAAATTTTAGTTCTCATCACCTCGAAAATAAACTCTGAAACCCTTGTTTTTATTTTGAATTATGATTACTTGTATAATAAACTAACTATTTGGCAAATTTAAAGACAATTCATTGACAAATTATTTTCAGTGAAAGTCTCCTGCATCCCTTTAAGTAGGTTAAAAAATTAACACTACCAAGCGGAACGTATACTCAACCAAAAAAGAAACGCAACACACTTTTTAAGTTTAAAAAAGATTTTTGTTGCTTAAACATAAATTGGCTAACTTAGAAAATAAATATTGGTGATTACATTTAAACCTCATATGACATTTTACCTCGGGCTGCATTTAAATTCAATCAAACGTGAAAACCTGGTATGCACGTTTCGAAACTTGTCATGTATAGATGATTTACAAAAATCAGTTTGCTCTGCACGTGCAATTCACGTGCCATTTTTAGCTGGTACTGCGGGTATAACAATATACTTCTTTTCTCCAATGCATTGACATTTGACAAGGAACCACTGTGCCGAGGTTAGACGCCGGAACACCGATATCGGTCGACAACAGGCTGGTGGAACACAGACTGAGGTAGCGAAACCCTACAATGTACACGGAAGCATCACTACTAACGCCCAGGATCAGTACATCAGGCTTTTCCATTTACGCTACAAGATCGTTCCTGCAACAATTTCTGCCAATAACATCTCTGGCATGCGGAGAATTTCTGCCCAGACCATCCGTAATATGCAAAACCATGGGTTGCGCGCCAGACGACCATACTTTGGAACCACTTTGAGACGCCAACATCGCCAGGCAAGGGTAATATTGTTCGAAGATGAGATCTACGGTACTGGAAAAGGGTGTGGTTCAGTGACGATTCTCGCTTTTCGCTAGAATACGTAAACGTCAACCATCGCCTCAAACATTGCAGGAATTACAGCATGGACTTCAGTGGGGGGGGGGGGGGGGGTAAATTTTCCTTGGGCATGAGTAGAGCGATTTCTTCAGTCTATTCCAAGGTTTATAAGAGCTGTTCTGCAGTCAAAGGGAGGACATAACAGATATTGAACGTAGTTCTGCAAAATATTGCATCCCGATGGAAACAATTAACATTTTCGGTAAAAGTGGCCCGTTGACTATATATTTGCCAAATGTTAGTGTTTGTGTTTTATTTCCGTTGTAATTTATAATTGAAATTTATGAGGTAAAATATAATTTTTCTTATGTTGCGTTTCTGTTTTGACAGAGTATATATTCCAGGTCTTTCAATCTAACAAAAATAGAAAACGTTTATTGTGAATTACGTTGGGCAGCTTTAAAGGGGGAGAGACGCTATAAACGAACGATATCAATATTTTATAATATTAAACATAATTATATTCCTAAGTAAGTAAACTATTTATTCTAGTGTTACAAATAACAACAATCTATTCTTTTAGAAATTGTGAAGATTGCATAATCTTTTTATAACAATTTACTCTTTCATTCTCTCTACGATTGAGCAATCGAACTGTATTGATTTATCGATAAGAAATAGTGAATCGATACCAAATTAAAAGATAACTGAAACATATATATATAAATAATACTAGGAGATTATCAAGTCCAACATTATTCTTGTATAAATTAGATGGTCATCTCCATGTTTGAATAATGATCTTTTCAGGATTTATATTTTTCTGAATCCTTTTGCATTTATCTGGAAATGAACGTGAAGACACTTAACGTTGTCTTTAAATAGCGTCTATATACGGCACATAAGGCATGTAGTTTTGAACAATCTTCAACGGTTGCCACATAATTGCACTGTAAATTTGAATTGCTGACGTGTGGAAATTGTTTACGCTCCAAGTCTCAAAATAAAGCAATATTTAAACGATTTTTTAACCAGAAAACTTATAAATTTATACAAAATATATTTTCTGTAAAGATATTCACACATGCATTTACGTATATAATCCTTGTTATATCGCAATGCAATGGCTAGTTTTGTGTAAATTTGATGTGCATGCTAAATATATTTTTGTATTATGACAATACTTCATAGGTTTGCTTTAACATGTGTTTGACGCTTTTTGTATTACTTGCCAAAAAAAATTTAAATATTAAAACCTTAAATTAGCAAATTGCTTCTTTTACATCATGTTAAATTGCAGGTATAACCTGGTGTCTAGAGAATTCGGTCAACTTCACCGAAGCAATGGAAACTATTAGTGATAAGATTGGTACTGAAAATTCATTGCAGATGATGGAATCAGTCTATGCGATTAAGGCGAAGTTATTGGATGATCTAGAAAATAAGTATGAGCATACACAAGGTTATATTTAATGGCATTTCATACTGATCTTGGACAGTTTATCATGTTTCTTGCAGGTGTCATACATGTGTGTAAGATCCCTATAACAGTTTAATGTGTCGTCGTTAGACAAAACTTTGGTGCTTGCTTCAATATATTTTGAATTACATCCTTAATTATCGTTTTGGGAATTGTTTACACAACATTTATGAATATTAGCTTAAAATAAAAAGCTGAAATGTATGTATACTTAGGCGCGGTTTGAAGGATTTGGTCTGTTGAGCTGGTTTTGTTTTGAAGCGAGTTCAAGTAAAACTTTCAATCTGTGTATGTTGTTTTAATTCCGAATTATAATTAAGACGATGATGGCCTTTTATTACTCGGTATTGGAGTTGAGTAACACAAGTAGCGCGACGAATAGATACAATGTGTATTCGTCGTTCAGTGTTGTGCAGACACCATTATTTCCTCTCTTTGACTGAAAAACGTTTGCTGTAAAATACGCTTCGATTGTTACCTGAGTAAACATAACGTCGGATTTTCATTAATATAAATTATTGTTTCTCTGTTTTAGCTTGGAAAGAAATCTTGTTAAAGACAGCCTCGAAAGGTTATGGAAAGAATTCCTGAATTCAGTAAAGTCAAGTTATTCTGATTTCCTCAGTATTGACGTTACTGCTTTGATCTTGCAAAAACTTGCAGAACTGGGTAAATATAAAAGATTGAAAATTTAATTTTATTGATTTCTTATGAATACCATCCAGTTTTTCATCAATATATGACGTTACATGTGCATGTGAACACGAGTGCTGGTGAGGCTCCGTAGAGGATATATGTTTTATGCAATTTTCCCTGTTTCTTTATGTGGTTATTTTTAAATTTATCAATTATATTACTAAATGTTGATCGTTTTCAAAACACTTGGTGAGTTGGTGATAAAAGCGTGAAGGTAACTTTCAATGTTTTAGGGGTGGTAGATATTAGTTCATGATAGCTCCCCTCTCCTGAAAAACCTGTTCGCTTTTTGTTAGATCTGGTAAATTTTTATACCTGACTATACATATATCTTTATTTCTATATGCCATTATTTTGCCTATTATGGGTCCATGATTGGAATAAACATGTGATGAACCAGTGTATTAATAAGGCAGAAGGCTTTAATATAGTTCTTCAGATAGATAAATTTATGAATATCCGGTTGGTTCCCGGTTCAAGTATAACTATGTCAGTTATAAATAAAACGCATCCGTAAATGGAACAACCTAAAACCCTTCAGAGTGGACTCACTCACTAGTATATATGCAGATGCAATCTTGGTAACTTTTTCATTTGTATTGTGGCCATTTTATGATAAAGACACAAGGAAAGATTGTAAATGAATATTGCTTGGGATTGGTATTGTAACTTCTGAGTAAAGCTTATACTTATAACCAGTGACATAATTTAGGTCTTTTCCACTACAGTAAAAATACCTTCTTGTATTTCTTATTGTTAATATTATTAAGGTCTTCCCCACTATAGCGGGAAGACCTTCTTACATTTCTTATGATTATTAAGGTCTTTCCCCTTTCCAAGGGAAAGACATTATTGTTTTTCTTATGATTATTATTTTTTTTTCTTCTTCCGCGGAGGTTTGCCAAAAGTGTCTTCTCATATCATTTTGATACTAAGTACCATTAATCGGTCATATCCAGAGATGACATGGCTCATGCTTTAAGACCGATCTAATTTTAGTAACAGTGTTATCTGCTCGAACACGAAAACCCTTGTTAGCAGATAAACTCTGAAACCGTAACCGATATCAAAATCTGAAGTTTACAAAATGTAGGCTGTCCTATGGTGATGATTCAACATGCAAATTAGTTTCTTCCAATCAACTTCCTGTTTACGCGCTTTTGACCCAAAAAGTTACGCAACGCGTACAATTTTTTCTCTCGAAAAACGTTAAGTCCTAGATACTTAAGACCACCACCATTGATCCTAAGTGACATATATTACTTTAAAAAATGTCACGGTCAAAGGTCACCATAAGTCTTGTTAGCACTATATCTCATAAACCAGAAAAGATAGAAGCAGACAATAATGGAAAAAATACTGTTTTCAAGACATTCATTTGGTACATTTGGCCCGAAGCTGTGCCATGAACAGTTTTCGGGTAACAACCCTTGATGCGTTTGGGTTAATCGTTTTTTTGTTAAAACTTGAAAACGGTTAGAGAAAATATAGTAAACATATGTTTGAAGTGATCGGTAGGAAAAGAGCTTCAATTTGAGCCAAGGTTAAAGGTCATAGGTCACGGTCATACCATAGCAACAAGCTTACTGTTATAAAAGTCCTTAGCAACCATAGTTTTTTAGATTCAGAATGATGTACATTACTGAGATATGTCATTTTTGACCGAAAGTGGCATTTTGTCACTAGCAACGGGCATAAAAGTCCTAAACAACCATCTATTTTTTGCTAGGGACCACTTTCTTTACTCAAATAACTCATTTTTATGACCAGAAGTGACATTCTGGGCCTAGCAACAGATACAAAAGCCCATAGCATCGCATATATTTTCTGACTTTAGAGAAACAATGGGAAAGGCCTTCTCATTTGTTCTCAGAACAAATGGCGATTTAATTAAGGTCTTTCCCACTACTCTGGAAAGACTTCTTGTATTTCTTATCATTATGAGA
Organism: Limnoperna fortunei; assembly: GCA_944474755.1. NCBI lineage: Eukaryota > Metazoa > Mollusca > Bivalvia > Mytilida > Modiolidae > Limnoperna > Limnoperna fortunei. Next base: position 12,625,727 of record OX104118.1, on the reverse strand, counting down.
AAAATGTTGTTAGTATTTTATTAGTCAGATTATTTAGTGTCATGTATATTAAATGTGTACTAGAAGTAGTCTTCCTGTAACCCTGATTTTATTTATTCTCTATCAAAGTGCGATAAACTAAAAAATGAAAGTTATAACACCGATGAAACTGTCAATAGACAATCCAAAAATCAAAGTCCAAGAAACCGCCGGCAAACATGAGACAACAACCAAAACATATAACAACTACAGCACTGGTCCTGACTTGGTATAGACATTCCGAAAGAAACCAGATTTTATGACATACCACCTCCCTTCCATCAATGTAGTTTGTGAGTTGTTGTGTTGTTAAATAATGTTGGGTATCATACAGCACTAGTCATTAATGGGTGTCTCTAATAATCATCGTATCACAATCACCATGCACCGAATTCAAAAGTTGGGAAAACTATCTGCAATAATATTTTCAAAAGAGATCGAGCATTTTTCAAAAATGAAATTCCATATATGGTTAGACTTATAAAAGGCTAAGTACAATAAAGGAAGGTAAGAGTCACAATATAAGTTTTGTCACTTATATGCATTTGGTTTTAAGATTAAAATACTAGTCAGTTACCTACTTGCGAAATTAAATGGTTAATTGCCAAGTGAACAATGCCAGCTTTCTAATAACTGCTCTGTTTTAAACGAACACAATGGACTCAAATCTCCCTGTAGCGTGTTGTTTGACTTACAACGCAAGGTATATTACGTATCGAGGCAAGCTGTCGACACTATGATCATCCGCCATCAAAATAAAGAAGCAGGGCAATTAAAAATTGCAATTAATGAAGTATATGTCCATATGGAAAATAACATTCCGACGCCATATAACTTCTATATATTAAGAAATAAATATATAAAAAATTAGATGTTAAAAACTTGAGAGGCAATTTACTGTGCAGTACTGATTTTGCTTCTTCTGTCCTTACCTGTGTTATGAGGAGTGTTGCCGGGGTGTTATGAAGGTTTCACAGAATCACAACTTTAAGTGCCGAAACTGTTTTTTTCTCGAAACAGCATGCGATAGAGAACAAATTCGGAATACTAATGAAAACATGGTTACATTTAGTATTGAAGATTCTTCTATAGTCTGGGATCCTGACTAAATATTCTCAATACCGTAAGCGGACTTCCGGTTCGAATATACAGTCAGGCAATCTGTAATAAAACGAACAAAATTTTGATCGGTTTACAACATTCGGAGTGCCTCAAAATTTACGTCAGTATTAACTTAACTGATGTAATTCCGATACGATAATGACGTAACGTCAGGCGTCCGGTTATCAAATTCAAATAAAAATACAGTTGAATAAAAAAATGATTTAATAGATTTATGTCTTGAAAGTGGGAATAACTTTACAGGGATTGGTCAGTTTAACTCGAAAGCCGGAAAAAAAGCAGCAGTTATCTACTTTATTTAAATTGTATTCTGATAGAAATTCCGACGGAACGAAACGCGCGAAAAGTTAGCTAAAACATGGCGTTTTAAATAACCAATCAAACTGGGTAGTAAATTGGTGGTGACCTGGGATTATATTTGAAAGTGAAGCTTGCGTAAATGAAAAATATTGCACCAGAGAACCAGGTTAGATTCTACTAATCCTTAATATTTCGCAAATCTTGAGTTGTACGTAAGTTTGAAGTTTGAAACTAAGTTTCTCTAATTTTTGCGTTATTTTCAAACCGCTTGACCGGTGTGGAAAAAATAGTTCTCCTCACAAGTGAAAATGCGTTCTCAGCAGTTGATTGGTTTTAAAATAATTACGTCATAAAAAACACCGCGTATTCAAGTCATGAACGTAATAATGGGGTTGGGAGAAATTGTACTTAGAGAAACAGAATCTTACATAAGTAACCTTGGATTATCCAATCTTGATAGTTAAATTATGGAAATGTGAGTTCTCGCCAAGGCTCGGACTTAAAAATCCATAATTTAAATATCTCGTTTGGAGAAATCCGAAAATAGACTCGTGCTAATGTAAGATCTTATATTTCTCACTTTCAATAGATGTTTCAAAATAACAAAATGTTTACCTCATGGTGAAGATGTATTCAGTATTTAGATTTTAAAATAATGTTACTCTCGTATCGTATTCCGACTTTTGAGATTGCTCACAGTTAGACACACAGCGTGTCTCTGGACAGTGTACAGGGGATGTATTCTTGAGATATTTACCGTCTGTTTAGGTTATAATACGAAAATCCTGGGCGCGAGCCAAAATGGTTGACGTATATTTGAAGTTCGAAATGATCGATTCTTATCTACAAGCAGCCAGTCCCGTTCAACAATTTAATTTGTTGAACGATCATTGTGACCACGCCCTTCCTCCCCCACGCTTCTCCAATAAAACAAAAAACAAACCGGCAGCGTTTTTACTTTAAATAAATGTATGTTTCAAATAAGAATAATGGTGTGACTGCGAATTCTTACACATCTACATTAAACGTTACCTCTATCCTCACCTGTGATAAACCACCACATGACCACGTTTTCGCGTCAAATGATCAACATTTAAGAAATATAATTGATAAAAGGAAAAAAAATCGTATTTCAAATTAAACTTTATTTCTTCTAAAATAATTAAATATCTCCGCCGAGCCTTACCAGCACTCGTGTTAAAGACACGATTCTCAAGGAACCTTATTTTCGTTTCTTAGACTGATAAAAAGATAACCAATATTGGTTCTTAATTTGATTATTTGATTATAAAGGACCTATATAAAGCTTGTTGCAAATAAAAACGCGGTTTTGTTTTGGGTTTAAAAATGTGCATAACGAAAAATGAAAACGTACTAGATATCTGTTTATAACATTTAAGCTTTTTTATATTTACATTTCAGAAAAAAACAGAATATCCAGGCAATTCAAACTGATTGGATGGGTAGAAGAAGAACCAAATTTGATAATTTGTCGGCAAGGTAACGTATGTTTTTGGCCAATTCAACGTCCAAATCTGCTTATTTATAAACTAATATAAATGCAAATTCATTAACCGTGTATTTCTTATGCATCAGAAATATTATCGTCCTATTAAAAAGTATTCGTTACAAAAATTCCATCGTCACACAATACATCAAGCGTACTTTGTCTATCTGTCGATTCTTTTAAGGTATTAAAAATATATAGTTGATCAGTTGTACTGGTTGAAGGACGCTAGTCATTGTACAGGAGAATTTGTGCCATATTGTCAACGCTGTGTGTTCGAATCCCGCTCAGAACACGAATGGAAACGTTTCACATATTTAAATAAAATTAAACGTATGGAATTGTGGGTGTATTTTTTTACGTGCATAAACACTGAAAAATATTATTCTTACCCCGGGGCCGTAAATTCAGTTGCATATAAAAGGACTTATAGGTCCATATAGGGCATTTTTGCAACAACAAATTAAACTATTCATGCCACTTTCACATGCGTATTAGTGTTTATATAAAAGGTGAAATAGTTGGGGGGTTTTAATTGATTTTAGTTGTTTGATTGCTTATTATAGCAATCCTTTTTCTATTTTATTATATCTGGCAGAGGCAGCTGCCTTCATACAATGCACGGCTCTGAACAGCATTTGTAATTGTTTGGAGACCTCGCGCATATACATAGAAATCGCTTACTCTTTAAGTTTCCAATGTAGAGTATACAATTGGAAATATATAGCCTTTGAGTATTCAAATGTTCAAACTGATTTATTTTGTCGGACTCCAACTTTAATTTATATATATGCCAAGATAAATATATATCTTTTCCGAGACGGACAGCCTTGTTAAGACAAAATTTTATGTGGTTTACTGTTGTTTATGCATGATTTTAGATTTGCTTCAACATTCGTGCAGTATTTCTTATATTTACATCTGCTTAGCTACTTTATTTAATGTAATTGCATTTTTATTCCGACCAGCGCATAGCCCTAAATAGAATGCACGCATAAATATGAGACAGATGGGGCTTGTGGTCTTCCAGCGACCTCCCATCTCATTTAGTGATGTGACTATAGGGCAATTAGTCTCTAAGAAAATTGGTGCAAATCCTGCGTTCTGTGCATTTCCTGCTGTTTTGAATGTAACTTATAATAATGGATTTTTACATCGGGAATCTCTACAAATTCACAGGGTCAGGTTTGAAAAATTCATTGATTACTTTACTTTAAAAAAAAAATTCTTTTCTATGTGCGCTGTGGCGTGCTGGCAGATATATAACGCTACGCCTCTGCCGGAGCCCCTGTAGCCAAGTGGTTAAGGTAATTAGTCTTCTATACTTGATCACGTGCATGTCAAACCTGCAAGTATATTCTAAAAAAAAATCGTAGACATAAATGTAAACGTAATAAGTATCCGACAGTTTTTATGTTCACAAAGATTCGTAGTTCTAAGTTACGCGTGAAATCACCCGTAAACTTACGTCTGCTCCTGAGCGCTCGTAAGTTCTATCTTCCGTCGTAATTTTGTAAGGAGAAATCGTTTTTCAAGACATTCACTACTTAGCACCATTGATTTTGTTGCATACAACAATGAAAAAAACATTTAATATTTGCAAATTTTGAAAAATGTTTAACCTAAGCGGAATAACTGTTACAAAAAATTAATAATATTAAAAATCCAATTCACGAAAAAATGTTCCAGAAATAAAACTTTTTCTATATGATTAGCAATTTTACATAATAATTCTTTATTTGTGTTAAAATGGGTTAGATTATTTAATACATTATTAAAACACGAAACTACTCGTTAATTGCTGCACTGAATGAACGTAACCTAAAAAAGGTCTTGTTCCACGTTGGGTGGGGTAAATAGATAGATTACTTTTAAAACACCTATTCAAATTTAAGCAACACACCAATTAATACTATGACTGATAATTATTTAAATAATTAATTAATTAATATAATTTATTTATTTATTTGTATAACACTTTAGCCAATATATAGTACCGTTAATCCTTCCATTAGTCTACTGCTTTGTTAGGTTATGCAATTAAAATATTGTTATATTTTCAGTACTTTTGTGTAATTATTTCTCTTTCATTACGTTTACTTCCAAAGTGAAAGAAGTAACTGAGCATGTGTGAAAACGCTACATGCAAAATGAAAGATTTACGATTGTTATTTTACTTTCGAGAATATGAACGATTTTTTTAGAATATTGCGGAGGTTGCGGGTTATTCTCTCTTCAGTCAGGGCATGCCCAATTCCCTATTTAATGACAAGGATTGAGAGTTACATGGTTAGGTCGGGATTTTTACTAGGTAATCCGCTCCCCATAAAAGCAGGACATGTGATATAGCCGAAAAATTGTTAAAAGTGCGGTTAAACTTTATTCAAATAAACAAACATTTTCATTTCCAAACAATGCTTGCTACTATGATTTGTGTATCCGTTTTCTATTAATTATTCAATAATTAATTGCGATTTGTATTTATTTCACTCTAGTAGAAGAAATGCTTATTTATACTGTAATGCAAATAAATTTATCAGTGATAAATATAGACAAGACAAGAATTTTTAAACTAAGACACTAAAGAGTGCTACAAGAGTGTAATGATATTCTTACAGCAAGACAACACAAAAAGGACAAAAAATTAACAAATATATACATGTATATAACATTAATAACACAAAACGCTTTTATATAATGTTTTCTAAATGTCTAATATTTGCATTCATAGTTTACACGATGTGCAGAAACCTTTTTGTTAACAGATGGGTATATTGTGCACTAATTTGGCAAATATTTTCATTTTAATGATTCTAAACAACAATTGATATTCATCTCCTATCGCCTCATATTACATATAGTATATATTCGTACAATTATACAAACATCTCGCCACCTTCCAGTTTTTGTAGGATTTTTAAATTTGAACAGCTAAATCTGCACAGCATGTTTCTGTCAACTTTATATACTATATATTTCTTGAAAAAAATTAGCCATTTAAAAGGATAGCTTCTTGAATTTTGTATATTTATGTAGACCACAAAGAACAGGTCGCGATCAGTAGCATAGCAGTCAGAAGCCAATTATTAGAGGCGATTGATTAGTATAGTCGTATTTGAATTTTCAAGAAATAAAGTTTTTCCTCGTTACTCTCACTACAGTGGGAAGACACCAAATTTCTTATGATTACGATTTTTTTACTTCTTCGGCGATGGTGTGCAAAAAAGTGTCGAGACATATAATTTTGATACTTTGTATGATTAATCTGGCATACCGGAGATTACTTTGTTCACCCCGTGAAACCGATCTATTTTTAGATACAGAGTTATCTGCATAAACAACGTATACCCTTGTTAGCAGATAAACTCAGAAACCGTAACAGATTCTCAAACTCTAAAGAGTGCAAAATGTCGGTTGACCTATGACATTGATTTAACACGAAAAAAAGGGGGTTTTTTTTACAATCGACTTCCTGTTAACGCGTTTTAACCTATAGAGTGTTGCAACTCGTAAACTTGTCCTTTTCTTTTGTCCTAGAGTCTTTAGACCACCATCATTGATCTTAAAGACCGGGTCCAGGGTATAAAAGGGAAGCAATTCTGTAAAACATGAAAGTTTTCAAATTTTGGGCAGGGTTAAGGTCTGAGAGATATTTTTTTAATTTATAACAAAACAAGGATATTGTTTTCTTAAATTTTTAGCACAGTTGCTAGAACCAAAAAAAATTGACTTGTACTCAAAATTCTGTTTATAAATAATAGTTTTTAAAGAAATTATATTATTTTAAAGATTTGAAGCATAGAAATTTTCAAATTCAAATTGTATGATTGACATATGTAGGATGAGATAGTCATGACAACAATGTTTGTTGATATTTACAACGGAAGTAGTAAACAGCATGCCATCATGCACTTATCTACTCACCAGTCTGGCTCTGGCATACACATGGCTAATAATCCATTTATTATAAGTCACTAATCCAATCAAATATTTTCCTTGAAATTATCGCATGAGATTATACTCACTTATTTACTTATTATTAGTTTCATTAATTATGTGTGTGGTTTTTTTAAATATCAAATTAAAAGAAAATGTATTTTATTCCCACAAATGCTCCATGTAAGGTATACTGTCAGGATTTGGATGCCAACTTCTTACAAGTTTTAACACACAAAGAGGCATTATGTCTCTTTTATGCCAGATAAATTTTTTGTATTTTGGATCTCTTTCAAGGGCCAATTGTTTCTTTGCTAAATATCTATCATCCTTTTAAACTTCACGATGAAACATCATTGTCCAGAAGTATTTATATTTTTCCTTTCTTAAACAATGATTTCTAGAATGTTTTGGTCGCATTTCATTTTCCCACCACATGTGTCTATTTGTTTCATCTGTAATACATGGTTTAATGAAGCAATAAGGACATTCTTCACTTTCAGGATCTTGGGGAATAACAAAACTTTTTGCTTCTTCCTCTACATCCATATCATGAACTTCACTGTCATCTGTTTGGGTTGATTTGTCTGTACACAATTCATTTTCTGTAGAATTACTTTGCTCATTTATATCCCAATTATAATGATTAAATAAACTATAAATTGTTTCTTTTTGTTCATCAGTTACATGCAGTGTTATTTTTTCCACATGACACAATTGATTATTTAGATATTTGGCACACTCATTCATAGAATTTTTCACAAAGTAATAAATTTTTACTTCCCTCCAAATTTTGTTTCCCAGTCAAAAGTTGGGGGCTTAGCCAAAGGGTAACTAAGTTTTTAACATATTATGTTTAAAGCGAGTAAAACTATTTTCGAATTGTATTAAATAAGATAAACTTATAAAATATATTATATTTTTTCTATATCCAAATATTGACTATAATGGAGAATAACTGCAAATAAACCTTTGGTAACCTAAGTATATACTGCACATGATAAAGGTCAAGGAATGAGTACAAACATGGATTAATGGAAAATACAATGACTAGTTTAAAAAAAAACTGAAAAACAAAAATGATTAAAAACAAAACTTTATTGTAAGGTTATCTATGAGACGCATATGTTTGCGATTATACCTAAATTGGAACATGATGTAAACAAAAAGTAAGCAGGTAACCTTCATGGTTCTAGAACAATGACCATGGAACCTCATTGCATGAGGTCATGTTACATAAACCTATAAACATCATAAAGTTGTACCTATTTATTTTGTACATATCAATATGCTATAATTCTGAGGCTAAAATGGAAAAGGAAACAAGGAGACATATAAGACATAATTTATTTCCAATTAAGGTCCCTTAAAGGGTATCATCTTTACAATGATTATACAAATTTTAGAAATTATATTAACCTAACTTTAGTGATGGATTTACTTTCTTTATTATAAGTAAGTTTTGTTTACATTACATTATCCACAGCATGAATACACTTTAGCATAATATAGCAGCATGTGATAATCAGCTGTTTCTACTAAAAATAATCTACTGCTTATCTAAGTCCCGCCCACACCCTTATAGGCTTAATTGCTGTAAGGGTGTAAAATTTTCTAGGTCAGACCCGGTCTTTAAGTAGAGTATATAGCATTTGAAAATGTCATGGTCAAAAGTCAAGGTCAGAGGTCACCATGTGACTTGTTAGCACTGTATCTCAAAAACCATCAATAAAAGTAGCAGCCAAATAAATGGAACAATACTCCTCTCACGGAGACCTTCGTTTAATTAATTGAACCGAAACTATTTAATGAACGGTTTTTGAATTATGGCTCTTGACGCGCTTCGATTAATTGGTTTTTGGGCTTATACCTTAAAAATGATAAACGATAATTTCTGTGAGGTACTTGGTTTTTTGCCTTCAATGTATATTTTATATTTCTTTTGCCTTATCTATGTTTTTGTATTTGTTAACAACAAATAATTACATTGTAATCTTTTACATTGATTTGTTTACTTGAGAAAACGAATGTTATAAAATTCTTAACTACGCAATAATAATAAAAAAGGTCAAATAAAAAATTCGAGAATATTTATGACCTACTAAATTCTATAATATTCATTTAGGAGATATATATTAAGGACTTTGGGGGCCTCGGTAGCTGGAGGATTGGTTAAGGGTAGTTCGAGTTCAGTTGGGATTTCGAAAGACAGTTAATATTATTCTCCGTATTGTAATTAGTTAATTAAGTTAATTAGTTTTAATAAATAAATAATTAAATTGTAATTATACCCCCGCAAACTTGTTTGGGGGTATACAAGAATCACCCTGTCTGTCTGTCCGTCTGTCCACATCCCTTGTAAGCGCCTCTCCTCCTAAACCGCTTGACATATTTTGATGAAACTTTACATGAAGAAAGTACATCATATGTAGATTTGCATGAAGAATTTTTATCGCTGTCGGATATTATTCAGGGGATATAATTGGACTTGACGCGAAGCGTTTGTGGGGGGGGGGGTATCTCTTTGTGAGCGTGCTTGCAGTCCAAACTTGTTTATATTAGTCTTTTGTTGGCTAATGTTTAAGTTATTTCTACCTGTAACATAATATAGTAAGAATATAGGTTCACTGGAAGTTATTATCAACATAATATGGTGGTGGAAGAAATAAATAAATTATATTTTAGCCAGTGTTCATGTGATAACGCGTAAAAAATTATGAATTTATAGTATTAAACGAGAAAAAATATTATGAAAAAAATATGATAGTTACTTTCATAAACGTTGATAGTAACTTTCGATTGATGCAAATTAGGGATGAATATAATCGTCAAATGGTGATTTTAACGTCTCTTTACATGTTTTGAATAATAATGCATTGTGAAAGTTTTTCTTTTATTTAACATTGGTTTTTGTTTATTTTGATGCGAACATATGTGCTATATAATATTACATCCTCCACCAACAAAATTTTACATCAAATTACCTTTCATTTGACAAGACTTTTAACATCGAAAGCAAGAATTTTGGGGATAAGTTAAGCCTTTTCGTATAAATATCCCTATATTTTGGTTTGGCCTTATATAACACTAAAATAAGGTTAATATGCTTCAGCAAGTTTCATAATTCTGTTTGTAGTAACTAAGAAATAAACGACAAGGCTTAGCTATCATGTGTGTGACTAATTTAAACATGTTTATGGACTGTGTCTTTTCTTTACAAGTCCAGTAAAATGATCCGAATAATAATCTAGCAAATTTGTTTGGTCTTGCATATGAAATTTTAATTATATGCTCGTAAAGAAATAAACGCATAGCTTAGTTTCAATTCATAAATTTAAATTTTTGATAATTATCAATTATAATTTGAGATGATAATTGAACCGGATTGCCAGATTTCCTATCGCAGGTCGGGGGTTTTCTCCGGGTACTCCGGCTTCTCCCCAATAAAAACTGGACACTATGATATAGCTGAAAAATTGCTTTAACTCCATTCAAACAAACAATCAAGACAATTAAACCTTTTAAATGTACAGGTAATTTTAAATGATTTAGCGTAATTTATTCAAATTTGGCATATTGCCACATTATAAAAATAACATTTGAAATGTGCATGCACAGTTAATTGCGGGACGTTTCCAACGGAAAGTTCGTTGTGTATTCAACCGTCTATCATTAGCGTATATAGGTACATGTAACTGGTTTGGTGGTCTAACTCGTCAAAACGTAAAAGTTATTGCATGCCGCGGTTGGATACTGCTACCAGAAACATAATCATCGGACTACTACAGCCTGGAGTCTCCCAAAATAAGGTTGCACAGACCACTTCAAGACTACAGACCCGATTCAAACAGACCAGTACGACAATGACCGTTAAAAAAGTGGACCACAACGCATAACTACAGCATATTGTAGCAGAGTCTAGTTAGTAGAGCCTAGTTTGTAGTTTTCCTGAGTCTAGCTAGGTAAGAGGCCAATCTAAGTGTATTGGTGGTGTCTTTAATTTAACTCGCTATGGTAAATTAAATCAAATTGTCGCCAAGTTTAGCATTGTTGAGGCAAAAAACACATTAATAAAGCGGAATGTGAAATTAAAGGTAAGTGTCTATATTTTTTCTTCCACAGGCCTTCTGGTAACTCAGTATCATTTAATTAAAGTCCCGTTTTTATTGTTGTTAAAATAGTGGAAAGGAGTTGGATAGTGTTTTGGGGGTACACTTAGACGATCCTGCTGTAACACGCCGCTCGTATGGATTTCGTGAATTTTGGTATTCAGTACAATAAAAGGAGTCACAATCTTCGACTTTGGTGTAAAAGTCAATGGATGTAAACACCGATTTTTTTATTTTTGAAAGCGTAGTGGATGTGTAAGCAGGATTGCCAAGAGAACACTACATGCCTAATTCATTTATTTAACACTCTATATAATGTTTTTCGTAGATAAAAAAATGTTGTTGTGGTCTGGTCATTTCAGAACTGGTGCAGAATCTGGTGTAGTGACGAGTTTCGGTTCCTGCCAAATGGAAGAACACATGTTTACTGCCAATGAAATGAACGAATCGATCAGTAATTTGTCCAGGAAAAGTGAATGGATTCGGCGAATGTAGCGTCAGAGGTACAGAGGCAATATTCTTCAATCTCATCTTCTTTCAATTATCGAACACCAGAAGGAGTTATACCTTCACGACAATGCTAGGCCGCACACAGCTCAACTGACCATCTTTTATGAGCGAAATAGCATTCATGTGTTGCCAGGCCTTCACAAGCGCCGGACTTGAACCCCTTTGAACATCTATGGGACCAACAAACTTGAGCGTCAGTGCAACCTTCTACTGCAGAGCCTTGATCAACTTCGACACATACTGCAATAGGAATGGCAAAGAATTCTCTCGCAACAACGTTCGTGTTTTGATAGAGACCATTTCGAGGAGGTGCAGAGCAGTGCTGGTTTCTCGATGTAGTCACACAAGTTACAAACTTGCGGTTGATCGGACGTGACTTTAAACTGTGATGTGACAGGCAATAAGTGTTATTTTGCAACTAACATTTTGAGTGTATTTGGTTCGTGTAATTGTAAATTTTTTGTTTGAATGTCGCTTGTTAAAATATGTAAAAACCCACTGGCGTTTCTTTTTGTTTTTGAAAGTATAATTATGGCAAGATCAAATTGATACAATTTCAAAACAATTTAAGAATTTGTGCCTATACATATGTAGCATTAATGAAATATGCCAAGTTTCGAACAAATAAATATAACATTATTGTTACGTTCTAAAAGAAAAATAATGGTTGGTGGTAAGAACAAGATTTTTAAAATATTTTTGCCAAAATACTGTGAACAGATTAGTGTTCTGTTGCCTGAGGCCGATCGCTGATGGTAATAGATAACTAAACTGTTCTTAACAAAATGGGTGTAATGTAAAAAAATAAATAAACAGACGTGTAACATACAGAATGTTAAACAAATGTTTATTTAAGTTTCTACTCAGAATGATCAACACTTAAAGAATTTGGATAAGCTATGAATATTCCTTAACTTTTATTCGTGTAACCAGAAAAAAGTGAAAGGTTAGCAGGCAATATAATGTTCACTTGATGTAAACGTTTAAACTAGTAAATATCTTATAAAATGAAGTACTAGTATTTTACTATTAGGTAATGAAACGAGATATTTTATAAGTTTTTTTACTAGCGAGTATATTACGACTTTATCAGAACTGCACTTTGGCTATATAAAACTGTTTTAAAAACCACTACGATCTCAACTGAAACAAGTATTGGAACCAGGCCATGATACTGGTGCTGTGCATTCTTGCATAAGTTACTATGAATTAAAGATGGTTTAAATAGATATATTGATGACAACTTATTTTACATATTTTTGCGCCGCCATCTTTGGTTGATAGTAACTTCGGTAACTATCAGCCGTTTGACACCCGTGTTTGTTTAAAGTAATCAGCAGGAAAATGGTTTAAATTTGAGCACGTCAAATGGCATAGGTCAAGGTCATACTATAGCAACAGGGTACCTGTTATAAAATATTCTTAGCCACTATATATTTTTAGAATTAGGATGATGTATTTTATTAAAATATGTCATTTCAACCGGAAGTGCCATTTTCATTTGAAACAGGCATAAAAGTTCTCAACAACCAAAACTTGTTTGACCCAGGACCATTTTTTTAACTCAAATAACTAATTTTTAAGACTGGGAGTAATATTTTTTTTTTGATTAGCATCAGAAAAAAATCCGATATATTCATACATTTTCTTACTTAACATGATAATGGGAAAGACCTTCACATTTGTTCTTTATCATCTTTATTTGTATAGCTTATATGAATAAAACCTTTAGTCCATATGTCAGGTACAATTCGGGATAAAGTATACAATTGAAAAAGTTTGACATAATGGGACATTCATAAAGGTAATGAGGTCTTCATATAATCATTTTTACCGTCAAACAAGTGCGCCTTCTAAGTTTTGAAGTTATTAACAACCTTCATAATTTTATCTTTAGCCACATGTCCATTTAAGAAATCATCATATTCGTTACTATCAAAATTTAGTATCAGAAACTCTTTCTCGTCTTCCTCTTAGTTTCTGTTTAATTTTGTAGTAACCAAATAACGTTCCTATTGCACTGTTTGTTCTTTTATCTAATTAAGAATTTTTCATAACTCTTTTGGGTTATACTTGGAAGTTTGGCAAACTCTTTTAGCAAACGGAGTATTGATTCAAACAGCGAGAGTAATAAATAACATAAAGAAAGTCTATTGTTTCCTATCTAGGGAGCTAGTCATCTCTCTGTTATAGTTGACGTTATTATAATTATTTTTCCCCCGTGAATTATTTTGGTTTTGTTTTGCCCTACACAATGAGCGGTTTATTGAGTCAAATCGGTTGTTTATTTTCGTTTTCCTTTTACTTTTAAGCGATTATTTGACGGTCTTTCAAAACACCCATGAACCCTGTTTAGGTCATGGTTTGTAAAGGAAAATTATTTTACGTACAAAAGTGCTTCGGTCAATATAGTGTCAGAAAGTTTTCTGGATCGAGCATCGAAATTGCTTAACATAGCGTTCAACAAACGCAGAAAATAGACGGTTTGACTTTAGTCCTCAGACATTAAGAAAGCTTTAGAACCCTATTAATTTCTAAATGCTCATATAAGCCTAAGTCTCTTGTAGCAGCGTTTCCTTACATGTATGTATTTTCCGCATGTACGTTAACCTCTGCAGTATTTTTTTACAAAAAGTGAAAGTGTAAAATATCATAATTGCTGGCGTCACACTGAATTTCCCTTTGGTCTCCTGATGCGCGTACGACGTTTGTGAAATCCACTGATGATTTGTTGAATCAATTCGTGTTCTTTTATACGACTGAGGCGGTATTGCAGAAGGGTGTGTTCTGGTGTTTTGGCTATTTTTCGTTATCGAATCTCTATATTTCTTGTGCGTGGTTTTATTTGTTCCATCTGTTCTTCGATGTCGATTTCATGGACTCAACACCATCAATATATATAACCATTTTCAAACTAGCGTCACCTGTTTACTCTTGACGAGCTTTTGTCATGACTGGGTACGGTGTTTTCCTACTCTTTTCGATTTTCGCTGGAAATTGCAAGTTTATACCAAATGGTTTTCACTTGAGACTTTTATAAAATGCCGTCCATATCTTTTCTATTAAGGTGTTGCGTCACAATTGGTTTCGCATTGTTTAGTCCGGTGTTCGAAATCTATGTTTTAAATTTACCTGTCTCGTTTTGCTGAAATGTAAGCCCTGAAAAAAACAAGGTTGGTTTTCATAGATCTACATCAATCTAGTTTTTTTATTGTTGGCGCATTTTAAAGAAAAATAGCAAAGAAAACCGACCGAACAACAAGAGCCAAAAGTCAAGGGACAGTTACAAATCCGGATATAGACAAAACGCAACACAAAAACCAAAAACACAAAAAACAGAAAGAGAGTAACCCGAACCCAATAAAAACCATGGGTGCACTCAGGTGCTCCGGACGAGTAAGCAGTGCCTGCCTCTAATTAGACACCCGTCGAGTTACTCATTGTCATGTCTAGGGAAAAGTCAAATCCAGGAATAGGAATCACTACCTATGACTCAGCAAACATGTCAGGTCGTATTTAAGACACTGATTTCCCATAACGATCAATTAAGTCATGGTGACGACCATAGAATTTCTGTAGAGATAACATCAACCTAGGTGCAACAAACCCTTGTTTGAGTAGTTTAGCAGGGATCGGTCTAGAAAATCGGAATACCGATCGCAGGATCTAGAATAACGTATAAGTTGTGAAATGTACACACCATACGCTGGAGCTGCTGGAATGTTGCTGTCGATGAACGGGAAGTTGACAATTGGAAAGTTGAAGTCATCGCGTTTGTCGTAGAGTCTAGTTTGTAGTTTTCATGAGTCTATTTCTAGAAGTAGGTCTAAGTAAGAGGCTGAGCTTAGTGTATTGGTGGTGTCTTAAATTTCAAGCTCGCTAGGGTAAATTTAATGTAAATAGTCACCAAATTTAGCATTGTTGAGGGACAAAACATCATCAGTATAGCGGAATGTTAAATTAAAGGTCTGGGCCAGTGTCTTTTCTTTCTTCTTCAGCAGGCCTTCTAGGAACTCAGCCTCATAAGAGTACAAAAACAGGTCGGCGAGGAGAGGAGCACAATTAGTAACCATTGGAATACCAACAGTCTGTTGAAAAACATGTCCTCCAAACATGACGAATATATTGTCAATCAGAAAATCTAACATATGACAGACTTGGTCTTCAGTATATTTAGTAGTAGATTTAGAGTCATTAATGACGAAGTAAGTTCTGTCATGACTAATTACTAGGTATTTGTATCGTCTCTTTCCGTTTTTCTTGAAAAAGCAGCGTTTTATTTTTAAAAATATTGTATCTGTCACTATTTAATTCTCCTCACAACTTTTCTCTACCAACTGAGTCCTTTCAGTCATTTATTTAATGCATTCTGCTAACTTGGTCTCCTGGAGCAATAATGTTCATGAACGCAAGCTTCACTTCAAATATAACACCAGGGCAGGACTTCCGATATAGGCATTATAATGGGTTGATAATATGACGCCATGTAATACATATGCACATGTCAATCTTTTGTTAAAGCTTGGAATACCTTTTCTTGATAAAATTTAAATATAAATTAGAATTTAACTTTACTTTAAAAATTACTAAATCGTAATGAAAACTCAGCTGAGAAATGTAAACATTGAACGTCATAACGAGAATGACGTCATAATACCTTAGGTCTACCTAAACTTATAAATAATACAAAATGTTTAGTTTAGAAAATACCCGAACGTCAAATTTCAACGCTGTCACCGTTGAAATACAATGCTCCTGACCTGACGTTATATCCGAAGGCCGCCTAGGTTAATGAGGTAATCATCGTCAGGGTACCAGAATATAGATTCTACTGGACCCGTAATATTACAGTTCCTACATACACATTTGACTTGATTGTACAAAAAAGGTACCGTCTTCTGCAAATGTTCTGAAAGATTTACTTTTTTTCCCAAAATTGTAAAATTATAGCAGGTACGCAACTTCAATATATGCGCAATTTTAGAGATCTGGGATGAAAACTACAAGAGATACGATATAGGTACCGCATTCTGCAAATGTTCTGAAAAATGACTGTTACCAAGTTTGAAAAAACAGGAAACAATTCTACGAACAAAACTTAACTTTAATAATATGTGCTCAACTTCAATATATATGCTTTGCAACCTTTCTATTACGTTTTAGAGATCTGGGTTGAAAACTGGGACCTAATTCACGAAGCCACCTTAAAGTAACCGCACCCGTAAACTTTTGGAAATCTATCCAGTAAAGAAAAAATCGTACTCATGAAAGCTCCTAAACATCCGCACCCGTTAACGTTACGGAAAGACTCCGTAAAAGTTGTAAAATATAACAGAACGTCGTGGTTATCCGTAAAGGCTGCAGAAACAGACACTTTAATGTTATCTAATCTTCAGATGCAATTATGCATCTAAGATGACAAAGACGCCAACTGGAACAATTATGTGAAATTTTGTGATAATTTTTAATAGCCCTTTTATCTCCCTGTCCACTGTATATTTATATTCAGTGGGTTCTGTCACATATGAACACGTTTTCAGTTTTCAAGACAATATAATTCGTTTAAAACAAGGGGAAGGTAACGCAAAGACACCTGATTCTCCTGTTACATTTTTTGTCTGTTCTATGCTCATTTATGTGTGTGTGTTGGACATCTAGGTTTCAGTGTCTCTTGGTATTTAAAATAAACTAAGAATTGAGATGCCAGATGGCTACTTTGAAAATAGCTATACTTTAAACTTGACGTCATCATATTAACAATTACATAATTAGACCGATTTAGACCCGTTTCAGTTATTTTTCACTGCCAGGTGGTTGATCTGGCCGATTGACGTTATCTTTCTGCCAAAGGGTCAATTTCAGCCGATATTCAATTAAATATGTTTTTAGAAATATATATATATATTTTTTTTCATATAATTTAAACAAGACGTCATGGACCTAAAATGACGCCAAAATCGAAATCGGAACATCTCAGCCATTTCCGTCAAGGGTCGAGAAAGTGAAATAACGAGATAATCCAATTGGTCAAATCGACGTTATCCGTGCATTTGAAGAATTCTGGACAATAGCCTTTGTTTGGACGTGAGCATTTACCGAACAGGAGATTCGGCTATTTCACGCCAATTCTGGGATGTTTTCCAGTATTCGACCCTGAGCATCCAAGCGCGTTTTCGTGTGGTGGATTGCGAAGACTCTTTTTCATTCTTTTCCAGTGACAGTCAACCTCACAAGTCAGGGTTCTGTGTCCACATGTGTCCATGAAACCCTGACAAACTTAGCTAGGAAATTCCCGGGCTAGAAGTCACTATTTGGTTGGCTACATTATATCTTAATGTAGCCAATCAAAAGCTTGTTTTCATTCACGACTTGGTTAGGGAACATCCAGATATCGATTGTAAATAAACCAAACGGATGTGTTGCGTAGTCCATGTGTGAAAATCAGCGTATTTTGGACAGTAGTGTTAATAGTTTGTTATTACCGCGTTATTATTTAGTAGCGTTACGCTTTCTTCACACTCAAGAATGAGTAAGAATGACTACTGCCAAACACTTGCTTCTTTCAAGCAATTTCATTAGTTGATATTTTGAAGGATTGACGTCATACGAAAATCTATTAGCCCGGGAATTTCCTAGCTAAGTTTGTCAGGGTTTCGTGTTCACACGTGGACACAAAAACCCTGACTTGTGATGATGAGTGACAGTCAACATTTATTTTTCCTTATGTTTCACCATTTTTGCGTTGATTAGTTCTTAACTTGTTATCGTCCTGAAAAAGCTAAAAGACTGATGCTGGAGTAAATCAAACGTCAAAACAAACAATCAATCAATCAATCAATATTTTTAAGTATAAAAGGTGTTAATAAAATACCAATTGGTAATGCCGTGCAAAATTGCTTATTTTTATTTCACAATCGATTTGCCTCAGGAAACAGAACCAATTTTTATTGCATCGTTAGAAAAAAAGCTTTTTTTTTCAGTGTATTTAATTTCCGAATATTTCAACGGGATCTAAATAGTGTATCAAATCGCACAGGATTTGATATAAATTATCATCGGAGAAACTAAGAACAAACTTATTTAGCCAATACGACAATTTTCATTGGACATTTTGTATTTGAGTTGGAACTCATTTAAACCATTTACATTTGATACCTTTTAGAATTAAGAAAAAGAAAACACAAGCAAATGAAATTTACGAAAAAACATTTTGCATTGTTTAGTAATAGTTAAGTAAATTATTTTGCACTGTTTAGTTAAACACTGTTCATTCAGTGAATAACAACAACATTTTAACTAGATTAGAGCACGTTGTCATCAAACGAGCGTTAGAACAATATCAAATAAATATAGGGTCTTACATTGGTACGAGTGGATTATCGGATTTCTCCAGTCGAGATAGTTAAATTATGGAATTTTAAGTCCGAACCTTGGCGAGGACTTAAATTTCCATAATTTAACTATCGAGATTGGAGAAATCCGATAATCCAAGAGTACTAAGATTCAGTTTCTCTAATTTTAAAAAGTAGTAAATTTGCGAAACGAAGTACAAATTCTCCCAACCCCAATTTTACGTTCATGACGAGAATACGCGGTAAATTGAAGGTGTTTTGTTTATGACGTCATGAGTTCTTATTGTGACGTTATAATTTTTAACCAATCAAATGTTGAGAACAACAAATTCACTAGTGACGAGAAATATTTTTTCCACACCGGTCAAGCGGTTGAAATATTACGTCAAAATTAGAGAAACCTGTTTACCAGTCAACTCTGAACATATTATGGCTTCCAGTGAGTGGCTTTTTTTTAAATCTGTCGTTTATATTTTCACAAAATATTTAGTATGTTAATAGGCAGGAAGGTTCAGTGGTTACCACGTTTGTTAACTTACTACAGAAACTAGCAATTAAGTCTAGCGAAAAACTCTGAAAATACCGGAAATTGGATACAAAATCTGTCATCAGCACTGAAAGACAATTCTCTTGTTACAGGTCAGTCATGATTTCAGAGCGCTGGTTCTGTGTTATACAAACAGTTTATTAAGCGACGGTTCAATTCAATTAATTAATTTGCTTTGCACATAACTGTCTATTTGCTGTTGGGGTCTCGATGGCAGAGTGGTTAAGGTAGTTAGTCCCATACTATTTATCACATGGTTTGTCTCACTGCGGACAAGGGTACTCAACTCCTATCTTTAATTACAATGATTGCCAGTTTTTCTTCCGCAGGTCGGGTTTTCTCCGGGTCCCTTATATATAAACTGGACGCCGTGATATAGCTGAAAACTTGCTGGAAGTGGCGTTAAACACCATACAAAAAAAAACCCAAACATCATTAGCAATCTAGTTGTTGTTAGATGAACACGGTTTATAGCTTTCGTTATGTCAACTTTATATCACCACTGACTAATTAAAGTTTGTATTCTTAAAGTCTATTTCCATTTGGGCGTTAATATGTAAAAATGTCACTCGACTTCGTGCGGAAAACAGGACCAAGAAAAATAGGATTGTCTAGAACGGATATTTGTAGATCTGTTTTGTCTTTTGCAAACAGTTCCTTTTATAGGACTTGTTGTCTACACCAAGCATATAATCTGGATCAAACTGTATCAGGGTAATTTTCTTTAAATTATTTTATTTTTGTTTTTAACGAAAGGGTGAATTAAGTACGAATTTCTTTTTTAAACATCAGTTTGTTTTATCAAAACACAATGAAGTAAATACAGTTAAATAATAACAAAATACCGATAACCAATGAAACTGTCAAAAGGACACACCAAGAAACCGGCAAACTCAATAACAACCAAAAATGAAGCAAATGCATCAATGGTCCGGACTTGGTGATATAAGTGATATAAGGATAGACCTTTTGATTCAACGCATTCGTACTTGGTAATGAACTATTGCTATATGATCGTAATGTACCTTAACATTTAACGAAGGGAAAAAAGCCAACATATAAAACGTAGATTATTTGTCATTTGTAGATTATTTCCGTCGATAGTGTCTTTTTTTATAATAACAGTAATTAATTACATAAACGGGTTTAAGGATAAATACATTGAACAAAAATCTACATTAATTTTCTTCAAACTTGCCATATAGGTAGCTGGTCATACAAGTGCTTATAAATTCAGAAAAATAATATTGGTTTCTGCGCTTATTTTCAAGGTTTGAGCATTGAATTTCCTAAAAGATTGAACATAAAAGAGAATAAAAAGCACTCTTTTAATAATTTATCTTTTGTTAATTTGTGTTTATCTATGTCTTCACCTCCTCACGAGGTATAACTGTACTTTAAAAATCAATTAATAACTTGATTTACAATTTCTGTCCAATGAAATTTAGTCTAAAAAACTAAAACTGTGATATTTCAAAATAAATTGGCATTTACGCACGTGATTGATTGTTTACGTCATTATAATTTGTATTTATGACGTTGACTATACATGAATTCTTCCGCAAACAAGTGACGACACTAAAACTTTTGAATTGCAAATATTATTTAACTACCTGTTAAATATTGTGTTTGTTATTTCTTTTCTTATTATTGAGTTTTAAATATAAGAATTGTTTTCAATTGTTGGTTAGATTATTGGATATAGACAACTTTGTGTGGGTTTACGCTGGATATAAATCGCTTCGCAATTGAAAACAATCCTTATATAAATAAAAATATGAAATATGAAAATACAAATGATTATAGATTCCTCGGATGTCCGATTTTAAGTAATGGTAATCTGTTATCTGGTAATATGTTATCCAGATCTCACAAATAAAGTCCGTAAAGTGTTCTTTGCAATGCTTTATGCTTCAAACTTCAGCAAAGTGACAGGTGAAAGTGGCTTGTAAGTTAGTTGAATCATTAGTTCGTTCTATATTAACATATTCTGAGGTATGTTTTATGGTTATATATGGTTATATGGTTATAAGTAACAAAAACGTTCTCCACAAACTTAGCTGTTAGGAATTTGGTGTATTATCAACAGAAACATTTACAAAACACAATCAATAGTATATTTTTCAAGGTTGAATAACAACCAAATCAAGTTTAGTTTCACTCAAATAGACATGGAATGACACTACTCGTGGTTCTCTTATGCTACATATATTATTAACCTTAAATTTGGAGGAAATATGAAATTTTGAAAACCTAAAAGACAAAATTAAACTTACACGAAAGGTGATAGAGTATCAGTAATTTAGTTCAATCTAAAATTAACCATTGCAAAGAGGGAAAAAATTTGTTACAGAAAGTATTAAAAAATAACGATAAAAAAGTTCTCTTCGAAGAAAAGGGTGGTATATTATGCACTTCGAAGCTAGGAGACCATTTTATTTGATGTGTTTGTTGTTCGTCTGAAAAATATGTGAAAAGGCATAAGATAATTAAAAAAAGGCGAGTCTTTACAAATAAAGGCAGTTAACAAGGCAAATTATTAATAGTAAAAAGTTAATGGCTATTTTGAATATGATAAACTTTTCTTCAGATTTTTTAAAAATATAAATACTACCCCTCTAGACCCTTACTTTCCAAATGATATTGTTTTTTGTTTTCCGTATGGAGGTTGATATCGCAAAAAAATCACAAAGTGAATGACGAAGAGCACTAAAATTAAGTTTAAAGGTAAATATAACATCGATAAAAAATAAATGTTCTATTTAAGAATAACAACAGAATTTTTTTTTGCAATCTCTAAATCCCTCTTACAATAGGGCATTTAATGAGACATTAAATGATACCCCACCACGTTGCATTGTTTTATAGTCATAAACACATTTTACTGGATACCATAACAGCCAACAGGAAGAGCTGAGCATGATAACAGTCCATCTCAGAAGACAATTTTTACGTTGACCCTGGACCTGTGAAAACTATTTAAAATTGGCATAACTCAAAAACTACAAAGGGTATCACATAATACCCCTCCACTTTGTGTATTGGGGTATAAAAACTGACAATATGACATTAGTCATTATTAGACTGTCCTGCCACAATGAACACCTTAAACAACATACCTACCAAGGTTTCAGCAAACCACAACCATGGGTCTGACCACATTCATTTGAAGGTAGATGAAGTCATCAAGAGAATGAAACTTCGCTGCATAGATGAGCTTACTCATATTCCCACTATTTACGACGAAAAATTAGTAACAGATTGTAGAAAATATTCCAACATTCCCAACAATCAAACAAATATATATAGGCTGCCATGTACAACAAACGAAATAAGACCCTATCAGTTTTACCAAAAACCGTGTAGGACATCAATACAAATGGTATTTGGGTACAGAAAACCGAAGGGGACCCCTTGCTGTCAGCAGACGACAGTACAGCTAGACACAGACTACTAGCTAGGGAGCTATCAATGACCTGACCATGATCCAGTATTCAGCCGGTGGTGAGCGACCAGTACAAAAGATGAAGTATGTTGAGATCAACACCAGATTAGGAAACCTAAAGATTTGACACCGTAACCATGAGATCACAACGGTACAGTTTTGTGATGCTGCATCCCACCTTTTACACATTGATTAAATTAATAGATTTGTCCTTAGTAAATTGTGCTACATTTGCTCATACGTATTTTATGTTTCATACACTAAATGTGTAGTGACATTTGTAAATTTACTGCTACATCTATTTTATGCTCTTTTATTGTGAATATTTGCTTGACTTTATTGTAAAATAAATAAAATATTTACTGATATTTGTCTTATTTTTTTAAAATAAACTTAATGCAGTTGTACATAAAAATCAGAATTCATACAAACTTTATGATATTTATGCACCATCATTTCCGCCATAAACTGGCTGTTCCGCCGATGTAAAACAAAATATATTGCAACGAATAATTATAGCGCGTGTAGCTATTTATAAGATTAATACGTCATACGCAATAGCTTTCCGGTGAAAGGTACAGTGTTGCTCTAAATAAAGCACCAAAGCCTTCAAGTTCTTCATAGAACACATTCTAATCAGGCACATAATTATTTTTCAATTTATTAACTTTGTGACTGATAAATTCTAAAACATCCGAATATAACACATTTTGATATTTTTTCCGCCAATGCAAACTGCAAATGTCAGCGTCATATTTTCTGTCATTGGCCTTAATTTTCAGTGGTCTTTTTAAAACAGGGTTCCAAATAGGGTAATGGGTGGTTGAGATAGCAACACTGATAACTCTTAACAAAACAAGATGCATTTTACAACAGAAAAGGGAGGGGCGAAGACGTCTGTCCAAAAATGTTTTATGTTTTGTATGACCTATAGGCATCTTACCTAAATTTGTGTAAAACCTAAAAGATAGATCAATTATTTGACGTAGTTACTTCTAGTTAACGCTATAACTACCTGCAGACATGATAGAGAAATAGTGTAATCGCAACATTACTGAACAAGTAATTGTGTGCGAAAATAAACAAAAAAAAACCATCTATAAAAGAATAAATTGTCTGTGCACATATTTTGGCAATGCCTACGCCATGTCAATTTATTACGAATATATTTTACTCACCATGCAATTATAATAGGTTTTAGCTGTTATGTTACAGACATGCATGTGCAAAATCATTTGAAATTGGCGGTCTCGGCGCTATTTAAATCCATTTGAACATAATATTTTAACTACAAAAATCGTTTAATTGTAATCTTTTACCTGTTTTTTTGTTGTTTTACCTTTATGCTTTAACTAACATTATTTTTCAATTCTTTCTTCCAGCTGACATGTATAGCACGGTGTTGTCAATTTATAGCAACGATGATGTAATGCCACTACCCCAATCCGATGAAGTTTTGCTGTGTTCAAAAGAAACAACCTTTGATTTGGTTAGTTAGATCGATATATGCTGAACGTCTGTAATAACAATTATTTACTATAGGGTGCAGTAAAGTAAATGTGAAATATGCAAGCAGCATTTATACATAAAGCAACTCGGCATACATTTTAAATCGTTGAACACCACACTAGACTATGGAATAGTCCGAGCCTTTTGTTATTAACTTCCTTAAATAAAACGGTTCTTAATGGTGATACAGCATACGATACTGATTTTACTATGTACTATTCTATATTTATAGCACAATCTTCCCAGTTAAACAAGTTTACTCGAAGCGTGAGATAGTGAATTTGTCTAACAAGGAAGGCGTTGCTACAAATTACTGAGTGACACTCTAGATCCCGCTATTAATAATGGATGATAAACAAGGAGGGAGGTGCCTATAATAGTGCGACCGATTTTTGAATAATACAAAAAGCTGATATTCGAAAATTGGAAGCTCGTGCTATCGTTTCGCAGGAAAAAAAAAACAAATACATTTTGACTAAAAATAAATTGAGGCTGGGCTTTTCTATGGAGTATTAGTTTTAAGTAAAGGTGGGTATTTTAAGCTGCATTAACTTTGAATGTTACAGACACACTTGACCTTTCATGTAATGTTATCCAAGTGTTTTAGTTTAGAGGATACATAATCATCGTCTCTTGTTTATACATAAAAAAGATCAAAGGAAAAAACTTGATTCATATTGCAAGAATAAACACTGTGCATTCCCGGTTCACACTTTGAGTTACTTCTCTGTTTTATTGCCAGGCAGTCAATATTATTTCAGAATAATATTTACAGTATTGTGAATTTCTGTTGACGTGATTTCAATTCATTTTCCAGTACATGATCCAAAATTCAACATAATATTTATTTCAATTCGATTCAATTCTTTATTGCATAAAATCAACAATAAATTAATTATTACCAAAATAAAAAAAAAACACAAAACATACACATATATAGAGATCATCATACAATATCAATGTTATCCGACATTAATTCCCAAAAATTACTTAGTTCTGAGCAGGTGTAATATACATGTAATATACATTCAATATAAACAAATTAATTGGACTAAATCTCAAATCTAATGTGATGTTCTAAAGCCAGTGCTTAAATTATACATATCAGATACACCATCTATTTATATTCTTATCTGTGATGATAAACATAAATTTATCATTGTTACTCATATCTGTCAATAAAGAGACAATATCCATTATTTTATTGAAAAACAATTTTCTACTGTTATTAAGACGATGACAACACATTCGTCTTCATCCTCAATGTTGTATAGTAGGCAGACACGATCATTTAATGGAGAATTATTATATGTCCCTTTCAATATTCAAATTATGGCATGTGATAAATATTGACAGTCAACATTTGTCTTGTGACAAAATATTTGTCACATGACGTGCGTTGACTTTTGGAGAAATACGCTTCTACTTTCACAGCTGATTGTGGAGAACTGTATATTATGTTCAGACAATCATGTAGTTGTTTATTGTTAAATTGTTGCTCTATTGTTCAAAAACAGTGCTTCATTATCTTATTTACAAAAAAATGAAACTATTTTATTTTATTTCAAACCTCTCAACCTAGACACTTGCTGACCTGACCTGACGGTACTTCGACCGTCTAAAAGCTCCCGAGATCCAACAAAATGTGCATAGCCCCACCCACTTTTATGAGAAATCCTGGATCTGTCACTGAATGGTTGTGATTGGTTGCACATTATTTTTGAAAAAAAAACTGAAAATAAAATATAATTAAACTGTATGTCACTTAAATAACACACAATTTCAAACAAAGTTAGTGTATATTGTATATTTGATTACAAACTAGACTGTTCAATAAAGTTTTACATCGAATATTTTGATTTGAAATGTATTACACTAAACTTTTAAATTTAACACAAGACAAATCCAGCAGATCGTTTTTCGCTATTTTCAATCTGTGATTTGTTAATTTTTACAAATAACACCTGTTTTAATTAAAATGTTTTAAATAACTTCATTTCAGTTGGAAACCTTTTGGCGCAGGTCTTTCTTTGCAACAAATGAGAAAATTTATTGCCTAGTAAATGTAGATCTTCTAGATTATGAAGTTAGTGAAAAGGGGGAGATGTCACTACAGAAACATATGCAAATGGCTAAAAGAAAAGGTATATAATTAATATTTCGTAACCAAAAACAATTCGTTTTCCTTAGGATTTATATTTAGGATGAATACAAGAAAAAGCGTGATGGCGGTACACAAGGTAATTGAATGAATGTCAAGGAAGTCGTAAAATAGATCTTATGGATATTTTTGTCATATATTGATACAAATATTATTATGTTTATCTTTATTTCTCCAAAACCAATGGAAAGAATTGTTACAGAGTTTGGATGTCAAACATTGCAATATACTATTAACTTATTGCAGCATATGTACTTTCTTGCACACACAAAACTATATTATACTTTCTTGCAAATATAGCCCCATGTCTTATTGTAAGACATATGACATAGATAAAATATATAGTAAAAAAGAATGGACAAAACCCCTTACCTTTTTCTGTATGGGATTTGTCAGGGAGAGTTTACTCTTTTGTTATTATTGTCTACAAATCTGGGGTTTAACTATTGAATAATAAAAACGAAATTGAATTGTCTTAGGTCTGTTGTGATACATCCTACACATAAATTTGATCCTTAAGATAATACCAGATACTGCAAGATATAATGGTATTGATTGCGGGTTTCGTTATCATGGAACAACGGGCAAACTCCATATTTTCTTTCAAACTTTCTCCAGCAATTGGCAATTTATGATTAACTAATCTATCTCTACAGAGTAGTTTTCTATTTTGTCGTTTAAATCAAGTTCACTCTCTAATCCATTTGTTATGGTTGGCAACCCTTTGAGGTTTATCCGAGAAAAACGCTCAAAGTTGTTTAAGTAGATAGCAAATAAGAAAGGTGATACATTTTTGCCTTGCCTAACTATTGTGGCAAATGAAATACTCATAGAAATAGTTGTAACAAATTCAAGAATTCACATTTTATTATACAGATTTACAATAGTATTGTACATTTACATTTTATATTATTAACTATCAATTTATAAAACAACCCGTTTCTCCATAACCTATTAAATACCTTTTCGAATTCTATAAGTACAATAAAGTATCTTTTTCCTTAATTCATCTTAAAAAGGCCCCAAAGATATTATAAATAGTGGAATATTTCTTTCGAAAAAAAGTTTAATAATATTGAATTAGAAAATAGTTGTCAGAAAAATGTCAGTCTACTGTTCAAACTTGCTAAAACATTTATATTAATGTAAGTGCAAGACGGTATGTAATATTAAGGATAAAACTGCAAACTTACTTTTTTTTAAAAAGAAACAAAATCGCAGAGCCAAGTATCCAGAATTATACTGTTATCAAAAGTTATATTTAAAAGAATCTACATATTGTGGTAAAATGTCGGAAATGACTTAATAAACTGATTTCTAATATGATCATCTCCAACCGCTTCCTAGAAAAGAATAGGCTCATTTAGGTTATATACAATGCTGTTTATATCGGCATTACTTTTGATACTATCAATAAGCACATCAAAACTTGTACTATCATGGTTTGGGTCGTCGTTCCACACTTTGAGAAAATCAAACAGATAACCATAGACATGTTAGGCTTACAATTGTTCTTCGTCTGATTTAAAAGTTTCCAGTACTCTTAAGTGTCATTTATCCAAAAGTTTTTAAAACTTTTTCTTCATCATTTTACTATGTTTGTTTATAGCGGAATCCAAAGTTTGGGTCATTATAAACCTTTGGGAAATCAAACCGAGAATCATAGAAGTGTTGGGCTTAAAATTGTTCTTCGTCTGATTTACACAATTTCCCGTACTCTTAAGTGTCATTTGTCCTTCATTTTTTACAACTTATTCTTCATGGCTTTACGGTGTTTGTTTAACGCGGAATTCATAATCTTTTTATAGGACTTTTATGCATCTTGAACTTTAGTCTCATCTACCGTATTACGTTTTAGGTTATCTTACTTATATCGTCTATAATGACCTCTGAGCCTTCGATATCTTTTACATGCTTACTTGCAATAGTTGTTAAACCAAATATTAATAATCATACGCTTTTTAACGCTATGCAATAAACATTTTAAATAAGAATTTTATGCAAGATCGAACACACTGCGGGCAGGGTGTGCTCGTCTCCAATCTTAATTCACAATGATTGCCAGTTTTTCAACCGAAAGTAATGAGTTTTTCTCTGCGTAAAACGGTTTCCCCTCGAATTAAAACTGTAAGCCACGATATAACTGAAAATATGCATATACAACTTTTAGTGATATCATGTGACTGCGTGATGGTTTTTTTTTGTCAGCCATATTGAATTTTCCGCTCAATAGAAAAATATAGGGACGATTTAAAAAAAACCGCAGATATCTTCTTAAATAAATATATATAATGAAAATAAAAATACGAAAATACACCAAAATGACTTCTTTTGAATATCACATCTGTTAAATTCACAGTAAATTCATTGTCCAACCGGTTTCATCTCTAATGAGAATGTTCATGGCTAACGTTTGTAACGTTTGGTAGTTGATATTGTCAATATCATTTCAAAACCTGGTGGTTACAAACCATGCAGTCGCATGAATTGCAAATGCTGTAAAGCAGCAAACGTTGCTAGCACCTTTCGAAGCACAACAACCAACGAAAGCTTTACAATATACTGCAATTGTTCCTGTAAATCCAGCAATTTTATTTACATACTGGCCTGTAGAATTCTTAACATCCAGTATGTTGGAGAAACAGAGACAGCTTTCAATATGCGACTTAACAACCATCGCTCCTTTTTCACGAAAAACAGAAATTGTCCACTAACTCGCCACCTTAAAACTACAGGCAACTCTTTTGATACTGTAAAATTCCAAATTATTGATCAAAACCCAAAGTGGAATACATCAACTAGAAGACTAAGAGAAACATTTTGGATACATAAATTAAATACGCTAGAACTTGATAGATTGAACGAACGTAATTCACTGGTAGAATACTAAAAAATTTTCATACAGTAATATGAACAACAAAAATATTTTGGATGCCTCAGCATCAGTATACATTTTTTGTATACAATGAACAACAAAAATATTTTCTATTATTTGAAATTTTGATTCAGTCAACGCCTGATGAAGCTCTAATTGGTAGAGCGAAATATTGCGTTATATATTATTTGTACATAGTAGTGTTGTTATAATTATTTTTATAGACAACTATATTATTTTTATTGTAATTGTATCAGTCTGCATCTGACTGATCCAGCACTTATTAAACGAGATTGTTGTTGCTATTTACGTCTAAGTATTTGACAACCATATAATATATCTATCCAAAGGATTTCTGAATCATCAGAAATACAGGGTTAATATCAAATATTTATACATATACGTCTACAAATTAAGCCCAACACAGTTAGAATTAGATTTTTAACACTGTCAAATTTTTGCGAGAGATTGCATACCAACCAAATTTGTTACAATCCGCACACGCGATAAACCCTGGTTTACAATCGAATTAAGAAGAGAAATGTTTTGGAAAAACAGCTTTAAAATTTAAAAACGATAGGGACATTGCTAGGTATAAGCAGCAGAGAAATAAGGTCAATAATTTGAAGAAAATTGCAAAAAAAAAAATTCAAACAAAATTTGGATAATATTATTCTTGAAAATGCGACTACTCCTAAAAAATAATGGAAAAAAAATCGAACAAAGGGTCTTCAAATACGTAACATCTGTTCCTACCAGTAATGTTTTTGTATTTTATGACACCAGTAAATGTATGATTTTAAATGAATATTTTTCGGCGATTTCTCGGCTAAATGACATAAATGCGGTTATTCCTAACTTTGATAATAGAACCAATAATTGCATTGAGATAATCTCCATAAATACGTGTGAAAAAATTGATATTATAAACACATTGAAACCAAATAAAGATTCGGGACCAGACATAATTAGTCACAAAATGTTATAGATTTGTCCAGAAAAAATAGCAATTCCTTTGCAAATATAGTTTAATAGATCTCTACAGCAGTGCAAGTTTCCTTCCAATTGGAAACTTGCGAATGTAATACCAATATTTAAAAAATGAGACCATTCGTTACTCTCAGATTCTAGACCAATACCCCTTATTAGTTGTGTCGGTAAGGTCATGGAAAGAATCATACATAAACATGTTTATAATCATCTAATCTCAAATACTTCGATATATGAATACCAATCAGGGTTTTTACCAAAATATTCTACTGTTCATCAGTTACTTGAAATGTACAACTGTAACAGGAATTCTATGAATCGAGAGAAATTAACTGCTTTGTATTTTGAGATTTTTCAAAGGCATTCGATACAGTATGGCATGATGGGCGTTTAGTTAAATAACACGCCTATGGTATTAGAAACAATTTGCTACGTTGTTTCAAAAGCTATCTGGAATCAAGGAAACAAAAAGTTGTCATCAATACTGCATCGTCATCTTTATGTGGTATATCTGCTGGTGTACCACAAGGATCTGTATTAGGGTCCTTGCTATTTATCATTTATATTAATGATATTGCTGAAAAAATAACCTTATTATGCAGGTTATTTGCTGACGACACTTCGTTTTACTACTCAGATTAAGATCAAAAACGAATAAAAACTGTAATTGATCGAGATCTGAGGGAGTTGGATGAATGGTAAAAATGTTGGCGCACGTCATTTAATCCTGATAAAACCGAAATCGTGGTTTTTTTTCAAGCGCTGAAATCCCTTACATTACATTTTCACTGAATGGTGTTACAATTCCGATTGTCAAATGTCATAAACACTTAGGGGTTACATTCAGTAATGATGCTAAATGGAATACGCATATTGATAACGTTATAACAAATGTTAAGAAACATTTGAATGTTCTTAGAAAACTTTAATATCAACTGAGGCGAAACAATTTAGAAAAAACTCTTCTCACTTATATAAGACCCTTATTCGAATACACATCTGAGGTTTGGGATAATTGAGGTGTTGGCAATGCTTCTAAACTGGAAAGACTCCAGTCAGAAACATTATATACCGAAATTGGTTGGGAATCTTTGGCAGAAAAAAGAAAGAGAAGAAGGTTACAAATGTTTTATACAATACAAAACCATGATGCCCCTCAATACATAAGAAGACTAGTTCCCCCCTAAAGTTCAAAGTTTAAGTCCTTATTCATTGCGAAATTGTGATGACATAATATTACCATACTGTAGACTTTCCCTCACTAATCAATCATTTATTCCCGATACGATTAGTCAATTGAATAGAATTGATCCAAATATAAGAAATGTTAACTCTATTTCGGCCTTCAAAAATGCTTTAAGGAGAGATACTGTTTTGCGGGAAGTCCCAAGACACTATGCATATGTTCCCCGAAAATTAAGCAATAATATTAACACAAATACGATGCTCAGCATCCTTTATTAAATACGATTTATTTAGATCAAACCTTATTTCAAATCCATCATGTTTATGCGGTTCTTGTATTGAAGATGCAAACCACTTTTTCTTTGAATGTCCTATATATAACAATCAAAGATTAGATCTTATTGGTACCTTAGATGGCTACCAAATGGAACCAACATTGATCTACACACGCTTACTTGTGGCAATCTAGAACTTTCTTATGAACAACATATAAGTATTTTTAGAGAAATGTTTGAATATGTTAAGAGATCCAAACGATTTTTAATTGTTTGATGTAGTGACACGAGTCAAACGGAGACACCTTCAGCCACTATTGACTTTGACTTTGATTTTGATTCTTTTCTAATTATTTTCCATGTGTGTTCATTTAAAATTGTGTACATGTTCTTGTATCTACTTTGTTCTAGTATAGGAAAGGACTTTATATGTATGTGTTTACTTGTGTCCAATCCATTTTGTTATTAACAAATAAAATATGTTTAAATCAACAGTGTTGGGCTTAATTTGAAGACGTATATATAAATATTTGATATTAACCCTGTATTTCTGATGATTCAGAAATCCGCTTGATAGATATAGTATATGGTTGTCACAATACTCAGACGTTTGTATATAATTTACTTACTGTGACTGCATGACAAGTAAGTTTGTCATCCTATATAGAATATATACAAAAATGCTAAATTAGATTACTGTCAGATTAATACGTATTGGTTACGAAAATTCCATCGTCACACGCAAGAACACATGTACTATTTCTATGTCTTTGATTCACATCGGTTAATGAAGCTATATTTTTTATATAGCGGATTTGACCGAGGTGTCTAGACCGCTGGACATAGTGCAGGCGAATTTGTGCCACATTGTCACAACGGTGTGAGTTCGAATCCCGCTGAAGGTAGCACAAATTTGAGTGTTAAAAATCTAATTCTAACAGTGTTGGGCTTAATTTGTAGACGTATATATAAATATTTGATATTAACCCTGTATTTCTGATGATTCAGAAATCCGCTTGATAGATATAGTATATGGTTGTCACAATACTCAGACGTTTGTATATAATTTACTTACTGTGACTGCATGACAAGTAAGTTTGTCATCCTATATAGAATATATACAAAAATGCTAAATTAGATTACTGTCAGATTAATACGTATTGGTTACGAAAATTCCATCGTCACACGCAAGAACACATGTACTATTTCTATGTCTTTGATTCACATCGGTTAATGAAGCTATATTTTTTATATAGCGGATTTGGCCGAGGTGTCTAGACCGCTGGACATAGTGCAGGCGAATTTGTGCCACATTGTCACAACGGTGTGAGTTCGAATCCCGCTGAAGGTAGCACAAATTTGAGTGTTAAAAATCTAATTCTAACAGTGTTGGGCTTAATTTGTAGACGTATATATGAATATTTGATATTAATCCTGTATTTCTGATGATTCAAAATTCGCTGAATAGATATATTATATGGTTGTCACAATACTTAGACGTTTTCATATAATTTACTTACTGTGACTGTATGACAAGTAACTTTGTGATCCTATATGATATATAAAAAAATGCTGAATTAGATTACTGTCAGATTAAAATGTATTCGTTACGAAAATTCCATCGTCACACGCTAGTACACATGTACTATGTCTATGTCTATGATTCACTCCGGTTAATAAAGCTATATTTTTATATAGCGGACTTGGCAAAGTGGTCTAGACCGCTGGACATAGTGCAGGCGAATTGGTGCCACAGTGTCACAACGGTGTGAGTTCGAATCCCGCTGAGGGTAAGCAAAAATTTGAGTGTTAAAAATCTAATTCTAACAATGTTGGGCTCATTTGTAGACGTATATATAGATATAGATATAAATATATGTCGGAAAAATTACACTTGTATACAGTTTTCATATATGTGTCCAAGAAAAGTACAACATAACCAGAGTCTTTGTTCTGTATTTACACTAGCGCTATATATACATCTACAAATTAAGACCAACACTGTAAGAATTAGATTTTTAACACTGTCAAATTTTGGCTTCCCTCAGTGGGATTCGAATATTTGATATTAACCCTGTATTTCTGATGTATCAGAAATCCGCTGGATAGATATATTATATGGTTGTCACAATACTTAGACGTTTGGAAAAATTGTCTAATATTAATACAAGTGTTATTACTAATAGCAGTTTGATATATATTTAAAAATTGGGCTGTTTCTGATGTACAACAGTCGTTTATTGAAAAACAGAGTTATCAAACCTAATTATGACAGTAATAGTTGCATATGATGAAAGTGGTGTTAAACACCATTCAAATAAACAACAAACATAATGTTTCATTTATTTCTTATAATTACAAATAATTAGTATTAATTTAAAATGTAATTTAGTGCAATTTCTTTTTTATTTTGCTGATTTAAATTACTTGGTGTTGCTTGAGTGTTGTGGTTGTTGCCAAGGATACTTTAATCAACTTATAAAAATATAAATGTCCCATAGACCGGAAGTATTTACTGGTACCAATCAAGAGTTAAATTCATAGCAAGCAGTAAACATTTAATTGTTGAACATTTGTTTTTCAGGCATTAAGTATAAACTGGTTGTGATGTGTAGCAGTGAAAATGAGTTCAAATCGGGAATAGTTGCAGCACTTGATAAATATCGGAGATCACACTTATACACTGGAGATGAACCCCGGTTAAAAAAATATCTTGCAAACAAATATCGGCTTGAGGCTAAAAAAATGGGGACAGAACATGCCGCTTGTGTTGACTTTACTGGGTAAATAGTATAAACTAATATGTTTTATTTAATACTGTTTTATATTTTCATACCTCTGCGTGTATTTTATCAACCATAGTCACTTAAATCCACAGTAAAATATAATTATAATTCTTCAAGAATCTCATATTTACATATTTATAGACAACAATATACATTTATAGCGTGGTGATGGGGTTGATCCATGATTTTATCGCACCAACCAAAAATAAAAATATTGACCTAGGACGAAGTCCGAAGTCAATACACTTATCCTTGGTTGGTGCGAAAAAATCATGGATCGACCCAATCACCACGCTATAATTGCTTTATTATTTTTCTAACTTGGATGAAGTGAAGTGAATTTAGGTGTGAAATTTCTTGAACGTATATAGATACTAGCAAAATTTATGTAGCATGATAAAGACATGTATCACATACTAATCCAATCCTTAATAGTTCTTCATTTCAAATTTGTTGCAATGATATTTGGAGATCCTCGCCATCCACTGTTGCAAACCGCGAGTCTGCCATATTGTTTACACTGAAAGGAAAAAGTATAAAGACAAGGAAGAAACTGTCGGGAATATTTAATTATTTATGAATAGTATAGGTTTACAATAATATTGTAACATAATGAATGAGTTTTCCTTATTTGTCATCTGGTAAAAAATAATCCAATCACATAAAGCAAATAAAAACAAATATAATTATAATTAATTAAACATTTTAAACTGTGAACTTAATTTTTTTTAAGTATATGTGATAATACGAGGTAATTAGTGTATTATTTTAGGAACAAGTCAGTTTAGGAGCAACCTTTTTAAAACAATGAAAATAATTGTTTAACTTAATATGCATGCCTGTAATAATACAATGCAGATTCAGAATGAAATGCGTAAATACTTTAATGTTATGCTGTTAGCCCTTACATGATAAACACAGCATTATTTTCAAACAAGTAATTGCTGTTACATGTATGTTTATTACATGTATATCATTAGCAATATTGCTTTCTGTTAAAATCGCTTGGAATGTGTACAAACATCACAAAATGGACGAACAACTGTGTGCGGGGCCGAGTGGTATTGTTGCTGAATATGGAAAACTTGAGTTTACTGAATGTTTGGGAGAGGCATGAAATACGTGTGTTTACTTCTTACGTATTAAAAACACAAACATATTTAACGTACACAAAATATATAATATACATGCACATGACATACAATACGTGTAGGTACAACTACCGAAGTTGTGATACGGAAATGTATGCAACTGGCTGGTACTTGTACCTGCACTAAAATGCATAAATAACCGAGGTGATCTGATTGATAATATCACACAAATTATGACGTCACATTATTCATAGAACATCGCTGTCGTATAAAATAACTGGTTATGACATTCATTATTCATTATTTAGTCAAAACGTAGGTCCGACAAAAGTACATCTTGTATCACCTATATAGATGATACAAGGTTTTGACGATACTGAAAAGATCGCTGACAGGTTTAGGAAATTGGTAATCTATTCTTGATCACATTCATGTCAACATTGAGATTGCCTGTTCGAGCTTTACCTCGGACAAAGTGTTCTGTACTCTTATCATATCTGACAAAGATTGTCGGTTTTCTCGCCGAAGGTCGTGGGTTTTTATTGACTACGCCTATCTCACACAGTACAAACTAGATGCAATGATATAGCTAAAAAATGCTGAAAGTAACGTTAAACAACATTCTAACAAAAACGCCTACCGTATCGAAATCTTAGCCAACGTAATTAACAATTTGGTAATTATGTAAACCAATTTTTGGATCTTACATGTTGGAAAACTAATGTTTAAATCGCACCTAGCAGGTAAGAATTTAACACATTGTGGTTTAATTGCAAAAGGTGTTAATTTATTTTTGTAGATCCTGTGTTCGTGTTGTAAAGTCAGTGAGATCTGGGGTTGGAAAAACATTGTACGTGCATAAGAAGACGGCAGAACTGGCACACATACGAGGAATAACGCAACCGGTCACAAATGAGCTTACAGTATCCTTTCCTCTATATGGAAAGAGAGTTGAATTGGATAATGTGATTACTGTTTTCCTTGATTACACAAATCCACCTTCATCTAAACATGGACGCATTTTCCATATAGATATTGCACACGAGGTAAGATTAACACTACAACACCCGGATTTACTTAACAAAGCATGTGATTACAAATATAGTATAAACTTCGAATTGCTTTGATACTAACAAAACTCTATAACATTGGGGTCTTTGATAAAATTTACTAGAATGGCTGCTATTAAAACTATAGGTAATCGAATAATATTAGTTTGGTGCAGCAGGCAACTTCAGTGGAGTTCTGTTGTCCGTTTGTTTGTTTTTTGATTAAGGGACAACGTTGCGCTTCGTTCAGAAATAGACTGACTCTATATATTATCAAATTAAAACGTAACCGATATTTTACAATTAAAGTCTTTTGTAGAGGTCGATATAAGTTTTAATAGACTCAAATATTGATATTGACCGACGCCAGAGGCGAAGGTTAATATTAATTTTTGAGTCTATTAAAACTTATATCGACTGATACAAAAGACTTTAATTGGTTTATTTCATAATAATCTGATAAATGTAATATTTTTTGTCCCATTGACATTAAAAATCAATATTTTTAGTATGAAATTTATGTACTTGTATTCATATTATGTTATCTCATCAACATATTTACCGTTATAGTCTCTACTTTTTAATGTTAAAAGTAAAAAAAAAAACGATTTTTTTTTAAAAGATTATCATAATTATACCCCAAAACAACAAAACTCACAAAATAATGTCACCTGACAGTAACGTAATAGAAAAAGGTAGTCAATATTGGTTTTAATCAAACAATATCATAATAAATAGTCGGGAGTTTTGGCAGGTCTTAACCAATAGAACAAATTTAAAAAAATCACTATGTAATAATGTTAATAACGAGGAAAACGCTTGATTGTCTGGTTGGTCTCTTGTTTTGGGCATAGCTAAAAGTCATAAAGATAGTAAAGTCTTTTTCGTAGGAGCACCAAGACACGTCAGTGGTGCTCCAAAGGAATTTTTTTTAAAGTAAAAAATTTGAAAGAATTTGTGATAAAAATTCTAAACAGCTTTGGCCGCGGTCAAAATTGGTGTAAGACATTTAAGTCAGCAACAATTATGTCAAGAAATTTATATGGCAGTTAAAATAAAAAAGCTTGTCGTCTTATTTATATCTTTACTAGCCTTTGATGTCGAGAGTGAAACATAGATTGTTGTGTCTTTAGTCATTGGGATAAATTTGATCCAATAAGTCATTCATTACATATAATTCTTGGGCCGGCTTTTTATTTTCGTTGACGAAATTAAAATATGGTAGCGATAGGTATCTAGTTTATATTTATATATTAATTAACTTCTGGCATTTTTTTTTTTTAGTAAACCATACTACTATTAATATTTATATTAAACCTATAGGTGGAAGAGGGAGTTGATCAATTTCTTTTCCAATTATTGATACTTGGTTGTCTGACGCACAAGTCTGGACATGTTTGGAGGCGATCTGATTTGGACTATTACATCATTGAAACAATGCCGCTGTTAACACTGACTTCAACATCAAAGGTAATAGTAATTAAAAAAGTAATGACACAAAATTACAACTCACAAAGCTACTGAGCTTAGAAGCATAGGTCAGTAATTGTGGTTTGGTTTATAAGTAAATTTTATTGTATACTTCCGGCTAAATAATATTTTTGCAAATTGCATATCACGGGAATTGACTTACCCGTATTTTAACACCCGGATCTGATAAACTCGTAGTCAGACTACGTCTCGTGCTTATTGGGGTCTCGGGATGATACCCAGGCCGATATTGATTAGCCCATATCTTAAGCTATAAATATATTAATTATTGAATGCATTGTATGAAACACGTATACAATTGTATTAAACACATATAAAATAATATTGGGGGCATCGGTGGCCGAGTGGTTAAGGTAGTTCGTCTACTATTGATCACGTTGTCTGTCAACACTGAAATTGCGGGTTCGATTCTCACTGCAGACACGGTGAACTCGACTCCAATCGTAATTGACAAGGATTGCCAGTTTTCCTGCCGCAGGTCCGGGGTTCTCTCCGGATACTCCGGCCTCTTCCCCAATAAAACTGGACGCCATGATATAGATGAAAATTTGCTCAAAGTAGATTTAAAACACCATCAAGCAAACAATAAAATTGTGTTAAACAGATATAAAATTGTATTAAACACATAAAATTAAGACGTATTACTAGTATTCTAATTATGAACTTTTGTTTTTTTTACTGTGTTAGTAAATACATATAAATGAATGATTGTTGCAAATGAACCAATTTAAGTTTTAAAATATAAATGTATTGATAAATCTTTTACATTTACTTTCAGTTACTGTAAATTAAAATTATCGGTTGAACCCAACAGTTCATTAATCCCTTATATAAAGCCCAGAAGGCTCATTCGATATTCGAAATTCGAGATTCGCAATTCGAAATTCAATATAGTTATAACCAATCAGATTGTGTGTTTAATCGTTTACCAATCAGAATAGTTCTTATATAAACGTAGCCATGTGCTATTATTTTTATTTGGGGTTTTAACCGTCGACATATTTGTCCAAGAATGACTGTGTTCAACATGGTTTTGTTAAAAAAAATAAAATTTATAAGCTGTAGTTGTTATTTAATCAAATTAATTCAGATAATAATAACATCTTGATTTTACAAATCAAGAAGAAGAATGTACTTGTAGAACGTAATTCAACAAAACTTGGTGTGTAGGAGGTACACCATATGTAGTTGTGCATATTACCAGGGAATTTTGATCGTCAAATTTTCGTCGGAGTTATGGCAAGTTGAACTTAAAATTTGCTGAAAATACTCATTTATCATCTATTATATCTACTCCTTTAAAAAACTTTATGGAGTTTTACAAAACTTGGTATATAGTAGGTACAACATATTACCAGGGGAGTTTGGTCCTCAAATTTTTTTGGGGGGGGGGGGGGGCGCTATCAGGTGTGGATCCAGAGGGGACCCTCCGTTTTGATGGAAAAATTTGGTTGCATATATAGGAAATCATTGAAGCATGACAAAAGTTGGCCCCCTTGGCCAGTCAGTGCCCCCCCTTTCGAAATTTCTTGATCCGCCACTGGCTTATTTTGGCTACTTGAACTTAAAAATGTGCTGAAAATACCTATTAATTATCTTGTCAGCATAAATCCTCTGGAACTACTCAGTACTATACAAAATTTTATGAAACTTGGTATGTAACTAGTACACCATATATGTAGTTGTGCATATTATCAGGAATTGTTGATTCCTAAATTTATATGGTAGTTATGGCTCTTTGAACTTTGAATTTTCAGTAATCCTCAATAATCATGGTTTTCGCTTTAACTCCCCTAAAACTACTCAACCAAATTTTATGTAGTTGCGATATAACCAAGGAATTCTGATTGGTAGAGATTATGTCACACGCAATCTGATTGGCTAAAACTATGTGAATCTCGAATCTCGAATTTTGAATCTCGAATATATAAGAACTATTCTGATTGGGAGACGATTATGTTACACGCAATCTGATTGGTTATAACTACCGTATATTGAATTTCGAATCTCGAATTTCGATTTTCGAATCTCGAATGAGCCTTCTGTGCTTTCGTACTTATATCATTTCCTATTCGTCGATAAACGAAATGAGGACAATTAAACCGATCGGACAGATAGGTAACACCTCGGCGACAGATGTTTTAGCTAAACGTGTTTTAAGCTATATATATGCTTTCATTTATTTTATTATAGGAAACAAGACTAATAAAATGCTACCACGAATGCCTCAACCTGTTGCCAGATGTATTATGCAGGTCTCCGCAGGAAAGTCTGAATATGTTATCCAAGGATTTTTCAAAGATTCCGAGTATATGATAAACTTTATTCACATATCTAAATATATATTTAGCAATAATCCGGCTTGTATAGTACGAAAGGTAGAATGTGTGTTATGATACTTATTGTAACTGCACAAATAAATCTGGAGGCAGAACGAGAAAACCGAGGGTTCAACAATTAGAAAGCTCCTGAAATATAGATTAAACAGTTTATTTTGTTAAACTGAATGCCATTCATCCTGTGTATTTTGACTGTTTAAGTTTGTTGGTATTTCTTTCTTACAAAGTCGTTGCTTTTCCCTTTTGTCGATTGTATTTCTTAAAATGTTTTCCATTCCCATTACTGACCTAAAAATCATTATTAAAAGAGCTATTTAAGTTTACAATAGCAAGATTAAGTCATCACAGAAAGAAATTACAATCGCGAGCATGATTTGGTTAACCGTTACGGAATAAATGACAATTTATTTGTTTCCTTGGTCGTAACAACTTTCCCTCATGACTACCACCGGATATGACTAATTACTGGATTTTAACCTGACTGCTATGAAGGATGCACACGTGGAGAAGGAGTTGCTTACCTTCCATTGCAGCTGTACTCACGGTTTTTGTCATTTAGTGTTTGGTTTTTGTGTAGGTATCTAGTTTTTTTTCTGTTGTCCCCTCTTTTGTTTAACCATGGTGTTGTCTGTTCCCGACTTATTGTATCGGTATCTTAATTTCTTTTCTGGTAGAATGTCCGTCTATTCGGAAGTTAATTTTGATTGTTTCCTATTACATTTTACGAGCGAATGCGCGAGAATATGTGACTTCTAGTTTCAAATTCCGGTTTCATGTTAATAAATTTTCATTGTTCAGTTTGACAACTTTCTTTATATGCGGGTAAGTATTTTAATCCTTGTATCCGCTATGTTTTAAATAAAAATTTACTGTTTTTTCTCTTTCGTGTATAACTTAAGAACAAATTTGCTTTTTATTTATAACGGATGGTCAGAAATGTGAAAATACCACAACGGTAAATAAACATCGTATTACTTTTATTTCAAAGTTAATATTTTAAGAATTAACCAAAACTACATAACTAAAAAAGCTTTACAAATAACTGAAAAAATATATATCAACATTTGAGTTTGATATAAATATCGCTTATTGTAGATATTTCAATTCAGTCTTATCGTATAACCAACATGAGCCATCAATTCGTGGTTTTTATAATTATCCTTGTAGTATCTTCACATTATTTAGCATTGTTATTCCGTTAACTCCGTAAAAGAAATTATTTTCGTATATATCAAACTTTTTAATATGAAATATTTATAATACTACTATTTGCATTGAGGCACATTCCAGAAAGATTTAATCAAAATCAGACTGATTCGTAATATAGTGAAGAATCTTAATGATGAAGAATCGAATCTAGCTTGCGTTATTAATATCATG
This sequence comes from Limnoperna fortunei, assembly GCA_944474755.1. NCBI lineage: Eukaryota > Metazoa > Mollusca > Bivalvia > Mytilida > Modiolidae > Limnoperna > Limnoperna fortunei. The sequence goes on along the minus strand of OX104118.1, from coordinate 12,583,750 downwards.
CGATTTATTTGTAGATTATTCTGAAAGTGACATTGGGTTTGATGACATAGAATTTAGTAAGGAACAATTCCAACGCCCATACCAGTACCTCAGTCGACTGCACGAGAATCAACCATTTACCAATATAGATCCAAGTAAACCATACAAAGACAAATATACATGTTTGAAAACTATTCTAAGGTAAACAACTTAAAAGATAATAGTCGATAAAAGAAAAAAAATATAACTTGTCAAGATCATTTATGCTGGTCTAAGGTATTATAAATACGTTAAATTTTGTCGGTGAACTTGGTGCATTGGTAGAAAAACAAAGAAAATAATTCTTTTAGACTGCATTCAATAATTACCAGGGTCATGTTTTCACCAAGTTTTTATCATCGATCCCTCTACATTTTATTGTACCATACACACTTGATTGAACATAGTGTTAACATTGTATTAGAAAAAAAACGTTAGATGACGTAGTAGATTACAATTTGAGACTTTATAATATGAAATAGATTATTAATTGAACTTAACTTATAATAGACTCGTATATTTTACACTTCAGAGCCTTTTTCAGGGGATCCCTCTTTCTGTATTTCATACGTTTGTAGTGATTCTGAAAAACTTGGGAAAAAACCTTAAATAAATTAAAAAACGGTTATTGTCTGCAAATATATGAAGTCAATTGCAAAAAATACATTCAAGGGACTCCTAGATGGAAATATCGTAATGGCCATTTGGACTCTGATTTATTTTTGATAAAACTACCCCCCTTTAGACCCTCTAATGCCGATGGTAACTCGTAATGTCACATGATGACGCTTTAGCAAAACTGTTCAAATAGCTACCGGGAAGTGCAAACGACATTTAAAGAATAAAATATGTAGCCAAGCGTGAGAGGAGTGTGACAAATGGCGGAAAATGGTATGTAATAAAAGAAAAAGAAAAGTGTTCCGGAGTTTTTAGAAGGCATTATAATTTAAAGTTTTACTACATACGACAACAGTGACAGGTTTGGGTTTTTGTTCTGTATATAAACACGGAAGTAGTAATGCACATGACATGCATAATAAAAAAAAAACTAGCAATCAAAAACACCTTACCAGACTATACTAGAGAATTTCAATAATAAACACAAAAATTAGACAAAGACAAATACTCAGCTGAGTCACAATGTGGTTTGCAAAAATCGCATTTAAAAAAGTGATGGGTCTGTGATATTTCGAAACTATCAAGACTTAGACATTTATCTATTATGAAGAAGTAATATTCAGCAGATAAACGTTTGCACAAGATATGGACCGAGCAAAGATAGCTTGCTATAAATCGAAACACATTAGTTGGATGACTAATTTCCTTTTTTAAACAAAAGAGCTGTATGGTCAAAAGCTGTCTGGAGCTCTGTCCGTGATAAGAGGATCTTTGTACTAACATTAACACAAGATTTAAACGGAGCAAAGACAGCTTGCTATAAATCGGAACACATTAGTTGGATGGCTGATTTTCTTTTTTTAAATAATGGAGCTGTATGGTCAAAAGCTGTCTGGAAGCTATGTCTATGATGAGAGGATCTTTGTACTAACATTTGCACAAGATTTAGACCGAGCAAAGACAACTTGTTATAAATCGAATCCAATGTTACAAGGGATCGATATCAGGTCAAAGCGATAAATATGTCACGATTAATCAGGCTAATTTATGTATCGAGACTGATTGATAACTTGTTGTTTTGAAACCACTGTTTACAGTGTCTTCTGATGATTTTACCTTTCAAATAACTACCTTCGGAAGACCTCGTTTTACTTAATAACGATTGTTGTGATAGCTATTTCGTACATTTATTATGCGTTACTTTTCCATTATCGTAAACATTTCCTGTTCTATTTCTAAAGATAAAACGTTTACGATAAAGGTCTATTGTAATTACGTAACTCAAGTTGTTTTCCTTTCCATTTCGTTATAATATTTCCTATTCGCAATAAGAATGAGAAAATGACCCATTTTCTTGCTCGAAATTCGTTTTCGTGTTTGTTATTCAAATTCCTCTTGTGATTCATTTTTTCATTCAAATTGAAAATTGGAAAATAAATAAAGAAAAAAAAATGAATATCTGAAAGGAAAACAAATGCACTAAAGAAAAAGATGTTTTTTCTATTCAAATAAAGAAAAGAAAGACGAATGACAAAATAGAAAAAAAAACATTTTTATTTTCGAATACCAAAAGGAAAAAATGAAAATGAAAACAACTTGAGTTACGTTTATTTTTTTATAAATGCATCTGATGATTTCCGTTCTTTTTCCTGTTTTTTTTGTCCCTATGTGTTGTTTTGCCGATTTAATTTAAGCTACAGAATATCTTTGTCGGTCGTAATTTTATTATTTTTGTAGTGTATTTGTTAATGCTATGTTTCTTCTAGATAAAATATATGCAGAGTTCATTTGTTACAGACATTGTGGAGTGGAAAATCCATCATGGTCAGAAGTCTGTCATTTTCTTAATTTTTTGAATTGTCAGCTCTTAGATTTAGAGAGATCAAACTTTTGCAGTTCAGCTATTAAGTCCGACCTACCAGGATTTCAAAATTTTGTGTTGTTGTTTCTGCTTGAAATGTCAAGGGTAAGATCAATAGCTTTAGTAATGTATTGGAAAAGAACTGCAATGGCATTTTAAAAGTTAGTTTTGAACACTGTAAGATATATAAATGAAGGTAATAACATAATACCGAACACATAGAAAACTGTTCAAAAAGACAATCCAGAAATAAAAGTCAAAACTGGGAAGCTTAAGAACCAACAACCAAAAAGATAGCAAAGGTCATGACTTGGTACATAGATTTAAAAAGAAAATGTTGGTTCAACCAGGTTTTAAGGCATTCTAAACTGCCTGCTTCCATTACTGTAGTGGGTGAGTTGGTTTGTTAACGAAAATGGCTGGGTACCATATACCACCAGTCAGTAGTAGTTGTACCCAATAATCATCAGAGCACAATCACTGTATATTGAACTCAAACATTGGGAAAACTATCTGCAACCATATTTTCAAACGAGAATGGTTGAGAATATTTTTTTTTACAAGGAAATGATAATTATAGTTAAATTTATTAAAAGCGCGGATGAGTCGTCTTTTTTAAACCTTGTTTAAGTTTATCCCGAAGAAATTAGTAACGTTTGTAAAAGTCGGTATACTTGCAGCAAGCTCTTACATACATAATCAATTGAGAAATAAAGACACGAAATACAGGAGAAGGTGGAATATTGCTGCATAAGTGGTGCAATTTATAATTTACACCCTTATCTCGAAAATTTAACGTAAAATGAACATTTGCTTCTTAAAACATTTTTTGATTTTTACAAGTAACGTTTAGTCATCTTCGCCGACTGTATTCAGTTTTATTAATTTTTTACATAAATATTTGCTTGCTAAAACGTTAACGAACCACAGTGTCTGTATTTATGTGTAATGATTTGTTACTAGAAATGAACGCCAAAAAGGACCAATAATAATAAATAAAATAAATATAATGCACCTTGTTTTTGTTTCGTTTTTTATAGGTATTTAATGGAGACGGCTTTGTGATATCTGTTTTGAACACTTTTATTATAATTTGTATGTTTTGTTTGTTTGTTTGTTTCGGTTTTAACGCCACTTTCTAATAAGTTTGAGTTATTTTATGGCTTCCAGTTTTTAAAGAAAATGAATCTTGAGTCGAATTCGTCTAACATAACTGTAGAGTAATACTATTTTCTTATTCTTCTTCATTTTAAGGACTTTGCTATACGGTCTTTACTTATAAGTGAGGAATCGCCTTCTGAATTAGTTGTAAAAAACAATGAAGTGACAGAATCTTTTGAAAAGCTATACCAGATGCGGCGCACTTGGGAAACGAGGTAATTTAGCAAAAGACCAATTTGATATTTTGAAATCAGTTCTTGAAATAAACACGTTGTTAAGGATTTGTTTGAGGGATGGGTAGATATATTCAACTATTTTGTGTTAACAATGTAAACAAACTTATTTGTTTATATTGGCCTTTAATAAAACTGTGTTCTGTTCATATAATAACTACTTTTGAAATTTTTTGCAGTCCACATCCATACTTGTTCTTCAATCCTGATGGTCACACCATGACGTTTTTGGGGTTTTTTATTGACAAGATATCAAAAGATTTGATCGATCATCAGACGGGAAAGGTTCTTAAAAAAAAAGTGATGACTGATATGTTATTTAAAGCCTTACAGAGACAGGGAGTGAATCTTTCCGAGGAATTTGAAATGATGCCAAGGTATGGTAGATACAAGGCATCTAAATACACATGTAGTTCATTACTTAATATATTTGACAAAGACAAAAACCGTTATTACATAAAATCTGCACAAAACCACTCAACATCTGCCTGTTGCAATTATGGACATGTTTAATTGCTGTCAGTGTCTGTTATCTCTTATCTATATAATGGCTTTAAATGGCTTTATGCCTCCCAAGTAGACTCTTTTATACAAAAACACGAATAATGCTTACGTAATATTACCCCAATTACAAAAATTTTGTTTCTGTCGTCAGGTATATGCATATGTTTGTTGACAATAATTCTATAGTTTATATACCGTTTTTAATAACATATTTCGATCAAATATGAAGACAAGTGGTACAATTTACCGAAAGTGTTATCCGACTAGTGATTTTTTATGTTTAAGTATTTTTACGTTGGGTATATTGAAAGTAGAAATCTTTTTTGGCAAACACAAAATGCAAAAATAGTCAAGCAAAAACAAAATATATATAGTGTATGTGTAGCTTTAATATTGCCATACATTTATTATTAACAGCGCTTCCAAGGCTGTATAATTGTAATTAAAAACAAACAACGAAGCACTCTTAATCTAGAAATGAATGTAAGAATTTGATGTTATTGTTTTTAAAGCTTGTATGCAATATTTCATTTACTAAGATGAAGAAAGTGTAAAAGAGTGGTTGTATATATAAATAGAAATAACGTCCACAAAGTTATAAGGCCACTTATTTTGAACATATTTTTAATTTTATCGTCTAACAAAATTATGGAATGAACGATATTTTTTTAAAAATGATATCTTTAAACTATTTTTTGCAAACAGGAGTATGTTGTCCTAAAAGTAAAAATGAATACCGTTGTAACAAATTTATTTTCAGAGAAGAGAAAATTCAGAGACTATGTACAGTAATGGGTATTACTACACCCTATGATCCAGACCCAACATATGAACTGACGCCTGATAATGTGAAAAAAATTTTGGCTATTTATATGAGATTCAGGTAATTTTATTTTTGAATACAAATCGTTAATGTTTTTGTACAACACTACTCAGAAAAAACCTTATTGTTCACAATTTCAAAAAATACAAGCTTATTTTTAACAAAACAAATCTATATAACTTTTAAAATTTATCTTTTATAATCAGTGTCATAAAACTTAGTCTACAAGTTATGGCGATTAAGTATTTAAAATTTCTTGCCCTCTCCGTATTAACGTTTGCTCTTATAAAAAAATACTATATCCATTTTTGATGTTATGAAATTAATTGAACAATTTACCAGACCAACATACTGTAATTTTACACACTGTTTTTAACAATTAGCTTTTTTCTGAAAGATCAATTCTAATATATAGCAAGATAATACTGTTTTTACTATAAATAAATAAGCACGAAACCGGTCGAACAAGCAAAACGTAAAACAAAACGATTGCAAAAAATATATTCAAAACAAAACAAAAATAAACAAAAAAACCCAAATAGTTACTAGCCCGAATCCAATAAAAACTATGCGTTCTCCAGAAGAGTAACCAGTCTCTTCCCTTAATAAGACACGTGTCAAGTTGTCGTGTCTAGAGAAGAGCCAATACAAATTAATCGGAAAGTCTACCTATCAGCAAAAAGGTCTGCTAAAGAAAACGATTTCCCATTACATTCAAGTAACTCCTAGTGACGGTAATTAAACTTCGAAAGGGAAAACATAAACTTAGGGACATCAAACCCTATTTAAGTAGCTTAATAGTTAACAGAAAGTTTCAAACCTAAAAATCTAAAAATTCAAAATGCCAATCTCGAGATTTATAAGTTGTGGATGTAAAACACCATACGCCAGTGCTGCTGGATAGTTTCTATCGATGAGCGTGAAGTTGACAATTGAAAAGTTAAGTCATCACGAGTTCCGTAGAAAGTAGGTTGTAATTTTCTAAAGTCCATTTCAACAAGAAGATCTAAGTAAGAGGCCCGACCTAATTGCATTAGTGGTAAATTTAATTTCAAACACGATAGGGATAGTTAATGCGAATAGTCAGTGAATTTATCATTGCTCTGGACAAGACACCGTCTATATTGCAAAATATACATTAAAGGTCTTTAAGCTAGTGTTGTGTATTTCTAGTTCGGTAAGCCTTCAAGTAACTCGGCCTAGTAATAGTACAAAACCAGGTCGGTAACGAGTGAAGCACAATTATTGCCACTCTCAGAATGGTAAATGTTACTATATTTTTAATTTCCCTTTTGAGTCAAGGGTTTAGATTACGGTTTGATAATGGACTCTGTTATAAATGCGGATGAATGGATTTTTTTTGTGTTGGTATCCAATTGTAATTGAGGCAAGATAACAATCATCAACTAATAGGCTAGATAATTAGACCACACGATGCCGAAGCCGATTGGCGATTGCATTGTCGATGTATAGGTAGGACTGTAAAAAATCGTACTGATAAAAAGCACCCATAAATATGGACAAAGTACAAAACACGACTTTAATGGTCTGAACAAGAAACCGTGCTGTATTGGATTTAGCGTTTAATAATTTGGCAAACCAATATTGAAAAAACTATAGTTTATGTTAAGTTTTTACTTTTGCAGTTTTATAATAAAATTTATGCTACGCATCCACCAAAGATACAAAAAATACAAAAAAAATGTTTGTGAGAAATTAAAATACAAACACAAATGCAGTAAAGTATTTAAACAGCTTGTAAAATTGGAATTGTATGGTTGATGTTGAATTATATTCCACATTTCTTCTTTGCGGGCTTTTATATCTATTCTCAATTCGACATTATATTGTCTTTTGTATTTATTTTTCTTAATTTTATTTTTGGATCACAATTTCATTTCTATCCATGTGCATCTTAGAAGGAATTTGTAGGATTTCTACAGTTTATGTCATTATAGTTGTTGTACAAATATAGTTGCGGTATATTTGTCTTGATGCTTGTCTAAACACACTTTTAAAATGTAATAATGTTATAATGCACTACATTTACATACGATAATGTTCCTAGCTGAGCTATTGTTATTTGAAGTTGAGTGATATAGTGAACACACTTAGAAATTTACATGGATATTTTAATGCAATTGTTGCTACTCTCTTTTTCCGTCATTATTATTGTTTTATCTGTTTCATCAATAATATGGTTTATTGTCTTTCTACTAGAAGACTAGTTAAAATAAATACTTAAATTTATTGGCATTTAAAAAAAGAAACTAGCATGTCTGCCGCTGTTGGTGTGGTTGAAGATTTTTCCATTTGTAAAGAAGTAATAATATTTTAGGTGCGACATTCCAGTCGTCATAATGGGAGAGACAGGATGTGGTAAAACACGTCTTGTACAATTCATGTGTTCCTTGCAAAGCAAAGAAGTAAGCCAGGATGACACTAACACGGGACAACTCAACAACATGATCATAATGAAGGTTGTTTTTTGTAAATTTGGGATAGGGGTTTACTCTTTTGGTCTGGTCCACTTTTCGTCAATATTTCCCCAGCAATTGTAAGTGTAAGTGATAGATCACTGAAATTTTGTAAGTTGCTTTGTATTATAATGTCTTATTTCATATCAGTAAAATTATGTTTGTTTTAATTGGATAAAACAAGGTCAGCTGATATTAGTTAATTTGCAGTAATTTGACGTGAGGGCATTATCACGCCGTGATAACGCCCACGGGCGTTATCACGTCGTGGTAATGCCCTCTCCAGTAACAACCAACATAAAACTGTTTTTTTTTTAATTTATAAAAAAATATATGTACATGTACAACCCAAACGAGGAACAAATGTCATAAAGTTTAGAAAACTAACTGTGTATTGCCTAAAAATGACAAACAATGATATATAATGAGGCCAAACATTCAAATCATACAGCAAGCAGCTGCACATACATAATACAGTCTTAAACACATGATTTCTTAATTCTTCAATAAAATAAATATAATAGTCGCTTATATAGCTGGCATTGTCATGATACTTGACAGCACTCGGGAGAGTGGTATTGCCTTTAACATTGATAATGCACTCGCCTTTGGCTCGGGCATTATCAATGTTTCAGGCAATACCACTCTCCCTTGTGCAGTCAAGATATCATGACAATGCCCTCTATATAAGCAACTATTGTATAAATATTGCATGATTCATTTTTTAGAACTCTCTGACCCCCATTTCCTCTTTACGGACTAATAGAGCGTGGGTAACATCAGGAAGCATTAGTTTAAAGAAATACTTGTTTAAGTACATTATCTGACTAAAAATTGCTTTCAAATCTAGCATATGAATTTAATTTAGCTCCTTTTTTCTCATGCTTAAACGTGTATTACTTCAATAAAAAATTGACATTACAGGTAGAATAACCATTTGTACCGGAAGAAGGCAGCAAAATCTTAACATGACACAAACGCACTGACTTTAAAAAAATAATGATATTTGTTGAATTCCTTAGAGGGCTATAAAATATTATATACATCAAATGCTACTTGGTTTATAAAAACCCACTTTATAGCTGTAATCCTTGATATTATTTATCTTGTAACTGCTTGGTGTATATTACAATTGTTCAAAATAATATATGTGTTAAATAAGAGATCTTATCTACCAAAGCATATACTTGTATAGGTTCACGGTGGTACAACGACAAGTGATATTGCCAAAAAAGTCAAGGAAGCGGAAACGGTTGCACATAGAAATGCACAGAGTAAATCAAACATTTTTACAGTACTTTTCTTTGATGAAGCCAACACGACAGTTGCAATAGGTGCAATTAAAGAAATAATGTGTGATAAGTGTTTAGAAGGAAAACCTATTCAGCTTCATGAAAAGTTGAAAATTGTGGCAGCCTGTAACCCCTACAGAAAGTAAGATATGAAACATATTTATGGTAATCAAGTAGTTTGGTATTCATATTCTCAACGCAGTTAAAACTATACAGCACGTTGTAAAGGCCTATAGGTATGAGGCGGTTAACAATGACACGATGTTAGCTCTCTCCAATTCAATTTTACGCTCCGCTTTCATTGAATAACAATAATTTTGGTGACTATGTTAATCGATCGTTTCTATCCCACTGAACTTAAAATTAAGGACAACAGCAGGGCTCACGCTGGGTCAAAATTATAGGGAGAAGTCACTTCTCTTTGGGGGGTTAACAGGGGGAGATGGGTGTACAACTTGGAAACGTTGCACTATGTTAAATGTTTCTTTGTGAATGGTACACAAATTGATTAAATTATAATGAAGTTCTATTAAACCTAGAAGTAGAATATTATATCAGTGTGACACAATACACTATGTAGTTAATGTAAAATTGTAAAATTCACTATTTACAGTATTTAAACATATTTAACATATTTTTTTTAAAGTAACTGCCAAAATACTATTTTATTACTACATTTCTATCATTGCAACACAAACAGCAACCTATATATATTTGCAATTTACAGCACCAAATTCATATCTGCTCCGGAAATTTTCACAAACCTATATACCAAAATCGAAGTTTATCGGGTATCAGTTGAACTATGTGGCGCGTAACATAATGAACATGACGCGGTATCAACAATATGAAGTTATCTTACCAAAATGGGAATAAAATTTGAAAGGCGACATCGGGAGGTTCTACAAAGTGAAAGAGCGACTTCACTTCGCTTGTGAAGATGATCCGGGGCGAGGAGGGACCACCATAAGGCGACTTCTTCGCCCGAGTCGCCCTCCAACGCAAGCCCTGCAACAGAACCTGCATATTTGTTTCGTTTGTTGTAACCACTGAGATCCTGCTTACTGGTGTATGACTATCCCCGAATATGTCTAATTTAAAGGATTCAAACCTTAGAGATACGACGAGTTACACCCGTGATGTATGAGTTGCTAACCATTCTGGAGGACATCCCAGGACACATCCCAGGTGTTTAGTTGGGTTCGTGTTATTTAAATTTTGGTTCTTGTGTTTTGTGTCCGTTTGTTTTATTCTTGTCCCCTCTTTTGTTTAACCATGGTTTGGTCTGTTCTTGACCCATCGTGTCGAATACTCCTCAGTATCATCTATCGTTTTTCTTTTTTCTCGCGAAATCGAAGTTAAGGTTTTATGTACGGATTTTAGATTATCTCATTCACAGCTCTAATGATTAGACGAAATATTTGAAGGATATGCATGTCTCGCTTTTATTCTTTTGTTTTATTAAACAAAGAAAAAAGACCGATGATTGCCATTCAAGGAAGATTTAGATGCCGTACTATCTGTTTCATCCACCAATTTAAAAGAAATGCCTGTACCAAGTCAGTGCCATTGCTGTAGTTTTTTTATTGTTGGGGCGTCTTTTTAACGGTTTCCTTGGTGTTCGGTATTTTGTTACTACCTTATTTTTTAATCTTCTAATTTTAAAATACTTTATAGACACAAGGAGGAACTAATAAAACGTTCGGAGCAAGCTGGTCTTGGCTTTAATGTCAAAGCTGAAAACACAACAGACAAGCTTGGTAAATACTTATATATAAGCATCTAAGCTTTTCATTTAGGCTTTTTAATGTGCTTAACAATACTATATATACAAGCTTAATATCAAAATAGAAATAAAGCATGTGCATTTAAAGCAGATTCGAATTACATACACTTTAGCTAAGTAGAACGATCAAAAAATAATTTTGTTATATTAAATTATTGCTTAGTACTGTTGCGGAGATATATAACTGGATTAAGTATAATTTTCGCGATTTAGTCTTCGATACGCTTTTCAGCATCTATAATTCTTTGTTTTCTGTGTAAAAATCCCCTAAATATTTGAAATCTTGTTTAAGATCTTTGCGGAAGTTTCTTTAGAGCCTACACATTTGTTTTAAAATTCTTAATCACGAATTTAAATTCGTTATAACGGATTCAATTGTTCATGATCACGGATTTTAACTCGTGATCACGGCTTTTTAATTCGTTGTAACGAATATTAGAATTCGTGATCACGGATTTTAATTTGTTGTGACAAACTAACCTTACTTCGATGACGAAAGGGGCATTCAAAACTTGCTTACGTTTGATAGATTTGTCTGGATCCACTAACATTCTAGCTATGCTAAAACCCGCGAAAAAGGTAATACCCATGGAATAAATTTGAGGGAAAACACATTTAAATCCGTGATTACAAATTCTGGAATTCTTTATAACGAATTTAAAATCGGGACTTTGTGTATATCATGAAATCACGCTTTTTATACGTTGTTCAAAATAAAAAAAAAACCTTGATCAAAATTTTAGGATGTAGGATAGATCAAGCTTGGCACTTCCCGTATATCATAATCATTTTCTAAATTAGGTAGAAAGTTGACATAAATGTGCCAATAAATTGAACAATGTTTAGATATATGCATACTCCGATAAAATATATACATTTATATATTACGTTTTGAATTTATATAAAATGTTGCTCGCTGTTCATTAAGCACCACACAATTACTGTAATAAAAGATTTAGTATTAATCTTTTAACACTTTAATTTTAACTTATGGGTGATAAAATAATTAACAAACTTGTGAGAGCATGAAGGGGTTTATTGCATTTTCAACGTCTAACACTGGTGTTTTCTGTTTTCGGATTTGCAATAAAATTCTATATGCAGCATCCGTCTTAAAATTATTTAAAACATATTTAATCATGTCCAAAAAAGTATAATAACTTACAAATTTTTAAACGTCTGGTCGAATATAAAGAAATTCCTTCGAACCAATTAAAGCTTACTATAAGATTAAAATATAATATATATCGTACACTGTAATGCATTTTCCAATTTTATCAGGAATTAATTTCATTTGTAGTCCTAATATCTTATTTTGTTTTATACATTAATAAGCTTCTTACTTATATGTCTGCTCTTTTTGTTAATTATAAATTTTTATACACCATGCTTACACAAAATGGCCCATCTTAATAACGGGTAAGACATTGTTTTTGGCATTCCGAGTACCGTAACTAATAAAATATTGAAACATGAAAATTTGATAATTGTACGTTTTTAATATTTTAACTTGTTTCAACAATTCAATATTTAAACAGGAATATTTTCTTTCATAGTGGGTACTTGTCGTCTAAAAGATAAAAAGACGTGTGACCATCGTGCCCATGCAATATTTATGCCATAAAGCTACTTTCTGTAGATACATACTACTGTTGTCAACTATGAATATTACCAGTTGTATTTACACACACCAATTTAGACATAAAATTATTATCAATCATGCATTCTATATCGTTAGTAAAAATTATAAACTGTTTGCCTGATCTTGCCAGTTCTTTTTACTCTTCAGTAGAAGTATATAAAGATGAACAAATTATGCCACAGTAGGTTGTTTCTTAATATATTTACATTATTATGTTGTAGAATATTCCTTTTTGTTTTTAATCCACTTAATGATTTCAACTGTTTTGTATTGCTTTACTTCAGTGATAAATTATTCATTGTATACTTTATACACGCATGTTTGTATAAATTTGCTGATGAATATCGATGTTTCTAAATATTTGTTATCTAAACGGTTTTATCCTTCCAATCTTTAGGACGAGTACCAATGAGACATTTGGTGTACAGAGTGCAACCTCTACCGCGGAGTATGCTTCCACTTGTCTGGGATTTTGGACAACTCAATGAACCAGTTGAAAGAATGTATATCAAACAGATGGTAAAACGATATGTAAGTTGCGGCTCTTGGTTTTTGCTAGTTGTTTACACGTATTTTCAATTTTATATTGAAACTATTTATTCAATAATTTGTTTTTCTTTTTAGAAATTCTATTTCATAGAATTTCTAAACCTTTTTTGCAGATAACTCAACATAAAATTCCGAACTTCGATGGTCTTGAAAATGTATTAAGCAACATTTTAAGCGAGTGCCAAAATCACATGAGGACGCAAGAGGTAAGGAAACAGAATAGAATTAGCATTGAGTAAGAATCGAGCAACATAGTTTACTATTATAGGAAAAAACTCCCAAGAACAATGTTGCTAGCAAAACAGAGATGCTTAGCATGTCGATGAACCGTATCTTAATCCTTCTTTATCTTTCGTACAGCTCATTTTTAATCATATTTTAATTATGGATTATGGCTTAAGCATATATTTTTTATTTTTTATTTCAAAATGAATAGTTTGTAAACCTAAAAATGTTTGCCCGAACATAGTCGGAACTATTTCTATTCACTATTGCACCATTAAGACGACTATAAAGCGATTTTTTTCGCGTTGTATTTGATAGATATTCTGGTTTTGTTCTGCGTTTTCGTTTTAATCTACTTTTAGATTTCAATGGTTTTGTTTTGCTTTAAGTTCAGTAATGAATTATTCATTGTATATTTTATACACACATGTTTGTCAAAGTTTTTTTTAAATTGTTTTCGGTTTAATATTCGGTTTTCTGATTTATCGTCTATTGTTTGTACTCGTACTGTGTAATCAATAAAAATCTTATTTGGGTCTCTTGATAGAAACTGCTGAATATGCACAGCAGATTTTCTTATTGCAGGATGAATGCCGTTTTGTTAGTCTTAGAGATGTCGAAAGGTCTTTACAGGTTGCAGCCTGGTTTATTGTGCAATTGCCGAGAACTCATTCAGCAGATCAGGTATATTGCATATTTAAAGTTAAAACTTATTTTTGAAATCTTTTTGACGACATCTTATTTCATATCCGAATTACACTTTAGATACTGAAATTTTAATTCTCGTACTTAAACGATTAAGGCTTTTATGCACATGTTTTTAATTTGTTTCCTTTTTAAATTATGAAAAAGCGAGATCGTAGTTTTGTATTGTTTATTAATAAATCGATATTAATGATAAAAATATATGAAATATATAACTCCAAAAACAAAGGGACGCTATAATGTGTTTGATGGTAACGCTAAGGTGCGAAGGTTTTACGTTAATGTCCGATGATTTACGCCAAAGTGAAATTGTCTATGCGATTAAGTGCGATGGTGCACCTGTATCACATGGTTAAGTGTTATGATGCAGTTCAACATGCGCTTACTTGCAATGGCGTAATACGCTGAGTTTATATAGTTCTTCCTGTACCGGACATGATGTACTCTAAATTGACTCCAATTAACAAGACTGTGTTCCCGAGCACCTAAATTCACTCACATTGTGTTGTTTTGTTCTGTGCTTGTTGTTGTGCTTCCCATGAGTTTGACTTTGAGTTTTGGATTTCGAGCTTTGATTGACACTTCGGTATTTTTTTGCTGGTTGTGCATCCACTAAAGTCTGTTGGGTTGATTTAATTATCATAGAAAATGTGGTTTCCAAGAGATTAGTATTGCTTGTTCGTTTTGTGAGACTGCATGCATTTCCTATGAGTCTTTCTTTTTGTACCTTGACCGTGTTGCCTATTAAACAGTATGCAACAAGTTACCACGGTCTTGTTTGGTTTCTGTCTCATTTGTTATAATCTTTGCCTTGTATAATTAGAGTTCAATCACTGAATGTTTTGTTTGGAGATGATGATCGTGATTCTGTAACCAAGGAAAAGTTCACCGTTGCTAAACTCATCAAATTTAAAATAATATATTTTTTATTTATCCCCGCTGATATAACATATAGTGATTGTTTTTAGAGGGTGTAATTGTGTGCCGTAATTGATCAGCCAAACTATTTACAAAATATCTCTATAAGAAATATGGGTATCAGAATTACAGCATATTATTGTTTTCAGGGGTACTGTTTTGTCGTTTTCAATTACATTATTGTATTACTTTTTTCGCATACATTTAATTTCCACTGTATACCGTTTTAGTATTTGTTTAGATTGTTGTAGTCGCATTATTTGTTTCTTATCTATTTCGTTTATTATGGTTTAAACGTTTTTCTATTTAGTGACCTCCTTGTTTCGTCAGTCTTCAACTGTATATTACAATACTGTTGTCGATTTGAATATCCAATATTAATGCCTTTCTCTAATAACTGTATAAGAAAACAGTTGTTCCTGTGTATAAAGCTTAAGCGTTTGTTGACAACTAATATAGATTTAGTTTAAGTTTTTACTATTACAATTTGATAAAACTTTATAACCAAATATATTATTTCCGTATATTTTATGCGACGGTTTATAATCTACAGTAAAAAAGTCTTTGATGTTTGCTGTTTTATTTAAAGTGAATTTTTTGGCAATGAAAATTGTATTTAATATCTATATATTTAAATCCATATAAACATGTTTTATATTTATTTTCTTCGGTTTCAGCTGACAAAGGCGATCTTTTTATCTCTAAGGGTTTGCTACGAAGCTTTTTTAAGAGACAAAGCGACTTTCAGACAAAAAACAAGTGCCCTAATCAAACCACCACTGGTCAAGACCAGAGAACTAGAAGAGGAAATATCTAGGTATTCCTATTTCCAAATGTCTGTAATTGTGGTACTATAACTTAATGATTTTCGTATTGGTTAGTATATATTTGTAGTACAATATTACAGAATAGCTTTGAAGATGTGTTTTGTAAATCATTTTGGTAAAATATGTATCACTATAAATTCACTATAAAATATATGTTATTGCACAGTTATGTTTTTCAAATATCTATTGTGCAATAAACTGAAGGTATTTTATCTCATCATTGACTCACCTATTGGTTTCGCTTTCTGTAATGTTTAAAGAGTGAATAAACCAAAACCACAAAAGAGTCCAAATAGAATATAACACACTAACATGCACTACGAGTGCATTAAAAAATGTTGTATTTTCAGAGAAATATAGTAAAGCTCATGTACCGCCATCTACTTAATGCTTGTATAGTTTGTTTTATTCATCTAATACCTAATTATATGAACTACAATTTCACGTTGGAGAAAATAATTAATGGCAAACGCATCTAGGCACGGAAATCTTCCTGGCGAAGATCAGTATGCAAGACATGGTCCTGTATTTATTAATGCAATGAACAATAGAATTTGCATCCAGAGTTTCAAACGATGTTTTATTGCTAAACCTTTGTCAAATTTAATTGTGTTGTCTAGCTTCAAGGGTTAAAGGTGTAGCAGGTGTATTTAAGACATTTAAATTCTTGTCTATTTTACCATGGGGTTAGTAACCTTTTTTTAAATTTCTATAACGATGGGTAACGGTTGTAAATCCAATAAGACGTACAAATCGCGAAACAATTTATATTGTATCAAGCAAATTTAAATCAAAACCAGAAAGGCTTGAAAATGTTTGAAAATTTGTTAACAAAAACTGCATGCCATCGCCACAGTTTAATCTTAATACTTATTTAAAGTTCTCTGTTACGCACCAACCTTAATTAGGCAGATATATAATTAATATTTTACAGACAAAACATATTTTGCATTTACAAATCTTCTCTAATTGAAAACAATAAAACATTAAGATTTTAAACTTAAATAATAATATGCCTATACTATGTTAAATGATAGAGCGTCTATTTAAATGGACCAAACTACAGAATCACTACATATCGTCGACTGCAAATGGTAATGTTCTATAAAAACTGTAAAATAGAGCAACTTTGAGGAACGAATAAACAATGTGCCTTAGCATTCGTTGTATTTGACATGCATATGTATGGGATATACATATTAGTTAAACGTGGTACAGAAACAGAGGAGGTCGCAATATTAAACTATTGATTCATTTAGAGTGATATATTTGCTTTAGAATGTATCAACCTAATAAAAGAGTAAATCTAATTGTTGTAATAGAGCATTGATTCATTGCTTATGTAAATTATCCATTTAAGCTCAGAACCTATTCCTGATAAATTTTGTTGACCGTCTTTTGAAACACAGGTACACAATTAATTTTCAAATAACGCTCTAATATGACATTCCAAAGCTTTTTAATTGAAACTTACCTTAAATAACAAGTAGTCAGCTATAAGAAATCAACAACAATTTAAATTGTTCGTTTACGCTATGTATTGTGTTTCAGTTAAATGCTTCTCAATCGAAAACATTATGCTCATTTTAAGTGTCGTTTGTACACGAAAATAGTACTTGTTCTACAAAAGTAATAATAAAATATCATAATATGAAGTTCTGGTTAGTTTTGAATCAACTTACTATCTTTAAAAAAATATTAGGTTTAACAAAATTGTTGCGATATGATGATCATACAACGTTCCTTGTAGATATAACTGAAGGTCTTTAATCTAGTAGCTCTAACTGTAACTTTACAGCTGGTTAATGGAAACAAAATGATGTTCTCTTTCGTTAATATTAGTCTTGCTTGATCACTTATTATCTCTTCTACTTATTTTCGGCATTTTTAACAGCTATTTGGCATTCCTTATGACATTATAGACTAAACTTCCAATCGTCGTTTCCAGTGAACATTCGACATCAATTCAGGTTCCTTCAGCGATCGCTTGTGATGTCTAAGAGATCATGAATCATCAAAGAAGGTTTTCCGACATTCCCGCCGATAGTTTGCTTAAGATCCCAATGGACATCAATATTTATTAATACAATTGTCATACATTTTACAACTTAATTGCAAAGTAAAAGTTATTTTGGTTTGCAAACATTATGACCTTGTGTCAACATTAGTTGTTTTTGTTTTAGTTATCAGGATTCTTTCCTAAAGGAGGTGATGCTACCATCTAATACTGCAAGAAATCAAGCTTTAAAAGAAAACGTCTTCATGATGATTGTTTGTATTGAACTAAAGATTCCATTGTTTTTGGTTGGTAAACCTGGAAGTTCTAAATCTCTAGCGAAATCGATTGTTGGTGATAATATGCAAGGGACTAATTCACGATCTGAATATTTTAAGAAACTTAAGCAGGTATATTAATCATTTATATCATTTATTGGTAAGATCTACTAAAACTGAGTCGTATGTAATTTATTAAACTTGTATTGTGCGTGTGCAGAACAAGAATATTTTACTACTGTTATATTTTTTCGGCACATAAAACATTTTTTGTAAAAGATAACTTTCATATCTGCGTTAATCATTGAAATCCGTTTTACATCAGAGCCCAATATTTACATAATACTGGGGCATAGTTGAAGTTAACTTTATTTTACGTAGTGAATGCACTTATAGTAAGGGTTGACGTATTCTGGGGAAGGTGTTTTGCGTGACAAATGAAAATTGCTTATCGCGCATGGTTCAGCTTATGCTCCTTTTGTAGATCAAGAAGGGTACTTTTTGAAATATACAATTATTTCCTAGAGATATTCAGCGTTTTGAAATGAGGCGGTTTAAAAATTTAATCGGGCCATTTTCTGTATTAAAATTTGACCTTAATTAGAACGGAAGTGTACTTTAGGAACAATCGATTGTTGTCTATTCGAAATCTTTCGGGTGATGTCAGTTGCTGTTAAGGCTAGAAAAGTCTCGCGGTTTATTCGAATACCACTGAGCGTCACGAAAGCAGACGAACATTTGTAAACAACTTAAGGCCCTTTAGAAACAAGAATGACTGACTTATTATGTAAAATTCCCGTAGCAAAAGTCAAGGATGATTTGTAACAACTAAACAATTTAGGTATAGTATAAAACATGGACAAATTAGCGTATTTAATTTTTTTCTACTGGATTTTTGTAATAAAAAGGTATAATATAAAATAACTACAAAATGCAATCAAACTTATTTTTCCAAGAGGGTGTGGCATTTAGTAAAATAGATTGTTTCATCTTGCCTCTTTTTATAAAATTTACATGTTACTTCAAAAATTTAACGACTTATTTTAAGTCGACTTTTTATGGCAAAGTAGATGTGAATTGTAAACGGACTATTAAACATTTGGATTGCATAATTATTAAAATTTGTATAAGGATAATTTATTAAACACATTTTAAATTTGTAAATGGTCATATAGATTACACACACACATAAGTAAGTTTCTTCTTTACCAGCTTGCATAATTGTAAAGAGTTAAATATTACAATTATTACAATTGCAATCAACCAAATTGTTTCACCTGACCTAAATTATAAAACAAAAAAATAGGTTAAAAATGGACATTAAAGAACCTCCAAAAAGTTATTTTGTATTTTACCCCTATTAACGTGTCTTAGATACAAGAAAAATAGAGCTAGAAGTTTATTCTGTGAATTTCTTAGAAATAACAAAGCAACTTAAAAAACAGTTTCCTGTAATCATTCAACCAGATGTATTGTACTTTGTTACAACTCAACATGCTACTGCATAGTAATCAAGTGATACTGTTCTACAGCAGATGCTTATTTTGAAATTGTGTTTTATAAAAATCAATCCGTGTCAATAATACAGTACACGTTATTGATGAAGGCGTAAACACCGCCCATGAAAGTATGTTTGTGCTCAGTGTTTATAATTTAGTTCCAATTTTAGGTCCAAATGGTTTCATTTCAATGTAGTCCGATATCCCAATCCGATGGCATTTTGGGAGTTTTTAGACAAGCAGCTGAACTGCAGAAGAATCAAGATTTGGATAAATTTGTTTCCGTTGTTGTGCTAGATGAAATCGGGCTGGCAGAGGATTCTCCAAAAATGCCACTTAAGGTCTTTTTATATTTTATTTTATATTAAAAGAATGTATCATTCATAGTGAAGCGATGTTTTTACATCAATATTTTACATTTTCCTAATAATAAATACAAAATGCAACCATAATAAAAGCACAAATGAAAAAATAATGAGTTGCTATTCATTAAATGTTTGGAATATTTAATATTTCGTAGTTGGTAGTTTTCATTTGGCTGAAAAAGTATACTTAATATATTTTACTATTTGTATGCTGCCTTCCTAAAAATAAACATGTGTTTTATTAGCGTTGAAACAGTGTAAATGGTAAGGAAATTTTATTTGCATCAATGGTTGTGTACATAAGCAAGTGTACATTCATTTTCGGTACAATTTTCTTCAAATAAATATTATGTATTTAGGCTCTTCATGCGCTCCTAGAGGATGGATATGACATCAGTGACCAGCCAGGGCAGACCAATTGTCAAAAGGTAGCTTATATGATGGATATGTACAAATTGTCTTATGCTCGACACAGTCGAAATACAATGCCTGCTAACTAAAGCATTATATTGTTATACGTAGGGTGTAAATGTATGCAATGAAACCATAATATAGTGCAAATATATAGTTGGCCACATTATTCTTTCGCTGGTAGCAGGCCGTTGCGGTATTATAACAATTATAAGAGTGGCTAGTTCAAAGCACTAAAAATATATTAAGTAAAAAGGACTACTGTTTGATATTAACAAGAACAATGTATTATATCAAAGATACTTTCAGTAGGACAGCAAAGGCCCTGATTTGACAGATAAAGGTCAATTTAACGCATTAAAAGTTACCCGTATGTAAACCAAAAATTTCTTAACAGCGCCACCTATAAAAATTTTTTAGGTCAGGAGAAATTGGCGACGTTAAGTTTTTCTTAAATTAAATCGTTAAATTAAATGTAACAATTTATACGTAATACAGGAATCGATTAAGGGTATATTTTGATGCATAACTGTATGTATGCGACACAGATATAATCAACAGATTGCGTAAGATCTATGATACAAAATCGTCATATTTTTACGTAAACATGGCGCCGGCCGTTTGTTTACAAATTTATTCAAAAGTAAAAGCTGACACAATTTTATTCCCGGCCCTTTTTATGTATTTTTACAACTATTTATTCTTTATTAACCAATAGTTTTTCTCGTTATACCAGTCGAAATGTGTCACCATCTCTCGTAAAAAGCCACGAGGTTGTTTACCAACATGACCAAAACACGTGCGAGTTTTCAAATGTTGACGAACACATATCATGTTTAATCCACGAAACTGTCGTTTTGAAGAAGAAATGTTTGTTTAAATTTGACATTATGCATGACTCGTTAAAAGTCTAGTATATAACGAATTCCCAAGAATTATTTTGTGCCAAGACACGGTGCAATTTGACAGGAATTGAGGAAAGCTCCATGTGCCTTCTTATTTGTAGTGAATTTGTACACACAGCGTACGTAAGTCGTATAATAGTTTCTAATATGCTGTCTGTTGATTATTTAATGTTGATATATGTTTATGGCATTTAATAACGTATATTACATGTAGAGTGACATAGTCCCCTACCCCCCTTTTTTCACACACACACACAACCACCCACACTTTTAAGAGGGTGAACCTTTGAAAAAAAATTGATATATTTATAATGTCATAATGTTCATATTGAATTCCAACAATCACACAGTTTAATGATGCCTATAAAATTCTATAACCAACCATGTCCTATACACTTAAATCAAACTGGTATTTTTTAATATTATTTTATAGTTTACAAAAATGTGATATTAAAATTTATGGAAACTTATCTCCAACAAGAAGTAAGATTTTAAAAAACTGGCAGCTATTAACATAATTTTAAAATCTGGGATCATCCCTTAACAAAAGAAAAAGGGAAATAAATTGTGAATTAAGTTCTGTGTATTAAAGGAACATTTTTAAAAGAAATTTATAAACATAATAGTGTCAGTAGATCTATTTTATAGACAGAGATATAGTATTAAATCCTAAAAATGAGTCGTTGGCCCTAGCATGTGAGTTTATAAAGCAATCTAAATCACAGGCATTTGGAGTCAGTATAATTTGTTTCTATGGAATAAAATGCCAGTAAATGAGTTTTATAACATGTATTCACTCATTCGATAAGTTAATACCAGTCTGACATGTCTCATTGCAATATATTGCCCTCAGAAAATTGATAAATTTCTCATTGTAGTATATGAAATTCATGCGAAGAGAAAAAATTTATAAACAGGCAGCTAATAACGCAATTTCGTACTAGTAACTATCTTCTGTTAATTAAAACTGGATGTAATAATAAAATACCAAGACAACAAAGTCTCTGTAAATTATGAAATGTCTTAAAAGATGAATATAACTCTTCCTTAATTGTTCATTTTATTATAACTTAAGTTTTTTTTGATAAAATTAAGAGATTAAGATGGTCAGAAACTTTTGGATTACTAAAATTTGTATTATTCTGTTATTTCCATTTTTTTTTAAATATAATTTTTTATTTTACTTGACCCATAGTTGTTATTATGCCAGAATAAATTAATATAAATTTAATGTTTTGCAAATAATATGTTTAAATCTTTTAAAGCATCAGTTTTATGTAGTTTATGGAGTTTTTTCACTAATTATACTGACTGAAATAAGTGTCGTGTAATTGAATAAAAAAAAAGAAAGAAACATTGTTTCCATTCTGCTTATGGGTCACTAATGGTCACTGTATCTTGCATTGTGTCTACTAAGTTAATCTTAGTGGACTTTAAAAATTTTCCAAGGAAAATTTGCGACATTGAGAATTTTAAGAGTAGCATATCGACTGATGTGTTAAGCTAGGACAAGGAGTGCAACTTTCCTTGTCTGTACAAACCCAACAAGCTGCTGTCAGTGTAGAAAGCGTAGGGTCTTTAATGCTCCAACAAAAAAGCATTTTTTGTCATTTACTTTTACATTGCTTTCCAATGGCAGACAAGAATATTTGTCTACATGGTTTCTTGAATTGAAGGTTTAAAAATGTGTTCAGCTTGAATATAAACATGTATATATTGAACAATCATGTTGATTTTGGATTTCTATAAAATATTTTAATGATTGTTATGATTATACCACACTTTTTTCTCTAATGCACACATAGCTCCAAAAATATACCTATACATTGCAAATGTATTTCAGCCTCTCCCCTTTTTGTAGAAAAAGCTGACACAAATTTGTTCAAAGAGGCTTTGAGACTCACAAATTACACAAAAGGCGTAATACTATTATATATTATATATTTAATAAGTACTGACATGTTATGTATTCTACTTTGGCAGACAGATGCTAAATATTTTTTGAAGCGTACATCGAGTTGCTTCCAACACCCCTCTTTTCGGCATTTTGTCACCGAAAAAGCTGACACAAATTTGTTCCCGGGGGGTTTGAAAGCTGAAAATTGGACCGAAGACGTTATATTATACTTGATTTAATAATTTATAGGTCGCGATTTGTCACCATTACTATTTATATTTTTAATTTAGAGTTTTCTGTCCGGCGAGTGCCGAGTTCAGATCAAAACATGCCACTTCAAAGGGCATTTTAACCTGGTAAATTCAAACTATACAGTACAAAAATTCTATAAATGACAGGCAATTGTCTTAGGACTTAGCTGTATTTTATTTTATTAATGTATGTTACGACAGTGCTACGTACGATAACGAAAACTGAGACACTATCACGCTTACAAAAAACCGACAAAAAGTTGATATTTAGTCACGTGACTGATGTCGTTAAAAATCGGCCATTACAGGCGTTTGCTTTCCTACTGTTTGTATCAATAAATTCATATTATATATTAGAAATTCCTAGACCAGCGTAGGAAAAATGGACAGGAAATCCAACAGGTCTAAGGTATGCCGTATGTACTTGTCGATGTAACATGGTAAATTGTAGCGAAACGGTCTGTTTGGGATAATATACTCAGCTTACAAACAATCCTGGCAAAGAAATGTGTTAACTGTGGCTGTTATCGCTCTAGTAAGTTATACGGGTTATCTATAATGTATTGCCTGGTATAGTCGTGATTTAAAAACAACCTTTGGCCTCTTGAATGACCCACGTTCCACGCGTTGTCGATAATTGATTGTTTCCACGACTACCAGTTCAAAACGTTAACGTTCGGAATTTCGTCTGACGGTCACACTTGCGCAGTGATACATAGATATGAAATATGGTGTTTTAGAGGAATCAAACTATAACAGTCACTTAATTTGAAAACGGAAATAACAACCTATATAAAACTATTATTACAGAAATAGAGCAAAATTATAATCAACAACACTTGCACAAATAACGTATAGAGGTAAACAACAGGGGCAAAGGAGGGAGAACTTAGGTTGGGAACGTGCGGCAACCCCTCTTGGTTAAACAATGAGAATGACTTCGTACCTTATAACGTACCTTTCCCATATCAAAATATAATAAATATATATAACACACAGAAACCTTTACTATGGTCAATAAAAATGCGCTCGGCTAACAGTAAATCACAAAATTAAAACAAAACAAAAACGCTAGTCTAAGAAAACACATTGAGATCAATAATTGGCACAAATGTTGTAAACGATAGATAATTCTCACATTTTTGTGTTCATGATATTTAAAAGAGGAGAGGGTCTTGTATCGTCCTGATCTTTCTTGTTCTCTATTTTGTGTTTGCATGTGGATTTTTGAACAGCTAAGCCACTTCGAGAAACCCAAATTACAACAGATTCAACGAGGAGAACTTTTATCGTAAAAAAGTGACTGCTTTAAGCTCTGAATTTGGTATGGAAAATGTAAAATATTTTCTTGTTAACATTTATTAAATAACTTAATTCAACATTAATTTATCGTTCGTTTACCTAACCACTTAACCACATTTAATCAGTTAATTGATTGGATTGATTCATCAATGCATATAATAAAATCTTTTATCGGGCTTATTGAACATATTGATGTTACCAAATTACCGACAAATGATGGAATGATGGATATTAATGACGGAAATTGATGTATTTATTTAATTTTATAGTTATTATTATTACTCATAATTTTAAGTAATCTTTTTACATTAAGGTGGCTTTTATTGGTATTTCTAACTGGGCTCTTGATCCTGCAAAGATGAACAGGGGACTGTCTGTGAGACGAGATGTCCCTGATCAAACAGAGTTGGAGGAAACCGCACGGTACATTTAATATAATTGAAATTTAGCTTTTAGCTTACTTATTTATGTCAGTCAAATAGCTGTTAGTTTAAATTAAATAAAGCTTCTACAATAATTCTACGCATAAATTAAAAATCTTCCTTACTAGAAATTCTTATGAGAGGAAGAAAGTAAAAACAGTCATGTGTATTATGATACGACTATATGTAAAAAATTCGGTACAAAATAATTATACAAACAACACAAGCAGTTCTCTTAACGAATGCTTAAACGCAGTTTGTTATAATTCACGTAAAAACTCTCAAAAATTACTCTTATACATTCGCAAATACCAGCTGTGAGGCCGTTTTCATAAAATATCTCAAATTTGAGAATTTCATCAACTTATTCTTAACTCAAGTATTGACAAATCAGATCGCTGCCTGCTACATACAAGAAAATGGCGGCTTTTAACAATATTTATTATTTTTTGTACGTTTTGTGAGAAACATGATCCCATATGTTTAGTAGAAACATGCTCATCATTTGTCGTTGTTGGTTTTCGTTAACCGTTTAGTACATTTTGATTTTGACATTTTTTTTTTTTGCTTTAACAATTTTTAAAACGTTTCTGTATCTTCCGTATTTCTTTTTATCTGCTCCGGTCTAAATGACTTTTTATGCAGAATCTACCTGCTTTACTCATCAGCTTCTGTGTAACATACTGTAAAAACTGTTAGGATTTTTATTCATCGCACACATTTTATTTGTTCATGCATGGTTCTATGTGTATGTTAATCCACAGTTACATAGAAATTGTAAACAGAATATCTTGTATCAGAAGATACAACGTATATTATTCGAACGGGGAAAACAATCAGAATAATTTGTAATTGTTATTATATCTGCAATAAGAATCCACCGAGTGTGCACGTGTCTACTGAAAACTGTTTTATACACTTTATAAGCATACAAATGCTTATCTACATTTATGCCCGATCAAGATATACACAAAAAGTTATTTTTAATTTTCGTTTTACACATATACAGGTAACTGGTTAAACGGTTACATAGCAGTGAAGTAATCCTGGGATGTAAATCATTAATAAGCAAGTTAAAATATGTAATAAATAAACCAAATATTAAAGATTAAACCATCATTAAAATAACAACAAACAACTTAAATATATAATTTAAATTGTCTAAATAATCTTGTAATGATTAAGCTCATTATAATAATAACAACTGAGTTGAAACCGTATCTATTTAAATAATTTGTTTTTTTTTTGTATGTTTATATTTGCATTCTATGAATTTATATAAATTAACGGTGTTTTTTTTAAATTATTATAAATAAAACTGTATAACTGTTTTTCCTGTGTAATTGTTTTATTTCCCACAAAAAGTACATTTACGTTTGGTCATTGCTAGATTATTACATAACCCACCGAATTAACATTCAACCTCAAAATTATAGATATCTAATTTCAGTTTTAGTAGCTTAAATTTGCATGATTTCTCATTAAAATGCTGATGTCTCTTTCAAAAGAGTATTTTTCTTCACACCATGTTTGAAATATCTCGAATTTTCACAGGTATAAATAAAAAAATCCTATTGCTGTTTTATAAAATTGTATCTTTTAAAAGGTTAAAAATTTCTGTTGCGACATTATGGCATTGCTTCTTTAAGTCTTTCCAAACCTGTGCGGACAGAGCCTCTTCTTGATAAGAATAGACAATTTCTTCACAAAAACTTCTGAAAAAAGACATTGATGCTGTTAACATAAGCAATAATCTCAAAAGAAAAAAGTGAAAAACCAGATCTCGATATATTTGAAAGAAAAATCAATCTACTTCTGTCATGTCTTATAAGTATACTAACACCATTGCCCGTAAAATCTTCAATTACAAACAAGCATTGCAGGACCTAGGCATTGAACTATACCTCAAGCAATCTACAGAATGCACTTTTCTCATTACCCTTTCATATAAATCCCTCTGGTCATGTTATTAAGGACAATAAAGTATTTGGTACAACATCGCATTAAGAATGTAAGACTTTGCATGATGTACCGAAATCCCTCACTAAAGAGCTAGAAATCAAGGAAAACTCTGGTAATTCCATATTCAAACTTTTGACAAAGATGAAATCCTGGCTAACCATATTCTTCATGACTTTTTTTAATATTCATAACAATAAAGAGTCTTGTGCTGAGATAATTATTCAATACACCTATTACCTAGCAGTGATATATCTAACAATCCACTTTTATCAACAAAAACATTCAAAAAAAGTAATAGAAGCTGGAGGTTTGGCATACCATAAAACCTGGTTTAACTCACCATTTCTTTTGAAATGTCTGTACCAAGTAAGGACTATTTCTGTAGTTGCTATATTTTTTATTGTTGGTTCTGAAGTTTGCCAGATTCTTGGACTGATTTCATATTTTTTTGTTTTGACAGTTTTATTGGTGTTCTTTATTTACTTCATTGTTTGGAGGATTTTAATATTTTAATATTCAATGTTTTTATGAGATTAAAATACCATATAAATCTCGAATAATTTAGAAATTATGCTTGAATCAGGCAAGACACCATATATCAGGTGTTTAAAATCCTTTGGTTTTGACAAGTCCTTTTTCCTTTTTGGCCTGGAAAAAATAATGTAAACGTTAATAAAATTAAATTTAGACGTCTAAATTTGTTTGTTTCTTTAAATGGTGTTTTAATGCCACATTCAGCTAATTTTCAGCTATATTATGGCCTCAAATTTTTATTGAAGGAGGCAGCCTGAGTACCAGGAGAAAACCGCCAACCTTTTGTCGAAAGTTGTTGATCACGTTTAAGTTAATGCACACAGTTTAAAACTGTATGTGTCGAAAATTGATTGTCACTATTATTGTAAATGCCATTTTGTTATTTAGGGGAATATGTCTAAAAAAAGACGGGTCAGTGTTGCAAGAGATGGAGAAAGTGATTCCTAATTTAGCAAGAGCATATATGGCACTCATAAAGCAAGAAGAAAAATCAAACCATAGGGAGTTTTTTGGGCTCAGAGATTTCTATAGGTAGGTACAATAGAATATTGTAATTTACAGTTAATATGGGGGTTTGATTATCATAATTTTCTGCTCAACTAAAACGTCTCAAACATTGCATAATTTCCTAATTTGTTTTCTTTGACATATTTCCTGACTTAATGAATATTTGATTGTATTAACGTATTATGTTTGATTTTTGAAAATACGTTTAGCTTTGTTTTGATTTGCATGGTAATTTCAATTTTGTTTTAATGGTTTTTTTTTGTTTTTTGTTTTTTTTTTTGTCTTTTGTTTATGCATGTTTGTGTTGTTTGAGTATTATACCATGCAAGAGGATTAGGACCCTGTAACTGATCTAGCCCTTCCATGTAAATAATAATAGATAATAATAAATAAAAAGTCACTCAGCAATATTCTGCTTTATTATGGCGTCCATTTAGTTTGGAGTTTAATCACCTTGGTCATATTAAAGGTCAAGGTTACAATGCGATGATAAATAATACATTAAAATTCTGCCGAGGCCTTATTACAGTAAGATAGAAAGACGTCAACGATATTTCATGAACACATTTAGGATTGGTAATCTTAACTGTAACAAAATATTTTTGTCATCTGTGCACATTTAGGGAAAATTCACTTTACTTATTTTTGTATTTTTGTATTTTCGCAAATGTGCCACATAATATACTTACACTTAAACACAAACACCATGTCAAGAACTGTCAAGTTTTGAAACTCAATGCTTAAACCACAGGATTCCACGAGGCTGTTATTTTACTCCTCATCTGTTGTATAAACAAAATATAAAGTCACTGCTTTTCTGTCTTTGGTAATAGTGGTAGGTGGATTTAAAAGGTACAATTTTGATAAATGGCTTGCCAAAAATTATCGATTGCAAGTTTGTTTCAAACTGGGCAGGGGATTTTTGATGTGAAGATGTTTAATCTGTAACAATCTAAAACAATCTAATTAAAATGCTCCAAGAGAATAAATTGGTAACACACTGAGATTGTTTCTCAAATAAACACATGCTAGAAGAAATACCGATCTATAGAAAATCACGTTTAAGGACAAAATGGACCATCATCTTAACCTTTTGACCTTTGCATCTATTATTTATCCAAAGTCAACATTTATACGGACTACTTAATAAATAAGAACAATGAAAAAGTAAAAAAAAACTTTACCTTGACTTCTCGACTGATTTAGTTTATAGTTCAAAACCATTTAGATGTATCGTGAAATTAAAATAGTCCTAAAATAAGACTATTGGACAAACCTATAACTGACTAGAGGTGTATGATACCAATCAATTTTATCAGCAAACTAACCCATATGTTACAGTAATGGAAGCGGTAGTTCTGGCATGCCATAACACCTGGTGTAACCCCACAATTACTTTTCAAATGCCTGTTCCGGTCGGGACCTTTGCTATTGTTGCTCTATTTTTAGTTGTTCGCTCTGGATTTTGCCAGTTTCATGGACTTATTTGTGGATTGTCTTTTTTAACAGTTTCCTCCTTGTTAGCTTTTTTGTTATTACCTTCATTTTAGGGGTGTACATTAATCGTCAAAAATGAAAACGTCATTTTAATGGCTTTTATTGTCAGCAATATAACTTCACATATTGGCATACTGCAGTAGTGAGCTGTATTGTTGGAGATTTTATTATTTACAGTTTACACACATTTCTCTTGCAGTTTGATAAAATTAGTTTCTGCAAAAGCCAACACGCAGTTATCTTATATCCATCTTGAGCATGCTATTAGACGAAATTTTGGAGGGTTAGAAAATTGTGACCCAATGGCAGTGTTTCGGAATCATATAGAAGGACTAAAGGACAAAGAGGTAATACATAAACTGAGAGTCTGTTGTAAGCTAGTACCTAAATATGTACTTAATGCTGTTGGTTTATTACGTCAAGTTATTTCAGCTGATAATTTAGTATATTTATATCCACTGAGAGAGTAATTCGGTTGGTAATTGGTTTAAATTATGATCAGTTTGATCTTGCCAATCAGTGATGTTATACAAATTATATAGACAACAATAAGAACACAAGTTTTTTTCGTGAAGATAATTTCGATGATTCCTTGCTTGATCCTGTTAAAGTTATGATGATTTATTACATTTCCTATGGAGTTTAGATGTAATGATAATAATGTGAACAAAATATCTGAATAAATAAACTGACGATTAGAAAAGAAAGCGACTAAGCCAAATACGACTTTACATAACGATTAATAGGGTAATGGTTATTACCTTTTAACTTCTGAAGAAATTCGGCATATCCTACTTTGAGTGACTTATCAATCTACAGAAGTGTCCGGTCTTTAAAATCGGAGAACGATGGCATTATCTGGCATAAAGTTGTAAAATGTAAACAATATACGCTGGTGCTAGTGGAACGTTGAAATCGATTAACATTAAAGTCATCACGTTTGTCGCTATATTTGAAGATACTGGCTCAAGTGTATTTTTATAATGTCCTTAATTTCAAGCTTCCTATGGTAGATTAAATGTATTTAGCACCGAACATACCATTTTTAAATGATAATACATCATCTATAAAGCAACATCTGATAATACAGATGGTAACCATTGTCTTTTTGGTTTTGTTAAGTAGGTCTTTAAGGAACACAGTTTGATGAAAGTTAAAAAAAAAGTCGTTGAGCAGGATGATCAGAATTAGATACACTTGGAATGTCAATCTTGTGTTAAACAATGCGTCCTATAACCATGACCAATATTGTCAATTAAAACGTCAAGCATTAAATGTATTTATGTTGTATTTTGTAAATAGATGCAATTATATAAAATGTATAATGCATGGATATAAATATCCATGATATCCAGGAAACAACAAATCAATGATAATATATCAAAAAGAAAAAGAAACAAATTGATAGAAAAAATTCGAACATTGAATGAACAAGGACTAAACAAAAGAGATTAACAGTACCACGTTTAACCCTATATCTGTATGCATTTTTGTTAGATGGGGGCTTGGTGGCCGAGTGGTCATGGCAGTTCGTCTATTATTGATCATGTTGTCTGTCAACATCTAGGTTGCCGGTTCGAGTCTCTCAGTGAGCAGGGTGTTCTCGACTTAAACCTTAACTTACTAAGATTGCCAGTTTTCCTACCGTAAGGTCGGAGTTTTCTCCGGGTACTACGATCCCCCCCCCTCCCCCCCAAATTATATACTGGAATCCGTGATATAGCTCAAAAACGATTGAAAGTGTCATTAAACATCATTTAAACAAACAAACATATTTGTTTGTATACGTATCGTTGTACTTTAGTAAGTCTAGTATGTTCAGTAAGTATATACCAATGTATGTATTATAGCCATACAAATGTCGAATTGGTTTATAACTTCATTCCTTGTCGTTTCTATTTCTTTTCCTTGATTGATTGACTAATTTGTATTTATTTGTTTATTTATTTTTTTTTACTTTTTTATTGAATCCATCGCTCTACCTTGCATTTTTGTTACCTTTCACCTTTGACTTCATTGTCACCCTTATGACGCAAGTTTATAGAAACGTAGTGTCTTTTATTAATTCACCCTAAATGGAGTCGACAGTTGTCGTTGAACGCCAACAATCGCAATCACTGGTTAAAAGATGTCAAAAGCAATTTGATGTTCCATAATTTTTTCTTCAAAAAACGTTGTTGATGTGTAGGTACGATTGCTAACGAAACGGTCCATACCGTATTCCCCTTTAAACACTCGGTATTATATGCTTGCAGATAAAAATTATTTGAGGGGACTTCATATTGCGTACAGTGGGTAAATAGTTTTTTGCATAACGTTTTATTTACACATAGCAGAGATATATAATATATAATAGAATAATTAAATAAGATCGATTATTAGAAACATTTTTTAAAATCCTGATTGATTCATTGATTATGCCGGACAAGGGGCAACACGCGAAGGAGAACGTAGACTGTCTTTCCGAATATGCTAAGACAGTGAGGTCTATAAAAATAAAAATCAAACACTCAACAGGTCCATAACCACTGATGCTTAATATTTTTTTAGAGACCCATATGTCGTAGAGCACTTGCCTTAAATATGTTGTTATATTGGATCACAAGACCCTTAAAAAAACTGTATGTGTATGCAAAACGCTTCATATTAACTGCTTAATAAATGAATCAGTTATTCACAATTTAGCATAACCAAACATATACCTCGACGATGCGTACAAACAGGAAATATTGGAAAAGCCAGATCCATTTTGTATTTATTTGGCATTTCCACCAAATATGAGGAACTGGATCTTACGTTACTGTACTGAATTTCGAAGTTAACGCAAGTGTCTCTATTAACACCGTATATTGCTGGGCTTGCTTATAGCTCTACTCAACTTTTTCTAAACTTTTAGCATCTGTTTTGTTAGCCGTTAACGTGGACTTCAGAGATACTGCAAAACAACCTATTTCACACGTGGCGTGAATCAGTTCTGCATTCTAAAAAGATATGTAAGGGAACCTGCAGATTAGGTCACTCGTTTTATGCAAAAGCGTCAAAACTTTTAAATCAATTGAACTTACATGTATATACCCAATATTAAGCTAAACGAACAATTATAAACATTTATTTAACTTTGGTTCTCTAAGGTTTGACTAATCCTAATTCGTAACCGAACCCTCTGATTTAAACAAACTAGCTCTCCGTTACATAAAGCGTCACACAAAAAATTAAATGCAAACTTCCTGATTTATAACATATTTTCATGCTTGGTGTGCGTGATTTTTAACAAACCGTCGGCAGTCGAATTGCTACCGACTGTGTTTACCTTTTTGCTTACTTGATTCTTTGTAAGGCGCATTTACACACGGTCTACTTAAAACAAAATGTTAGCCCTGAGTATCATTTAATTTTAATTTATCGCATCTGCCCCATTGAGCTTGAAATTAATTACACCACAAAGACACCCAGGTTACCTCATACCTTAAACTACATCAAGAAATTGATAATGAATGATTGTTGAGAACCACATTCACACTTAAGCTAAAAGTATGATTTACTTTTCTTATTGTGAATTTTTCATGTTTATGTTGCTAAATTCCATCATTACTTGCATATGGAGTATACATCTTTCAATTGATCAGATTCTCAAGAGCCTATATTTTATATCTATATTTCCTTGATAAAAGGTATCTGCTCATAGAAAAGCTACTTAACAATGGTTCACAATGGCAAGTTGGAAGTCATTACTTAGTTGACCAATACGGAATATCTGTATCACAAATGACTATTCATTTGTTTTCTGTGGGAAGTATCCACTATCCTTCCTTCTAATTGGATTATGACTGGGTGGCACGGATACTACAAATGACTGGATTTTAACCTTACTGATACGTCAGGTGCAATCCGCGGGGCTGGAGTTGTTTACCCTTCCAAAGCACCTGGACTAAATCCTAGTTTGAATGTTATCGTATTACTAAATTTTTTATGTTTATGTAGTGTGTCTGTTTGTTTTGATGTCGTCCACTCTTTTGTTTCACCATAGTTTGTCTGTCCTTGACTTATCGTTACAAGAATACTTTTTGTTATCTTCGATTATGTTTTAATGACAGATATCCAGGACATTTTTTTCCGAAGTACATGAGCATATAATTATTTTCATTTGTTTTAATTAGGAAGGATCAAACGATTATGACAGTAGTACGGAAGGAATGATTGGATTTTGTATAGATGGAAATGAAATGGAAAGGTGTGTTACTTTTTACAAATATTATATGCATTTTAAAATGAGTCAGGATGGGAATGATAATTGATTATTCTATCCTAAGGCATAATTTGTGATACTGCAACATGATTTGTTAAGGGTTTTTACATTTAGAATTAGTAGTATGGTTGTTTGTGTTTTACAATACGTATTAACTTGAAGTGTATGTACATCTTTCCAAATTAGTTGATAAAATGTAAAAAATATTCTTAATATATTTACTGTTAAAATTTGGTAAACATATTTAGTGTCAACAGTTCAATATATTACAATTTACGAAAAGCCACAAAAAACAATATCTCACAGATCGCGATAATTGTAAAAAAGAGTTGTGCGCTTTATATTTTAGTGATACAAGGTATTTGCTGCTTCTGACGGAAAACAGCGCGGATCTCACAGTTCTTCGGGAGAAAATCGCAGCAATGCAAAATGCCATTTTTATATTTGGAAGCAGTTTTCCTCATGACCAAGAATACACACAGGTATCTAACTTTAATTTTCTTTGAAAGAAGATTATGAAGAAGATAATGTGTACACCTGTTTATCATCTTTTAAGGCAAGTTTTACTAAGCATATACATATGGAATTTTTAAAAAAATCTATGCTTCTTAATGTAAAGTTGGAATTTGCAAAAGTGCCAATGGTATTATATGCAACATAATACGCTAATATTTTTAACTTTAAAGCGTTTTCCGTGTTTGCCGGTCTTGACATTTTATATTTTTTATCCTTCTTATATCTTGTCTGGAATATTCAGTCAATTGGTAGTTACATATGAAGATTTATATATCCTATGCATTTAGAGATTTTTTACTTATTTAGAACAATATCAGAGAATATTTTTAAATATAAAAAGTTATTTTGTATTTCTTACAAGAACATTTCAATAAAATATTTCAAACATAATCCATCACAATATTTTTAGGTGGTTAAAAATGTTACATACTGACAAAGTGTTTGTTGATACGTATAATCCAATTCAAAACTAATGATTCTTTAATAATAAAATTTGATTAATATTTGCAAGCATTGATCGCTGTTTGGACGTAAACAATCATTTCCTGACTATAACCTGCTTTGGTATTGTTCAACGTCTTGGTTTTTTGTTGTTGGTTTATTAACGACATAAGTCCGTTTTCTGTTCACTTCAAATGTCTTTGTTTATAAATTGTTTACTTCATTACAATTGTACTTAATAATAATTTACATATAATTATAAAGGAATATGTTAAAGTTATTGATAGGTTATCTTAATTCTCTAGAGTATGTCCGAAAATTGAAAACATTCTTAATTGTCAATCTACATCAAGGAAATGGGGTTCTATAGATTATAACCTAACAATATATAGTAATCATAAGAAAATGCCATGAAATGCTGTATACATATTTCTAATGGGGGTAAATTAAAACTCGTATGGAAATATTGTATCCTTCTGCCTAATATTTGCAAGTATTATGGCGTGATAAAAGCCAATAGAAGCGATACATTGCGACGTATTTTATCTTAGGAATGTAATTTTCTCATTAATTAATAAAATTGCATAGAGATTTTAAAAACGTGATGCATGGATCGATCACTTGTGACGTCAGTGAAATATCAAAAGTTGGAATAAAAATAAAATATTTTCTTTATAATAGAAAGGCTGAAATAGACATTTAAGATTTCAACTTATATTCGGTTAACATGAAGTGGTGTCATGTATACAACTATATAGAAGACAGAACGCAGAGATGCACTCCTAAGAATAAAATAAAATATATGTGCCTATAGGAACCACCATACTTTTAGCATAGGTGGTTTTTTAAAACCAATATTTTTATCAATATATAACCATCCATTCTTCATTTCAGGTTTCGTTAAAAATCGTCGACTACTTTAAAGAATTTTATGATTTCACTATTCAAAATGTATAGAAAAGACCAACAAGGTGTCGTTTTTTAAAATATGCCACAAAACTGCAAAGTCATAACTCAAAAAAACTTTCAGTTTGAACCGCTGCTAATGTTACATAAAAAGAGTTGGCAGGTTGAGGGTTATTACGATGTAAAGATTTATTCACAAGAAAATAGTCAGTATGGTGTGTATCCACCACTCTTCCGGTGCAATTCTTGAACTCTTCGTGCTCTGGGCAAGTCTCTAAGGTCTACGTTGAGGAAATTGCCGCCACTCCTGAATTAAAGTATCACACAATTCTTAAATGTTCTAACATGGAGGGTCACGTTCATTCACTTTCCTGCCGAGATAGTTCCAAACATGCTCTTTCGGATTCATATCCGGAGACATTGCAGGCCATGGTAATGTCTTCGTTACCTCTTTTGCAATATAATCTTTGACGATGCGTGCTTTTGAGGTCTTGCGTTAGGTCTGTTTCCAAGTGGATGCGCATGAAAATGGGGCGCAATACGGGGGTCCAGAATTTGATCTCTGTATTTTAAAGCAGTTAGTGTGCCATCCAATGGATACAAGGTTAACTTACAGTAATTTGAGAAGCAGCCCCAAACTGTCAATTCGACACCACCAAACGCTGTTATTCCCAGAACATGTGCAGGATCAAAAGCTGTTTTGCGTTAACGCCATACCCACATCCTACCATCAACTGGTATCAGAAGAAAACGACTTACGTCGGACCAATGAATTCTTTTCCAAGAGCGAATATTCCACCCGATATGGTCACTCGCCCACTGCAGCCGGGCATCCTAATGTCTTTGTGTTGGTGCTGGTCGCTTTATTTGTCTCCGTGCTCAAAGTCTTCCGCAGTTTAGCCTTCTGTTTACTGTCCGTCTACTGCTTCTAACATGGACATTCTATCGACTACGGAACATGTTTGCAGTGGTAAAAGGCTATTGTCTAGCAAGTCTTTTAAGTAGAATATCTTCTCTCTCTGTTGTCTTCTTCGGTCGCCCTGATCTTGGTCTTTCTCCAACAATCCCAGTTTCATTATATCGTCTCATTAGCCTACTGATGACAGAATGGCTAACATTGAAACTATCTCAAACCTGCCGCTGTGTCATTCCAGCTCTTATCATACCGTCTGCTTGTCATCTCTCTGCATTTGCTAGTTTTCGACGTACCATATTGAAATGATTTCAAAACAGGATAAATTTTACCTGTTACGCACGTGCACATGATGAAATGAAAAAAGGGGCCAAACTTGGGTTTTCAAAAGCAGATGGTAATGTTTTTAAATCTCTATTGTTATTGTATAGTGAATCGAGCGATTAAAAAATTTTAACAATAGATATTACAAACCTAGCTTTTGTTTATAACATATGTACAAACAACCAGAAACAATTATTTTTTTATTTATTTGAAGCAAAACCTAGTGGTTAAGTGTATATATACAAAATATTTACAATTATTAAGTAAAAAGAAAGAAGAATACGACCTGTGCGCTTTCTATTTACTGATGACATACCAAAGATTGTTTTAGTTGTTTTAAATCATTTTTTCTTTATGCATATAAACTAAACACAATGATGCAAAATGTTCTCTCTATGCATAGATTTTATATAAGTATTTTTAAAGGGGGCCCGTTGGCCGAGTGGTTAAGGTAGTTCGTCAACTATTGATCACGTAGTCTGTTAACACTGAGGTTGCGGGTTCGGGTCTTCACTGCGGGCAGGGTGACATAATTTCAAGAAAAATCGTTGTTTTCACTTAAACGATGTTCATGTTAAAACCACAACAATCAGTAATGTATTTTAAATTTGCGTCACACGGAATCTAATAATACACAGCACTACAAAACCTTTTACAAAGTCATTTACAAAGAGATATTTTATATTGCATGTAGTTAATCTACAAACGCGAAAGTACCTATGCTTCTTTAAGAAAGAAATGTGTTGTGTTTTAAATGTGTCCATAGAATTGTGAGTTATGTGTTGAATCACCTATTGTTGATATGCCTGTATTGTGCATATGTTTAAATAGTTGCATTTTCTTTAGATATGTCGAAACATAAATCAAATTAAAGTTTGCATGGAAACTGGGAGAACGACAGTCCTTTTGAATCTGGAAAGTTTATATGAAAGTCTATATGATACGCTGAACCAGGTAACATATATTTCAAAGCATAATTTTTCACCATGAAATAAATACATTAGACCTATAATCTAGAATCTATAAATTGGTTACTGGGT
This sequence comes from Limnoperna fortunei, assembly GCA_944474755.1. Classification (NCBI taxonomy): domain Eukaryota; kingdom Metazoa; phylum Mollusca; class Bivalvia; order Mytilida; family Modiolidae; genus Limnoperna; species Limnoperna fortunei. The sequence continues at coordinate 12,545,899 of OX104118.1, read as the reverse complement.
CGATTCTAATGCTCAGCTTCCTACTCAGGTAATTGTAAGTTTAAAGTGTGGAATGAATGGCCACGGACTATGGTATCGAAATTATTTGAGACGCCACTCTTCTATAAATTTAAAGACATGTCATAGACAAAAATATCTTTTTTGTATTGTGGCTTTTGGTTTATTTGCAAGCATATTGCAATTCTTCTTTCTGTCAAATCTCCACATTATTCATCTGGCATGCAAAATTTCCGACCCAGTGCTCTTTCCCATTCTGCAATTGATTTATTACTAAGCAGCTTGTTCGTGTCCAGATTATAGCTAAAATACTGCAGTCTAGCCCTTGAACATATTAAATCAATTATTCGATGTTCATAAATCACGTGTATGATTTGTGCTCATCCACAGTTTGCTTACACTTTGCAAATGGTTTGATATACACCCGTAGGTTTCATCTATCTGTTACGCAATGGTTACGATAACACTAGGTCCAATGTCAATAGAAAAATCCGGCCTAGTGACTTTAAAAATGGTCATGTCGTAGGATAGCTGTTTTGAAGACCAAAATGACACACGCTGTGCGAGTTGAGTCAATGCCGGATTTCCGCAACATAGGACGTCCCCAGATGGTTTCAAGAAAATGTATTGTCGCATTTTTATTTACATGTTTTCTATTTTGCTACATGTATCTTTTACTATTCCTAAGTATTTTATGACGACGTTTTCGGTGTTTTACTATTTACATGTTTGTCACACTATTGCAGTTTTGAAGGTACAATAGAAATCAATTGTTAATATTTAAAACCAATGATTCTTTTCCTACAACAAAACAATTGTATTCGTCACAATTAAAATGAATGACACATCACTCGGACTGAAACAAACGCTTAGTTCAACTCAGCAGTCTGTAACTGCGCGACATTCACCTTTATGTTATTCAATTACAATACGGAAAATTTTAAAAAAACGATGAATACCTGTGATTAATTGTAATAACATATGCACTTTTGAATTTTAATAAAACAATAAAAACTTAACAAAAACATTTGTGCTTATGTGCAGTAATTTCTAGTAATAGAGGTATTTGTTTTAGGTGACATTTTATGCTAATGTTGCTTCTTTTTTAAAAGTATTATGTGTATTATGGTGGAGAAAGGTTTGTCGATCTTGGACTAGGAAGTCATATAGTTAAATGTAGAGTGGACAAAAAATTCAGGCAAGTTATATGTTGACATAAATTTGTTTCGAATATAAAATCATAAATTTAATGTTGAATCCCGTTTAAGGGTCTTACATTTTAGATATTTTTTCCCTTAGTGAACTGTCAATTTAGACCACTAACCGTTTTAACATCTTTTTTGTATTATAATCACTCCATGGGTTTACGTAGTTCACCATTACTTAATTGATATAGTATCTTTAATGTAGTGTGTAGGTATGCTTTTTTCAGTTCTTTTGGTATTCTTATTGGCTCAAAATGTCACTGAAAATAAAAATGTATAGAATAAATACACGCGATGTTTTAATATTGTATTAAAGTAATCTTTGGGTATTAAGTAACAATAAAAAAATTTCTAATTTTGCCGATAACGCTTATTATGAAACGTACATTTTGTGATCTGTGATGAGCGATCATGTTGTTTGCGTTGAGAAAAGACGGTATGTTTGTCCACGAGGGAGCTAAAATTTATGATTAAGGGAAAACGCCACAAGCCAATGCTCAACATTCTAATTCGCAGTGCTAATTGAGGATAACTGTAGTATATTTTGAATCGTTATTTGTCTTGTTGCATACAGCTGTACATTCCTTTATCGTCTTTAATGGCTTAACCTATCACAACCCTATTTAACTCACCCAAAACAAAGTTTTGCCGAACTATTGTTTTTGCACCTGTCCTAATAATTACTTGTATTATTACTTCTTTTTCTTTTTCTTTCTTTCTTTGTTTCTTTTTTTCTTTCATTCTCGTTTCTACTTTTTCTAGATAATGAAATGATCTGACACCTTTCTGGAGATGCTTTAATAAAATCAAATGAAATTTGCATAGTAGTATGTCAACATATTCAGGTGTGCAATCAAAAATCCGAGGTTTGATATTTAAAAAATGGCCGCAACTTTACTACAACCACTTAAAATTGGCAATATGTTTAACTTGTTCTGAGCGTTTCAAAATGGAGGCCAAAAGTGGAAAATTTTCAACATTGTCTGATCTCGAAGAAATTAAATATGTTTCGGTGTCCTGGTTAAATGTTTTTTCTGTCCAAGGCAACTTTGGGGGACTTTTTTGTTGGCATACTAGCACATATGTTATTCCCTTGCTTACAAGAAAAATAAAGAGACGTTGATATTTGAAGTTCAACTGCTCAGATGAGCCATTGAATAAATAAATCATAATACTGTTGAAATATGTATATGGATCTATGTACCTCTATGGAGGTAATCCATTTACTGGCTTCATAATATTTCTTAACTATACGTATGCATGGCGCATAAGTACTTGTGTAATGTAAACCCTTGCAAACATTTTTTAATATAATTGTATAAGTGTCTCTGGGTTATGATACGGCAAATTGCGCACCTGAAAGTAAATTTGATAACCTCGATATATTAAAAAATCATGTAACGGAATCAATTGACTTTGAGCTACAGAAATTGTAGAAAACAAAACATAAGGTCAACCATAATATGGTTTCATGATCCTTGTCCATTTAAGAAATGAAAAGTATTGAATTACAACGCCATCCGAATGACTTTTAGAAGAGGAAAATGTATATAAATAATATTTTCTTCGTGCTAAGAAACATTGAAACATTAAAATGTTAAAAATGTCTTCGAACACCTTGTTTTTAGGCCTGTGTTTGTTTTCTCTTTAATACCCAACTTTGTACATTTTCATTAACTTTATTCACTTTGCTAAATTGAATTCCATTTTAAAATTATGCAATGTTAACTAATGAAACTACAGTATGACCATTAGTTTTATTTTAATTGGTATTTCAATTTACCTGTTTACATCTACCTGAACAATATACATTTGTACTTAAAACGTTGTCATTACATTCATCGATTGTTACATAAGCAAACTAACTGTAATTAAGGAAGTTTGTATTGAATTGATTACCTGAATAGGTTTTCAAACACAATGTATGAATTTCTATTCACATATAAATATGCAAGTCTTATCAAGTGTTAATTAGACCGCTGATATTGATCATAAAATTAACACCTTCATGATCATTAAATCAACATGTACTTCTTGAGGGCATAAAGGATTAAAACAGTAATAAATAAAATATTTTTATTTAGATATCTTTATTTGCTATAAATATGAACATATTGAAAATAAAATACCGCTTCTTGCTCTTATATTGGTGGTAAAATTTGAAAAACGCCAAATTAAAACCTGCTAAAAAAACAGAAAAACCACCAAAATTTCCAACCGCCAAAATAACCCGATATACGGTATCACTGCTGAAAAAGTAATTTGATGGGGCAATTTATTCAACTGTTTCAAAGTTTGAAACTCGTTTACATCTTTGTAGGATTTAAATTGTAAGTTCCAATTGATTTACTATGATTAAATATGCAATCAAATTTTGTTTTATGATACCGGCTTGATAAATTTAACATGTGGAACTGTTTATTTCTTCTTTCCGTCTTTTCAAACATGTGCGGACAGAACCTCTTCTTGATGAGAATAGAAAATTCCTTCACAAGAAATTCAGAAATAAAGGAATCGATGCAATTAACATCAGCAGTATTGTCAATAGAAAAGAAGTGAAAGATCATATCCCTTCATGTTTCAAAACCCAATCCGTTCCTATCGTGTCTTGTATATATAGCAACATCATTCCCCGTAAAATCTTCAACTAGAAGCAAACATGGCAGGAACTAGACATTGAAACATACCTCAAGCAACCTACTAAATGTACTTGTTCACATTCTCCTTTCTTATACAATCCCTCTGGTTATGCCATTTACTGGTGATCTGAATATCATTGACCACGAGAATCTCAAAAACAATATTTCTCGTGGTCCTAAATTCAAAGAACCTCAGCAAGTATACTGGAATTTAAATTTCAAAACTATTATGGATTCAGTGGAAGACTATGCCAGAAATTTAAATTTAGAAAAAAGAGAACAATACCCAGAATTGGATGGACTGGGAGCAGGACAACTGCCCCCCCCCCGACAACTGCTCCCGGACAACTGCCCACCTGGACAATTGCCCCCCCCCCCTAGGACAACTGCCCCCTAGGACAATTGCCCCCATTGGACAATATTGCCCCCATATATTTGTCATGTTTTTAAAAATAAAAGAATAACATAAGACTAAAATTTGTTTTTATTAATGACACACAGAAGAAAACAAACAAAAATATTACAGAGATAACAATCATTCAAATATATTTGTTCAGCACTAAAGTCACTTGAGCACTAAGTCCTTAAAGTTTAATGACTGTTAACGTTTCAGTTTTCCAAGAAAGTTCCAGATATTTGGATGATGAGAGCTAATCAATGGCTGGAAATCAAGATGTCACCCTTCAATGTTGTTGTTTGTTCTGGGTAGTTGTTGACCTAATAAATCTCAGCTATTTATACCCATCCTAAGAATGTTTAGCTTGTATTTAGCTTGTTAAAAATATGCTGACATAATTTCCTCTTAAAAGTAATTAATTTCAAAATAAAATTTAATTCATGGTAATCAAAATTTGTTGATTATACATTGTCCAAGCTATTTAATTCTTAAATAAATAGTTAACCCTTTAACAGTATCATTAAAGAAAATTAAGCAAAATCAAGTATAAATGAGTATATAATATATAATTCCATATTCTTAATTTACTATTGTTTTTTAAATTATCCAAGAAAATTGACAGATGGGGGCAATTGTCCTAGCGGGGCAGTTGTCCAGTGGGCAAATTTTAGGTGGGGGCAGTTATCCGGGGGGCCAGTTGTCCTAGACCCGGATGGACTGTTAGCGAAGTAATATTAATCATATGGGGATTCTTAAAAATTCAAAAGAACTTTTGGAAAATTTAAGATCAAGATCGATATCTAAAATTACATCTGTTAGAGCCCTTCATTTTTCAACTTTTTATACCACCTTGCCGCACAAAAAACTAAAATACCATCTTAAGGAAATCATACATGAAGTCTTTGCTTCCACAGATGCCTGCAAATATGTAGTTTTAGGTTACGACAATACGTTTTTTTCCTCTAAAAAACTTAAAGAAAAATTGTGCTACAGCAAAGAAGAGGTTTTAGTACATATTTATTACTTTTGGAGGATGTGTTTTGCAACATACAATCGGAATTCCATTCGGTACAAACTGTGCCCCACTCCTTGCCGATTCGTTCCTGTATTCAAATGAGACGGAATTTTTTCGAAATCTTATTAAAGACGAAAAGATAGCAGAAGCTAGGTCCTTTAATTTTACATATAGGTATATTGATGATGTTCTTTCAATTAACCCTCAATTTGATGAGTGGATTTCGTTAATATATCCTTCAGAACTAGAAATTAAAAAAGCACAGAAACAGCTTCATCTACCTCATTTTTTGACTTACACCTCGAACATAACAGCAACGGTCATTTTAGCACAAGACTTTACGACAACGAGACGATTTTAACTTCAAAACTATAAATTTTCTACACCCACCTATGCAGCAATATTCCAGCTTCTCCTGCATACGGTGTCTATATTTCTCAATTGGTCAGAGGGGCCTCGGTGGTCGAGTGGTAGTTCGTCTACTAATGATCACGTGGTCTGTCAACACTGAGATTACGAGTTCGATTCTCACTGCATGTAGGGTGTACTCGACTCCAATCTTAATTACAAGGATTGACAGTTTTCTACCGTAGGTCGGGGGTTCTTTCCGGATACTCCAGCTTCTTCTCCAATAAAAACTGGACGCCATGAAATAGCTGGAAAAGTGCTAAAAGTGGCGTTAAAACACCATTCAAACAAACAAAACAATCAATTGGTCAGGTTTGCAATAGCTTGCAGCTAATATATGTATTTTTGCAAACGCAATCTATTTCTTCGGGATAAACTTATAAACCAAGGTTACAAGAAAAAACGACTCGTCCTCGCCTTTAATAAGTTTTACTATAGATATAACTTCCTTGTCGAAAAATATTATCTCGTTTGAAAATATGGTTGCAAATAGTTTTCTCTATTTTGAATTGAATTGCTGCGATGATTGTTTGATACACCTATTAGTGACCAGTAGTATATGATACCCATATATTTTAATGAACTAACCAACTCACATTCTACAGTAATGGAATCGGGAGGTTTGACATGCCATAAAACCTGGTTTAACCCACCATTTCTTTTGAAATGCCTGTACCAAGTCAGGGCCATTACTGTTGTTGCTTTATGTTGGTTGTTGGTTCTGGAGTTAGCCGGTTTCTCGGACTTTGATATGTGAATTGTCTTTTTTAACAGTTTCTTCGGTGTTCGGTATTTTGTTATTACTTTCATTTACATATATTTATAATAATTCATAGGAATAAACGTACGCACACATATCATTTTGACGAGTATTTTAACTTTTACACATATCAACTATTTTGAAAGTTTACGTCTGATGCATTTGTATTAAATTTAAAATCAGAATACACAGGTACGTAGCTTAAATGTCAGTGTATGCACACTTACAATTTCCATAGTAGTTTTAATGATATTGACCTTTTGTTACGTGCTCTTTTCTTTCACGTTTGTTTTTTGAAACAAAAATTAACAAAAATAGCAATTTATAATAAGTAATGTATTACCATTTTTAGATGTTTTACATTTCTAAATGAGATTAAATCAGTTTAAATCGAGTGAATATTTGTTTGAAAAATGAACTGTCATGAAAATTCATTGTGATGTTATAAAGACAGTCTCTTGCTACAGTGTCAGCAAATCAATTATTAATAAAACTTTTCAGGCTATCATTTAACACATACTTAAATTTTATGTCATTTTGCGTTTATAAAGTTAACTATAGAAACAAGTAGGAGTTTTGTCTAAAGTATTATGGTGTATTAACTATTATATTTGCGTAGATGTACAAATTTATTAATATTAATACTGATTGCTTTAGTTAATTATTTTATCAATAATACGTTACATTTATATCACATAGCATAGTTTGGGGCTGGTAAAATTGTCACTATTAATAATTTCTATTATTAAAACAAAATGATTGTTCTAAACAATTCAATTGAATTCTAAGAATAAAATGGCATTGAAATCATTTTACAGGCTGATAGTTGTTGCTGACAAAGCTACCGTTTATGAGCGGTTTCCAATACCTCTTGTAAACCGCTTAGAGAAACACTTAGTTTCATTTGAATCAATGTTAACCGATGACCAAATGAAGATATTAACAAGTTTGAGAGAGTGGATCGATAACTTTCTTATAGCAGAATCACACGCAGATATGTCGCAGATAAAAGTAACATCTGAAAGGTAGAAATTTAAACATATGTATGCCATGTAACAAGCAATAATGGGAAATAAACAAGGACAAAAACGCATATATTACAGTTAAATAAAATTAAGGAGAGCAAAGCAACTAATGAATCTAATAATAATCATATTGTTAGAATATACGCATACAGCATTATACAACATTATATATCTGCTTACCATGTAATACATGTTATGATTCTCCAATACTCAATATCGTTAACTGTTTACCAAACAAACACACATAAACGTATTACACTAACGTAAACAAAAGCACATTAACTGCACCGCTAAAACGAAGCAGAAGATTAGCATTAAACGCAAAACAAAACAGGAAATGCTTGGGATTGACTTGTATGGGTAGGAAAAAATACGTGGCGACGACTTAATATTGATCTAGTTAAAATAATAAATAAACACATAAAAAAAAATATATAATAATATACGTGATGATTAAATTACGCAATAAAAAAAAACCAATTGATTTCATGTATGGAAGCAAAAACGCAGTTTCTTATTGGATAATGAAGATGTACTTATTTCAACTGATTTTGATGTAAGCATAGCCCATTATAGCAGCAGGATTTAATTCATCGTGCTTTTCTTCCGTGATATGAAAATTAATTAACACTTTCATTACTGAATTGTTTTTTTCCGCGAGTTTCCGTGGCCGATGTTTGATTCCCGCGCGCATTTTCCGTGTCCTGAATTAATTAGCCATGTGCTCGACGTGACATGAGGCTCCGTGAAAAAACGTAAGTATCTTCGTAGTTTGGTAACATATCGTGATAAAAATTATAACACACGTTCTTTATATAATGTTTTTTCCGTTCTTAACATCTCTGTACTATTTTTTGTTGTTTATTGTACCGAATGTAGCTATAAGAAGTGTGGACAGCAAGATCGTGAACCATAATAAGTGTGATCGATTCAATTCAACACTCAAATTTTTTCTAAACACATTTTTTTACCGATTAAACTTAAACATGCATTTTCAAATAGTCCATTTCGATAAATAACCATTTTAACTGATACAATGTTGGCTAGTTTGATCGAGATCAGTGAAAATTGTAACGAGTTTAGTTTACGGCAGCCATGATGTTTACGCATTTGTTTACATTTGCCAAGTAAAAGTTGTTTTTCTTTATCCGTGTGCATTCGACAATATTGGCAATGTAAACTATTCCCGATTGCATAAGTTTGATCATATGGTCATGTTGTTTGAATATATATTTATTTTTGTTAAGTGTGTTAGAAACACCCATTGCATTTATATAATGTATATTTTATAACTGACAATACAAAAAAGCTAAGGAATATTTAGTCTAAAAATATGTCAGAAAACACCTTACAAAAATTATTTTGAGATAAAAAATTAAATAAATAATAATATAAACAAATGTCCAATTACTGCTGTCTACTAACTGTTAGTATTTTTTGCTTGACCAGAAAATGATTTAGTTTTGATGGTCATCAAATTCTTCTGATATTACTATTACAATTTTTATCCTTTTTTTAATTTTAGTTTAAGTATTTTATTTTAATTTTAAATATATATATTTATATTTATATTTTATTAATAGCATATAGGTCTCAAATTTTAATTATGTACATTATGTTATTTTTAGTTCAGCTGTATACAGTTATATTGGTATTTACAGATCAGATAAGCAGAAAAACATTAAACCAAGGAAGACGGGATTTTCCTATGTGCACTTACCAACAATTAGAAGAAATCCAGTGTTGTTCCTGCCTGAATGATATGTGCATTAGGATTCTAATTAAAATCTTAAATTTCTATTATTAAAATTTCAAGTGTAAAAAGAATCATCAGCAGAAGGATTTCAATATAATTTAACTTAAAAAAATCAACAAACAGTAACAAGAAATTGTGAAAACTAATTGTCATAAAATGATGAGGAACTTTACAATAATATTTAATTGTAGCAATTTCACTGTATGGAACCTTGTAAAGCATTTAAGCAGACACAGGTGCTTGCCACGGACAGAAAACCCATATCTTGTTGTCTGCCAAAGTTTAGCCTACCATATCTTTGTCGGACATAACACAGATGACACATGTACTTTTAATTAACAGGACAGGAATGTGTCTCTGTATAAGTCACGATACATTAGGAACTGCAGATGGTCTTCCTTTGCGATTATTTGTGCATTAATCTGCAACAAGTCCTTTGGCAACAGCCAATGAGAACTCTATGAAAGTGGTAGATGGATGGTTGCTAAAGGAGACAAATCGGAAAGCATTTAACTTCAGAGTCGTATAATTGTAACAGAGTAATACTGGATGAATTGATCAGCATTGTAAACCCCAGGCATGTTGAATGTATAGTCAGCTACAGCTTTAGGGCAGTCAAATGCAGCCTACTGAGCTGACTTTCAACATCAACTTCATGCTCAACCTGTGTAACATGTATAGATCATGTATAGTAGATAGTACATAGACTGACTTCTTGTCCTTCCATGTAGTAGCAATAAGACACCACATACAGCTGTTCCAAAGTTCTCCCACAGTTCTATTTAGTTCTGGGGTTGTGAAAAATTTGTCAGTACAAATGTGGTAGCCTCTAACAGCTAAATTGGAACCCTCAATACACCTTTGTAGTATACTTGTTGCTAAATGTGTTTGAGGAGAAGCATTTTTGACTGGATTATGGATAGATTTCATTGTAATAAATGTTTCCACTTTCTTACTAGTTTAATCGAGGCATGTACTGTCTAAACTAATCAAACCCCTTAAAAGGAATCATGGATTCATCAAATGTAAGATTGCATCAATATTATATTCACATTGAAAAGTGTTGTTCAAATTATCAACTAATGATGGCTTTACTTTATACAATGGATCAAAGTTGAAGTAGTTCCAGTGTGTGTTGAATTGGAGAAATGCAAATACCTTAAAATTTGTATGAATTGATCACATGCCATTGTTTTAAAGAGTATTGGTGTGTTTAGAAAGGAATCTGTTGACCAGTACATGTCGGTGGAAGGTTTCCTGTCAAAATCTATATTTGGAAGCAATGAATTATAAAAACACTCATTAGCGAAGACATATAAAAACATTCATAAGCAAAGACCTATAAAACATTTAGTAGGCCTTGTCCATAGCATCTTTTTTTTGTCAAGGTGTTTTCATATATTTGGAGGCTTGTATATCAGTTTCTTCAATAATATTTTCAATATAAATGTCATTTAGAATGAGTTTAATAAAATCAACTGCTGGTTTTTTGTCATTTGTCATTTATCTTCTGGCACCTGTTATGCCAATACATATTGGTTCAAATAAATGGGGTAGTCCTCGATCTGCATAACTGAAACTCTTATGCCAACCACGATTTTTAGTAAAAGACAAGACATTTATATATTTTATTTTGTTGTATATCGATTCCTTTGATAATGGTTAAAACTCGAGAATACCGAAATATGATTTCCGCCATATTGTTTACTGTTTACCTAGCGACGGGACTATCCAGTTCTATTAATAATTATAATACATTTCAGTCGAAATAAGAGAATAATGAAACAGGGTTATTTTGGGATATTTTTAAATTACGTATATTTACAATAGATTAAGTGATAGCCAATATAACATCTGATAATATTCGAGGACAACGGGCACCGGGCACCTGACTAACAATTTCTTCTCGAAACACTACCCATGGCATAAATGTCTCTGTAGCTTATCCAATTCGGTAGTTTATCCAATTCGGTATTTAATTGTTTGAAAATTTGATAATTAACACAGAAACGCTCGCGAAAATGCAATAATTCCAGTACATTCCATGATGCCGATCGCCGCCATTTTCCTCATCCATAGTGAAGACGTCCGCTTGATATTTGATTATTATTATTCGTGTTTTTTGCTTAAATTTAGCTCAACATTCACTATAAACAAAAAATTATATAAACCTTTCGCTTCACTTCAAATTAAAAATGTATTGCACGTGTAAAATGTTGATAAAATGGTTGGAAGTTTACTACGCCAAAAATCAATACTTGGGTATCCTTAAGGATACATTCGGTCGGAACACCGTGGTGCCTAAAGGATACATCCGGTATACGTACGAGGGTGCCTAAAGGATACACGCGGTGTGAATGGGTTAATACACGTTCAAACCCGAAATTGCCTATCCGGAACGTTATCCCTCGTTCCGTCCGACGTTATTTACATATCGTTTTGGTTTCCGCTTCTACAATCAGACTGTCAGACTTAAATAGTACAGAAATGAGGAATTTGTCAAAGAATATGCCAGGTGTTAAAGTAGATTATCACATAACAAATTATTATTGATGTTTTTGTCTCAATGGTAGTATGATTAAAGTATTGCCAAGATAAAGTTTTTTTTAAATTTTCAATCGTTTTATGTAAGGAAAGAGAAGAAAACTATTCAAGAGATATTCTTGGGGCATCACGAATATACTAGCGCAGGTGTTATACTTAAAATTTATGAAGACACGAAACGACTGGTTGAATGGAGTGATAATGGAGTCAATACTGATAAGGTAGATAGTTTATCACTTTATTGTATTCACACAAACATTTATAAGTTTATTCCGGCCACGGTTTTTTTGTACACAAAAAAAAATTATATTGCGTATTAACGTGATATATATGTTTGATACAACTCAATAATTCTTCTATTAAAGCAAAAAGTAGATTTTTGACGCATAATATTGCGATTTAACGTAAACTGCACTAAAAAAGCAACCATTGCAAATGATCGCAAGTTTGCGGTTTGACTCAAAATGTTCGCTTAAACGTAATAATTTTTGCAATAAACGCAAAACTCATTGTGTTTATACGAAATAATAATTTTGAGAAAACATGTCAGTTTTCATATAGAAAAAAAGTGAGAAAAAAATCATGTTAACATGCCTAGGCTACAGATTGGCTGTAATGTTCTGGATTGCCAAGAAGTTATGTTGCAGTATCTTAATTTTAATGGTGGCGTTAACGGCGTAAATATTGTTTCCGTTAGATTCTAATGAAGGCAAAAAACATGATGCTTTGGTGTACAACTCCAGACGTCATATTAAGACTGAGTGGTCCAAAACTTACAGTTGACGCAAGTGAGCTTTTGGACATTTATTTTCAAAAGCAACAACACGAGAACTTACGCCAATATATTCAGTCGCAGATTGAAGAGAGAAAAAGGCAAAATGTTCTTCTTCAGGTAAATCTGTTTTCTAGAAACTTTGTGTCCATATTACCAAGAAAAAGGAAAGAAAAAGGTTTACTCAGTGACATTTTACTTATAAACATAACGAGTAAAAAACTGGAACTACGACATTTTAAAACCAGGATTTTACAGTTGATTGCCTTAGTAAAGTGTTGCTTTAAATCAATTGTGTAGTATTTCGACTATACGTAAGATGTGACCATAATAGTAATAAAAAGACAAGTCAGTTGGAGAAATCAGATTGTAGTGACGACCTTGCCTACTCTTGTTTTGTAATCTGCAATAAAGATCGTTATTACTCTTTAATATGCAAGAAGCATGACACGCTCTAACCACACAATACCGATCATCAATAATATGGCATCCTTATTACCCGCGTTCCGACTAAACTTCTACTATACATGCAATGTGTAAGTTTTAAATGTGAAAAATAATTTGAGAAGGTATGTTGTTAATATAATAATAATGTGGATGATGTACATGTAAACTACATATGTTAATAATATGCATTCTATATACATGTTTGTCACAAAATTTGAATCACACTAGGGTAACCCTGTGTGATACAGGCGTGTACTGCATAATGAATGAGTTTCACGAGTGCTAACTTTACGTATGTCAATCTCATTTGTGATTTGTGATTTGGTACTTATGTTTATTTTAATTTGTAATCGTAGCAATCATAAAGCAATGCTTGGTAACATATCTAACTGTTTGCAGCGGAGATGTCTATAAAATTTATCTGTAGTCTACGATTTGCAAATTTACAGAATAAGTCCAGAAAATTAAATCATATCTGAGTTGGAACTGATAATTCATAATTTAGCTTATAGCTTATTTTGAATCTAACAAGGTAGAGACCAAATTAAAACAATATATGTGCATCCAACTGATTTAAAATCATAGGTGACAACATACTCAAAGTTATTATCCAGTTCTGATAAAGAGGAATTGTGTACATCTTTATCACTGAGGCGTCAAAATGTTGATATTCTGACATTACAAACCTTTACCACAGAGCAGCAGTTTTGCAAAACGATAGGGTATGCATGTTTTAGATGAAAATGTTTGATTTCTTTTTTAATTAAGACATTTTTATATATAACGTAATGGCTATATTATTGATATCTAATACCTTGAGCAAAGTAAACTGTGTATAAATTTCAAGACAGTAAATGAATCTAATATATCTGGATATGCATTTCCTTTTGTCGATTAATTATACAAGCGTATAAATATCTATATATTGATAAAATGTTCATAATAATTGAGAAAACTATTTTAGTATCTGCCAATAGTATGTACTTATACATTCTTGTATGAATTAATTCAATAATAATTTTGTTCCGTTTTTGCCAGTGCCAAATAAACTACATAACTGTTTTTCTCTTTCAGACAATGTTTGTTTGAATTGTGTTTAACTGCACTTTCATCAATTGGTTAGCTATATCATGGTGTCTAGTTTTGTGCATTTAGGGGAGAAGCCGAAGTACCCTGTTGAAGCTATACATTTTATTCAATGGTTCTTTTAACGCTTTTTAAGTTTGTCGTTGCATAAGCGTATGCTTTATATTTCAATTTGTATCACAGAGCTTTGCTGAAAAAAAATCCTGACCAACATAGGTATGCACTAATTATTGTGCAGTGCGAAAATGGACATGAGAATGGTAATTTGATCGAATGTGCCAGATACAATATTCAACAGGAAATGCAGAAATCGAAACATAAGAATGTTCACGTGATACTAATTGTACAGTTGCCACGGTTAACATGCAAATACTTTACAGGTTTTCAGGTAGGAATATGTTGTAATTTTGCTCTGTTTTATTCGTATTAAATGTATATGACTTGACTTTGGGAGTTTTTTACGTCTTACACCGACAACTTAATGCCCTTGGTCGGACGGTGCTTAAATATATATAATATTAATTTACTGAACATATACGAAACTGTGAATAGGTTGTAATTACCTTTAATTTGTAAAGGAAGCAAGGTGTTGGGCTTAAAGTGATTAAAACCCCGCCCCGAAAGTAAGTACAACAAAGAGAACTTTAGAGCAAACTGATGGCATTCATCTTAGCACTCTTATAAATGTTTTGGCAAATATTGATATAAATGTCTCAGAATAATGTCTTATGTTGCTATATTGTCCCAATTTATAGCTAATCGGTTCACGGCTAATTGGCTTATTAATAGCAGATAGGATTATTATTATAAAAATGACAAAAAATGTATAATAAAAACTTCATTCTGTTTTTTCAGTGCGGTCAGTGGCATTCAGTTTACATTGATGAACTTCGGCCTAGTGGAATTCCACCTTTCCTATATATGAACCGAACTTCTGTCAGTGACGTATTGAGTAGCCAAGATACAAATTTTGTTATTTCAATACTTTGGAATTGCGTTCAAAAAGCACTAGCGCGGGTGAAGGATCCGGCACCAGATTCAGCAAGGAACACAGAGAGGATTAAATTAATTTTTAGTTTTAAAGAAACTACTACACGTAAGTGAATAAAAGCAAATTTTAATCTCTAACTTCAAATGCTAAGCTTAATTAAGATATCGAAATAAACTACGATAAATATAATATTTGCGTTTTTGCGATAACCGTGTTTTACAGAGCATAATGTTTTTATGTTTTATGATTTAACATTAGTTTGCTCAACCAAAGTTTTAATGTATGGAAGTGCTATAATAAAATTTGTAAACTAAATTTTAAAAAAGTGACAATAAAATATACCACATCGCAATGATGGAAGTGAGATTATATAAGTTTGATAGGTTATCCATCTCTTGTTTTCCAAGGAACACCATTAATGTAAGTTAAATTAGCAAAGTAAAAAGTTTCCGTGAATTTGCTATTATTTTATTTACAAACAAGACTGAATGTATCCGGAATAGGTAAACAATTAATTCGTATATAAATTAATTAGATCAAAATTATAATGTTCCAATGTAACAAAACACCTATAACCCAGTTGCGCAGTCTTTAAGTTTTTGCAATGACTCACAATTTAAAAAGGGACTTTAAGCGGATAAATATTACGCTTGACTCTAAGGTATCGAACAAGCATAGATCACGATATTATTTTATTCTTTCTTACTACACGCAAACTGTTATGTTGGTTTCTTACTATTTAAATTAATAGCTAAACACTTATCAATCCGCTACCAATTAGTCAGGTCAGTCCAATCCAATCAGTCATATCGTTTCTAATTTATCCATTTGTAAAATAATTGATCGGTCCTGATTGTTCGATTCATAAATATTTAATATAAACGAAAACCCATCAACTGTATATTGAACTACATAACTGCTAATTATATTTAACATTGATAAACTAAACATAAGACATATATAAATTTTATTGTCTATCTGATTTTTATTTTATGTTATGAAAGCGTATTACTTTTGTAGTAGAGATGTATAACTCGTGAGGCCAAACGTTCGGAAAATTTATCGTCTAAGTATTGTGACAACCATATAATATATCTATCCAGTGGATTTCTTAAACATCAGAAATGCAGGGTTAATATCAAATTTTTATATAGCGGAATATTATTTTTTGTTTATGCTATATCGTCATGTTTGTCGATCCGATACTTAATAAGTTACTGGTTGGTACTTTCTTTAGACTTTTTATATAATATTTTGAACTACCTGTATTGTGTATTTACATAATAATATATCTAGAGGATATTATATACAAGTCTAAAAGATTATGCAACAATACAAATGACGGTTTTTGTCAAAATTATAGACACAGACTAACTAACGAGTGACCTTAGTTATTGAGTGTCAATATAAATACATACCATCAACAAATCAGAAAATATTGATCTTGAATTTGCTCACTTTAACTGAACTTAAAACTTCGATATATTGCCTTTACTATCCGCTAACCGAGGTGAATTTTCACTTGACTTTGATCAAATATTTCAATAAAATGTTACCAAAATTACCAACGTGGTGACAAATTCATTACGCCAGACGCGTGTTTCGTCTATTCAAGACTCATCGTGGCGTTTACCCCCAATTACTTGCATGAATTTTAACAAACGGATTTTCAATGGACACATTCAATACCTATGTCAACGTCACACTTAGACCTACTTCTAGAAATAGACTGGGGAAAACTACAACTTGATTCTACTACAAACGCGTCGACTTCAACTTTCAATTGTCAGCTTCCCTTTCATCTATAGCAACATTCCAGCAGCTCCGGCGTATGTTGTGTACATTTCACAACTTATACGTTATACTAGATCTTGCGATTGGTATACCAATTTATTAGGCAGGTCCCTGATTTTGAACTAAGCTACTCAAACAAGGGTTTGGTGTACGTAGGTTGATGTTGTCATTTTAGAGGTTCTATTGTCGTCACCACGACTTAATTTCTCGTAATTCTCTCAATAACGATCGGACATTTTTGCTGAGTTATAGTCTTTCATATTCCTGGAGTTTCCTAGACACGACAATTAGTAACACGACAGGTGTGTAATTAGAGGCAGGTGCTGCTTACTCGTAAGGAGCACCATAGTTTTTATTAGGTTCTGGTTACTCACTGTCTGTTTTCTTGTTTAGGTTTTTTTTTATCTTAACCGGTATTTGTAAATGTTCCTCGACTTTCTGCTCTTGTTGATATGTCGATTTTTTTTGCTATTGGTCTTACTACAGTGCTGAAAGAGAGAGGTTAAGCATGTTGTAAAACCTGGTTTCCTTTGAGGAACAAAACATGTGTTTTTAAAACCAAAACTTTTATGATACCAACATTTTACTCATTAAAAGTTATTGCCTATCTTTTACCGTTTAAAAGGAGTAGCGATGAAAAGACAATGTCACAATTTAGAACATGACCTCAACCTTTGGCTTTTTTAATGTCAATTCAATGACGACCAACTAAAGTTCCTATGTCATCTGTTATAGCTACTGAGATATTGTAAGATATATTTAATTGGTAATATAAGTCTTACAAAAAGTCAATTTAAGAAACAAAATTTAAGATAATAATAGTTTCTAAACTTTGGTAAAGGTTTCGCATTTGTATTTATCATAGTAACGCGGGGATCCGCACAAAACATAAGGGCAAACATTAGAATTGACCTTTGACCCTGTGACATTTTTACAGATCAAGGTCATTAATGACTAACAGTGTAATACCCAAGTCTTTATCACCTCTAGTTTATGAGTTACAATGTTACAATTATACTTGCAATACAGAGGGGGAAATAACTCATATAAGGAATCATGAAAATTCTTTCTTCGATATGTAACAAATTGTCGTGATCAATAGCTGACTGTTTTGGAACAAATTTCACTGCGACATCTTTTGCGGTTTCATGCAGTTCAAGTTAATTTGCACACAACCCTTTTTGTAACACGGGACATAACTTCGAAAAGAGCAAATTTTCAGTGTGCCAGGGTTACCTGCGAAAGCGTAATCTCTAATACATCCATGGTACAAAATGTCTTGACGACATGTCGCAAAACAAAATTTAAAATGGGAAAGGAAAACTTTGGGACAAAAAATATGAATAATTAAAGATCAACTTTCCACATTAATTTAAATATATTGTGTAATGTGCTGAAAGTAATTAAAGCTTTTTGACATTCCAAAATTTTATCGTAATTACATGTAAAACATCGTACAAAGAAAAGTCATTTCAATTCTTAATAATTAACAAACGGTTAAAAATTAGGACATGATATGTCTTATCGTGAGGGAATTCAAACACTATGAACATTACATGTTGACAGGTTATAAATTTGCGATAAATATTTTTTTATTATTTTGTATTATTTGCTAAAAATTGCCATCCTTAGAAGACAACTCATATAAGATGTTGATGAAATTTCTTACGACATGTCTTAATTTACTCGTAATTATTATTAATACAGTTTAGAAAGAAAAATCATTTTAATACGTATGAAAATAGCAAAGGTAAAAAAACTAGTACCTGACCTTGACCTTGTGCACATTTTCAATGTCAATTGTCATTTTTGTCTTTTGTGAAGTCCCCATGACTATATTATCAAAAGTCAATGAGTTATGTATGTGAAACTAATAATTACTTCAATTAACTCATATAACATTAAGGCAAATTCTTTCCTTTTTAATGTAATAAAGCTCCTTCTTTACAAGGCCAACAATTTCCTCGATATAAGTTTTAATTTATCTCTTACAGTTTGAAAGAACGAACAATAACAAGCAAATTTTAACATTTAGAACGTGACCTTAACCTTTGATCTTGTGTCCATTTTCAAGGTCAAATGTCAAGAGGATCTATGGTGAAGACCCCCAGGCCTCTATCTCTTTTAGCTGTCGAGATTTGTTTGAATATCACCTATTACTTTTATTTAAAGGGAAATAACTCCAATAAGATGTCGTCAGAACCCTTCAATCAATCCTAAAGTTGCGCAAAGATATAGGACACATTTTGGTAAAGGTCTGGTATTGCTATCTTATTTGGTTTAGGAGGGGTAGCATGAACAAGCTTTTTAGTAAAAGGTGAGATAACTCTTTAAAGGAAAAGGGTGTGGTCAGTCAGGGTGAACTCCAAAAACGCAATGGGTAACCGATATTAAGTATAAAATATCAAAGCGACATGTCGCGAAGTGAAAACACCAGACATAAAAAAAAGTTGGCGGAAGAAAAGAGAAAATAATAACAATAATAATCAGAACAATAACTAGAGGTCTTTCCACAGAAAGGTTGGAAGACCTAATAATAGTAATAATAATAACTATATGGCTTTCCACAGATAGGTGGAAACAACTAATAATAATAATAATTTGAACAATAACTCTAGGTCTTTCTACAGAAAGGTGGAAAGACCTAATTATAATAAGAACAATGACTATAGGTCTTTCGACTGAAAGGTGGAAAAAAAAATAATAATCAGAACAATAACTACAGGTCTTCCTGTTGAACATTTGATGGTCATTCCACATTTATTAAACCTTTTTATTACGTGATGAAGTTAAAAATAATTGAAGCTTGCTGTGACGTGTCTAAATTTAATCGTAATTACATATAAACGTCGTACAAAGAAAAGTCATTTTAATGTCTTAATGTCTTAATAATTAACAAAAGGTAAAAAATTAGGACATGACATGTTTTTTGGTCGTGAGGGAATTCAAAAATTATAAACATTCCAAGTTTACAGGTTATAAGATGCGATAATATTTTTACGAAATGTGAAATTTACTCGTAATTATTAATAGAACATTTGAGGAAAAAATAATAATTTCTATATCTATAAAAATATCAAAGGTCGAAAACTAACATGTGACCTTGACTTTTGCACATTTACAAGGTAAACTGTTATTATGGGCTTTGGTAATGACACCATTACTCTACTATTTATACTTTATGAGTAATGTTAAAGTAATAATTACTTGACTTAATGGGAGATAACTCGTATTACATTAAGTCAATTTTTTTCCCTCTAAATGTAACAAAGCTACTTCCTTACAAGGCCAGTATTTTCCTTGATATAAGTTTCTATTTGTCGCTTACGGTTTGAAAGAACTAACATTAAAAAGCTAATTTCAACATCTAGAACATGACCTTGACCTTTGACCGTGTGTCCATGTTCAAGGTTAAAAGGTCACGAATGTCTATAGTGCAGACCCAATGCCTCTACTATCAATAATTAATAAATAATAATTAAAACTGATAATCAGCTGTCTAAATGGGAGATAACTCCTATAAAAGTGACAAAGTTGCCTCTTATTAAAAGGAACATTCTTCCAGTTGAACATTTGGGGGTCTTTCCACATTAATAAAAATTTTGTATTGCGTAATGAATGAAATTAAAAATAATAAAAACTTGTTGCGACAGGTCTAAAGGTAATCGTAGTTACATATAAAACATCTTACAAAGAAAAGTCATATCAATATCTTACTAATTAGCAAAAGGACATGATTTTGGTCGTGAGGGATGTTAAAAAAATGCAGCATTTCAAGTAGACTATGAATTAATTTTTAGATTTATATTTTTTTATTTTTTTATAATTTTTTTAAATTTTTGCTACAGATTGGCGTTATAAGAGAGATAACTCCTATAAAATGTTGATGAAATTTCTCACGACACGTCCTAATTTACCCTTAGTTATTAGTAGCATATTTAAGGAAGAAAAATTATTTCAATATCTATAAAAAGGGCAAAGGTCGAAAACAAGAACGTGACTTTGACCTTGTGCACATAATATGGTCTTCATTTAAAAGAAAATAAGTCGCATTACATTACGTCAAATCTTTCCTCTTAATGTAGCAAACATACCTTTTTAAAAGGCCAACATTTGATATAAGTTTTATTAATCTCTTACGGTTGAAAAAAACAAACAATAAAAAGCAAATTTTAACATCTAGAACAGGACCTTGACCTTTGACCCTGTGTCCATTTTGAAGGTCAAGGGTCATGATTGTCAACGGTGAAGACCCTATACCTCTACTATCTATAGTTAATAAGTTATATATGAATAAGTAATTATAAATTGCATTAATGGGAGATTAATCTTATAAAATGAAGTCAAATTACTCCAAATGTAGCAAAGTTGCGCCTTACTTAGGCAAGCATTTTCACCTAATAAGTTTTTTTTTCTATCTCTCGTTTCAACGGATAAGCGAACAAAAGGAAATGTCAAAATTTAGAACATGACCTTGACCTTGTATAGCCACCTTGATACAATAAATAACAGGCAGTTCATTACCGGGCCTGCGTGACTAATGGCGGAGGAATTTAACACAGTACAGTACGACATAGTAACTAAAAGAATATTCAAAAATGAACAAAGCAAGATAAAAAATACTATATATTAACAATTGCCATTTTAAATAATCTGAACAAAACTCTTCAAATTGCACAAACATTTATCTGGTTAATCTGACAAATCACAAAACTGTAATAGGATTAATTCGGCAGTAAAATTCGGAATACACAAGAACCTACAACTCCTCACATTATGACATGAGTCAATTGTAATTACAATACGAATTTCTAAATAAATTATGAATAAATCGTATCTCCCATGGCGGCTGAAAATTAAAATTACCAGGCACCAAACAGTAACCAAGAAAAATACAAAATATAGAAAAAAAATAAAATGTGAAACTGACACGCAATAGGACAATCGGGCAGAAATGTTGAAAAGATAAATTTTGAAATAAATACAGTTTGTCAAAGACTTTCTCACTTTCGCCCTATCGGGCTCACTTGACATATACCGTACGAAAGTCAGTACAAAAAACAATAGCCTTATATCCTGTTATATTCTGTATAATTCATAAAAAATGTATCATGATATTCACTCATACAGACCGTTTTTCTTTACAATCGGAGTTTTCTTAAAAGATACAATGATTTTACGCGAATCCTGATTTACTAATGGAAAAATCAAAGAACGTTAAATGTTCAGGGGTAATAGAATTATTAAGTAAATCATGTTTCAATTTTACAATGTTTAAACTCATTTTTAGAATGATGTACATAACTCCGCACAATTTTGTAAGGTTAAGTATAAGCAAAGGGATCTTTACCCTGAATAAGAACTTGATATGTAAAATAAATTCAATTAAGATCATATTTTGTTTTAATGTATTACTTTATTACTTTTTAATGTACAGGCATGGATAAAAAAACTTTCATGAGTGGTATTGCTATTCATTTGATAACCATCTTGAAAGAGAAAGAGGAATTAGTTAATTCACCTCCAAACGACTGGTTGAAAAAGGTAGCAGCTAACACAGATGATATCAATAAATCTGGAACATTCCGGTGTGTACTCATTTTTATTGTTATACGTCATCAATTTGTGTGTTTTTTCACGATAAGATATCGTGTATTGATATTGTGTTTGATTAGTTGAATTAATTAAGCAATGCCACGATCATAAGAATCATTAATAAAGCAAAATCCATTGAGAAAATTCAGAAAAGTTAGGTTCATAATATAAAGCGTTTCATATTTAAAGATTGCACGTAATTTTGCAATACCAATAATATAAAACTACCTAACGAGTTATTGTACTTTATATTTTAATATGAATATAGGCGCAACCTAAATGCGAGCATTTTCCGGTTCGTGACGTTACGTCCGATCACATTTACCCTCTGAATTCAATTGGGATGAGAAGTCTTTGATGTCTTGTTGACGTCACCGAAATGTAAAATTAATGACAATTATCGTATTTCTCATTTTCAAATTGTTGTGTTAGATTTATTTGTTTCTTTACGTTCTTTAAACTTGACTGCAGGAAAAAATGAAATGAAGTTTTATGTATGGAGACAGAATTTAGTCTTTTGTAGCGGCTACAATGGGTTTTCTCTTTTCTATATGTACAAAAATGGTCTTTTGAGCATGAACGTTGCAGTCTCTAAAGATCTTACAAATTTAGGACGGCTAGAAATCTTTGTGGTTCTAGCGCTAGGAACCATCTAATAAAGATTCTAGCTTTGTGGGGATAGACCGAACAGTTCTACAAAAAATTTACTTTCGATCATTCTTTTAGCCCTCACCTGAAATACATAAACTACAATAATGTAGCTCTTCTTGTTTGACGGAGCAACAAAGAGGTTACATTACCGTAATAGAGCAGCCGGTAGGGATTCACACCAGGAGGTTTTGTGCATATAATCAGCTGTTAAAGTGTTACCTTAAATTGCAACATGCTTTCTAATGTCTTTGAAGTTTAACTTAATTTCTACAACACTTTATTCGTTAGTTTAACACTTCATTCGTAAAAAGGGCATTGTTGACACAATTTGAATTCCTGAAGTGCACTATTTCTGAATTTATTTGGTAACAAAGTTTATTCCGTATCATTGTATTTCTAACTCTTTGCATTAGCTGGGATAAAATCTTTACCGATACGATTCTACAATTCTACATTCCACAATTTCAATTTTGTCAACAATGCCATGAATGCAAAAAACTGTTTAAATGATTTAATTAGAAATTCTAGAAATGTCTGCTTAACCAGGAAAGGAAAAAGAATTAGTTAAACAAAAACAGCAGTTTAATAGCGTAAAATATGTATAAATCCTAAGAAAGGTTTTGTTCCATTGTAAGTAATAGGGCCTCTTTTTAACTCCAGATATCAGGCATCGATTATGCAATAACAACGAGCTAATAAACCTACATTAGCAAAAAGTTGGAATATAGAATATGAGCGAATATGTTGTCCATTGTGTTGTAACAGTTAACAAATATATAAAACTTACCTAAAATACTACTGTTATATTTCACCAACAATATCTTATGGTAACGTGATCTTTTGATACTATAACATGTATTGATTGTTTGATTGTAAACTACAGTAAAAAATTATGAATTCAGTACAGTGTTATTTTAATTGTTCAGGTTATATTTACTTCAAAGACCAACCTAAAAAAGGACTATGATAACTTTATGGCGTATAATACTACAGTTATACTTATTGATATTTACTTGTACATCTCGATGCGTTTCTTTGCAGACGAGCAGTCATACATTATATTGAAAATACTTTAGTGAGCATCATGGCTGGAATAATAGCATTTGCTGATAAAAACCGAAATCTGAACATCATTTCAATGAAAAAAGAAGACTGGACAAATAAATTGTGGATCGAAATAATAAATAATCCAGAAATAACTTGCGTAAAGTATAAAGATCTGCGTTTCAGTGAATTTGTGGTGGAAGGTACATCTCATAATGGAGAATGTTTTGATGGTCAAATGCCATTTTCCTGGTTGATATTTAGACAAATAGACACGCTATGGAAAGAAAGTAGTACAGATGAACTTTATGGTACATAGATATTAAAGTTCAATAAACCTATAAACAACATAATGTTTTACTTACAGACATTTTTTTAAATAACGATTTTGGTATATTTTTGGGTCAAATATTATCAATTGTTTGAATTTATATTATATGACACAACGCAAATAAATATTTTTCTTTGAAGGTTAAACAGAAAACGAAGTTTTTTTTAAATATTTTAGATGTATTTTTCTTTAATGACAGAAATAATATCTTTTAGTATCTACAGAAAGTGTGTTGCAAACAGTGATGAAAACGGCACGAATAGTAGAAGCAACACCTCTTGGAAAATTGTTGTCCCAAGTCAACAAAAGTGATATACATAAAGTGATTAAAGACTATATTTCAGACTTTGTAACAATGGTATATCCCGTGAAAAATACGTTGGAACTTCAAGTAAGTTTATGCTATATTGAAACTAGTGTATTTTTCTGTTATCTTCAACGGTGTTCAGTAGGGCAGCAAAAG
This sequence comes from Limnoperna fortunei, assembly GCA_944474755.1. Taxonomy (NCBI): domain Eukaryota; kingdom Metazoa; phylum Mollusca; class Bivalvia; order Mytilida; family Modiolidae; genus Limnoperna; species Limnoperna fortunei. The sequence goes on along the minus strand of OX104118.1, from coordinate 12,520,979 downwards.
CACCAATTGGACATATAAGGTCAATTTAACGATGTAAAAGTTCTCCGTATGTACACAATTTTTCTTTCAATACTGCTCATATGAAAATTTTTATATCAGAAATCGGCATAGTGAAGTTTTTCGTAAAAAAAGATGCTAGTTAAATTAAATATTACACTTTCTAACTATTACAGAAATTTACTAACCACGACACAGAAATAATCGATAGATTAGTTAAAATCTTTGATTGAAAATAATCTTGTTGTCTATATAAACCAATTTATGCCATAGTAAAAATTGACACATTTTTATTCCCTAACACTTTTTATGTATTTTTATAGCTGTTAATTCTTGATTAACATGACCAAAAACGCGCGCCTTTTTTTAAATGTTGACGAACACAAAATAATGTTTACTTTACGAAATTGGCGTTTAAAGAAAAAAAGTCAGTTTAAATTTGATATAAAGCATGACCCGTTTAAAGTCTTGTATATCGCAAATTCACAAGAATTATTTTGTGCCATTGCACATGACACATGTGCCTTCATGTTTGTACAGGCAGCGCACGTTAGACGTTAAATAGTTTCAAATGTGCTGTCTGTTGATAATTAAATGTTGATTATTTCTTTTTGCAATCTTATAACTCATATTACACCTTGAGTAACAAAGCCCACCCTAACCCTCTTTTCACACACACACACACACACACCCTCTCTCTCTCTCTCTCACACACACACACACCCTCTCTCTCTCTTCAGAATTTTTTTCAGCTGGCCCATAAGTTATTATTAAAAACCGATGTAGTTAAATAACACATTGCTTGCACCAAAATAACTTGTTGATATCTGAAATTTATTAATGTGAAGTTCAAATTATGTATTTATTTATTTTGCAACTTATTTATCTATGGTTATAAACAAACGAGGGTATTAATATTTATAACTAAAACTATTTCAAATGTACATATGCATTTTGACTACCATATGGAGACAAGCGTTTCAGCATGCAGTCTTAAAACAAATAACGTATTTAGAAGTTTAAGTCGTTACCTTTATTTATTTATATGGAGAAATTTATGTACATGTCGAGTATTTTATGAATTGTAGGCTTTGCATTTTTATGTTGAAATTGACAAAGTGAGCAAGGTTAAATATCAAGCTGTAATATACTTTTTTGACTTCATTGTGATAGTATAAATATCTTTTTTAACAAAGCATATAAGTTACTTAGTGGATAATTTATATAGTGATGGTTTCTACACCAGATATAGAATTGCTTCTAAGATATCCAGTGAATGTGAAGCTGATATAACATACTTGACCTTACTCGATAAACCATTTAGTAAACTTAAGCATCCCTTCCAAATAGTTTGAAAGTTAAAATAAATATAATATTAAAATGAAAACATATCTTCAACAAAATGGAAGATGTCAAAATCGAGCCTTTAACACAAATTTAGGGTCTGTTATCATTCCTTTTGTTTCTATAAAATACAGTGCCAGTAAATGAGTTTATAGTACGTATTCACTCATTTGATAACCAATTTGACATGTCTCGTTGCCCTCAGACAAATGATAAATTTGGCATATATATATATATATATACATCAAAGTGAACATCTTAAAACTCTTATTAACGATGAGTCAATAATATACAGCAGAAGACAACCAAAGAATCTAAAACGTCATTTAACAACAGCGAGATTCAATATGAATGAAAATTCCTTCTGTGTAAAAAAATGTGGTGATAAAAGATGCGATGTATGTTCATTAAGGGAAAATTTCAATTACTTGCAAACTGGTTCGGAAATAAAATTCAACAACGGAAAGAATTTTAAAATAAAAGCCAATATGACATGTAAAACGGAGAATCTTATTTACTGTATTATATGCACAAACTGTAAGGAAGAATACGTTGGCCAAACATGAAACAGTCTAAGTGAACGCGTTCGGTTCCACAAACAACAAATCCGACAGCCGGAATATAGACAAATTGCATTAAGCGAACATTTAGAAGTATGCGCGGGTGGAAAATTAAAAATTTTCTCTTTTTATAAATGCCAACAAGATCATGAGGAATACAGAAAAGAAACAGAAAGAAAATTTATAAAACTGTTCCAACCGAAACTAAATGCACTATAAACAATGACGCTACGTCACAAATATGCCCCATTAACAACGTTACGCTTAGTAACACAAACAATCTTGAAAAGTCCCATGATGGTTGAAAGCGCTAGATTTTCGTTATTATGTGAAACTTATTTTGTGTAATTCTTTTATGTTATATATATATATAGTCTAGAAGATTATGCAACGATACAAATGACGGTGTTTCTTGTCATAAATTGAGACAATTGTTTACGTTATTTATTTGTATTGACACTCAATGACTAAGGCCATTTGTTGGTCAGTCTGTGTCTAAATTTAGGACAAGAAACACCGTCATTTGTATCGTTGCATAATCTTCTAGACTTGTATATTATTATTTTTTGTTTATGCTGTATCGTCATGTTTGTCGATCCGATACTAAATAAGTGTACTGGTTTAGCAGCATTTTTTAGACTCTTTATATCTATATATATAATAAAAAAGAAATTAATTTGATTGTGTGTTTGTTTCTTTCAGCTATTTTTTAGTTTATCATGGCGTCAAGTTTTTAGGGGGGAACCGGAGTACCAGGAGATAAAACCCTGACCTTCGGTAGGAAAACTGGCAATCCTTGTCAATTAGGATTGATATAAATAAATTAGACAAAAAGCATTGTACTATCATATATTATATATTTAATAAAAACTTATGCATTATCCTTTCTACTTTGGCAAACAGTTGCTAAATATATTTCAAAGCGTGCGTCGAATTGCTTCCAACATCCCCATTTTCAGCATTTTATCACCGAAAAAGATAACAGACGTTAGTTTCGGAGATTTTGAAGCAGAAAAATGGACCGAAGAGGTAAAGTTCTAATTGAATTGATGATACTGTGCTCCCTCATTATAATGCCACCTTTTGGACTTGGCATTTTTTTGGCATTATAAGAGGGTGGCGGTATAAAGAGGGAGGACTATTTCAGACTTTTGTATCAGTAAAGTTGAATATGTATAAAGCCCAGTTTGGTCTATATTAAATATGTCACGTGTGTAGTAATTTTGCATTTTTCGAAGAGCTTCCTGACGGCCTATAGAACGACGCTTTTTTTAGCGAAGGTACGAATTTAGATCCATTACTCGTAATTTAGCAGAGCGGGAGTGAATCACTCCCGGCACTTTAATGTCCAAACGAAGTTGCATATATGTTTTTATCCGTTTCGTGATTAAGATCGATTATTATTGATACATGATGATAATTATTGCCGTTTTTAATAACCAGTTGTGCGTTATGGGTTTATTGACATTCGTGTCTCTGTTCAATTATGTTTACTACATGAAAAGCACTGAGAACACCGAAAATGGTGTGTTGCATCTTGGTAAAGTCGTATATGTAAATCACTGGATTCTTACTACGGAATGGTTTTTACCGTATTCAATTAACACTATTATCTTCAAATTAGTTCATCAAATGACAACTAATCAGCTGTTTACACAACAATTATGTTAATTGATTTATTGATTTTCTAATCGGGGGATTAAGCTTAGAAAGCGTGACCATGTTTACACACCAATAATTCAAAATAATTATGAGTAATGTATGTTTTTGGCAGTAGAAACGGGGGAAATTTTATTGAATAAAGGTCTTCTGCAAATAAAAACTTGTGGCGGATGGCGATATGCGAGGGTGGCATTACAACAGGGGAATTTTAAAGGTAAAAAAACGGGACCATAGAATATCGTGGCGATATTCGAGGTTGGCGGTTTAACGGGGGGCGATATACCGAGGGTACACTGTAGTTAGGTCGCGATTTGTCACCATTCCTTTTTATATTTTAATTAAACAGTTTTATTTCCGCAGCGTTCGAACAAAACATGCCACGTCACAAGGCATTTTAACATAGTAAATTAAAACTATATAGTACAAAATGTCTTTAAAGGGGTAATTATATTAGAAGTTCATTGTATTTTATTTTATTGATGAATGGGACGGCAGTGCTACGTACGATGATGAAAACTGAGACACTGACATGTTTACAAAAAAACGACAAAAGGTTGATCAAACCACTGATAAATATGATTTAACCACTTTAGAGACGTGACTAAGTTGTTGTCTTGTCGCATATGCATTCATGGTTCGTAGAAATGTGTATTTGTCACGGTTAATTAGATATGCAAGTAGAAATGGATTATTATAGTTACATGTAATCATAATACGCCCACGAAAAACATTCGAGAAATTCCGTTTTGTCATTTGAACGATTAAACTGTTTTAATCGTTATTAATTTATATTATTATACGAGTGCATTTAACTTCACGTTTTTGTCTCGTCAACAAAACCACCAACTCCTCTACACATCATTCCGGAAAAGTTAGTCATTGGACGTTAAACAACAAAATTTTTTTTCCAGTAAATAACTAATTGTATCAAAACTGTTCTCCATTGTAAACTTGTTGAAAAATATAATATATTCAAATGAAAAACAGCAATTTAGATATGTAAGCCCCCCCCCCCCTCCCCCGCGACTCCATCATTAAAACTGGAAGATATAATAAAGATAAAAATGCAAAAAGGTGAATAAATTATCAGACAAAAATGTACGTATGACTCAAATAGTCAATACTAATTACAGCTTATATGTGAAGGAGTAATGTCCTGCTGTAGAGATGTCATGCAGAATGAATTACACCGGTTGGTGCCTTTCATGGTGTGTTCCCATGCGGTCTTTTATATGTATGAATCCAGATTTACCAACTTTTCCAGCATCATGAAAGTATGGCCCGAGTGCAGTAATATAATTTATGGCATATTTACGGGAAAAAGTAACAACAAACTTGAAAAACTAGTGAAAGCTGATGCGATTGTAAGTTAATAAGACAGCTGATAGCCATAAGAAAATTAGCCATGAGAAAAAAGCAAAGAAAACAACAAGCGCCCAATGCCAGTGGACAGTTACAAATCCGGATATAGAAAAATACAACACAAAAATAAAACACATTAAATACATAAAGAGAGTAACCCGAACCCAATAAAACCATGGGTGCACTCAGGTGCTCCGGACGAGTAAGTAGTGTTTGCCACTTATTAGACACCCGTCGAGTTACAAATTCAACATGTTTTAAAAAAATCATTTAGCCAAACGACATTGTCAAGACGAGCTCACGATATTATTTTTTTATTATATTTTTTATTATAGCTTTGCTTAGAAAGATCTAAAATACATGTCAAAGAAATAATTTTCATATAAAATACACTATTTTACGCTACATGATGGCTTACTTCATGTTTAAATTTTATTCACATGGTAAACGTCTGTTCTCACAGTGCAATCGTCATGTGACATAAAATGCGTCCAGAGATTCCTTTTATGTTTATTCCGATTTAATTCTTATTTTAAACAGATATAATATCATCAATATATATCTCTGATTATTTTTAATGTTTTAATTATAATTTAAGGATTGACTACAAAAAATATTTTCTCCATCGAGGTATAGCAAAATTCATTAAAAATAAATTCAAACAATAGAATAAACTCAACAATTTTATTCTTGTAACTGTAATTTTTTTTAAAAGAGATCAACACAAAAATTGTTTAAAAAATGTTTCCCGCGGAGTAATATATGACGTCCAAGAAGGCGTGTCTCCATGACGATCAATTTGTTCCATCCTCTGATAGAAAATATTTTCCAGTCAATCAAAAGTCAGTTTAATCGCAAAATTTATTTATTTGTAGAGATTTCAAATTCTAGAATAATCAAATGTATCATATATGAGTATAACAATAAAGTTTCGAAACATGCTTATTTATTTTCAAAAAGTGTTTAACAACATTACTTCATTTAGACCATGGATTTGGTTGGTTTGAATCTACTGTTAAAGAAACTTGATCAGCCAACAACAGAACATTTAAACTCACTCGAAAACCGAAGAAAGTGGTTATTGCAGTTATGTCGGTATCGGCCGGTTGTTGAGAGGATTTTGGGTTCTTTTGAAGAGGACAAAGAAGTGAATTCAGACTTCATAGAAGTATTGCAAGAGTCTAGGTAAGATTTGTTTGGGCATTATACTTTTGCATGTTACCTTTTTGTGTACCTTTATTATTGAATATAGCATTAGTGCAATGCATTATTCATTGGTTTAAACGTACCATGGGTCATTTTATTTCGTAATATATATTATTTCTCGGGGTTTTTTTTATAATGGTTTTTCTAAGAGGCATATAGTTTCATGGTTTAGTAATTTGGTCATTTGCTCACAGACATCTACCGGGAATTCTTTATTTGTATGTCTCCACGATATCCAAGAAAATTAGTACAAATAACACGATTACTGAAAACAGAACGCACGTTTAATAAGTGTCAAATGAAAAAACTCGTCAGAAAGTCCAAACCTTTTCTTTATTATATGACCATCTAAATTTATTCCAATGAAAACATTGTTACTTTGATGTGTTACTTTTAACAGTTAATATTTGTATATATACCTTTATTGTTAGTTCGTATATATTTCAGTTTGATTTCAGTTAACAAAATACATTGTTACATGTCGTTATTTTCTAATCATTCAGTTTTTTTTTATTTTCCTTTAATTTATTGTTTTATTGCACCATAAATATGATGTTATATTTGCTTTTATTTAAACATGTTTTATGATGGTTTCTGCATTAGGGGGATGTGGACAAGGGCTGTAATTATGAAACTGTTTATTGAACATGTCTGTGTAGAAGATTCAAAGGTGGGATTGTGTATGCCATTGTGGATGGTAATTAATAACTATAATTAATTAATATACGATATACCATACACAGTTTATTTGCAATGTATAACATTTCGCATTCTTCGTTCATTTGAATGTACTCTGTTTTAAGCGTCCGTTTATATTTGCATCGTAAAAATGATCAATAACTCATCCCACATTTTTTTTAAAAACTATATTAAACGAAACAAGATATGCAAGTAGAAATAGTTTTTTTTTAATTTCATGCGCTTGGTAATAGATACACAGTTTTGTCAAACAGTTGATCTCTTCCACGGAACTTCAACTTAGTAGTTTTACCATGTCTTACAACTGGATTTTCAGTAGGTTAACGAAAAACTACAATTGATGATTGAATGCTTGCATAAACTAAGGTGTATCACCTAATAACATCCTGGTTTTTTGGTCATTTGTTGAACCCAGAAAATGTTTGTTGCAACAAATAAAAGTACTCGTACGAAAATGCTTCTAATCTAATTTTTAAGGACCTCGGTGGTCCAGTTGTTTAGGCAGTTCATCTGCTATTGAACATGGGTCTGTCAGCAGATTGCTGGCTCGGGTCTCACTGCGGCAGGGTGTGCTCGATTGCAATCTTAATTGGCAAAATCGCCCGTTTTCCTAACGAAGGTTGGGGGTTTTCTATATGTACTACGACTTCTTCCCCCAATAAAAACTTGACGCCGTGATATGGCTTAAATATGGCTAAACGTGGCTATAAACACCATTCAAACAAACAATCTTATTCAACCTAATATAATTTAATCCAATTATACCAGGTATTCTAAAACCTTGTTTTTTTAATTATGCAATATGCACAACAAATGTCTAGAAGAATTATTTAGCTGCTGAGATGTTGATAAAGTTTAAAATTGTATGCATGACATGGAACTAATTCAGTCTTTTTAAACATGGCAACTTAATATTATGCATGTTCTAGTCTAAATATTGTTGCAAGCTCAATACGTTGCTTTTATATCAGTATTATTTCTTTTTATTTACGGTGGGTGTTACCGTCCCCTTACAACGAAGCATGAAATAACTAGCAAATTGCAGATAAAAAATACTAGATTTTGACCATATAATTTACTAATGGCGAACCTCATTTTGGCTATAAAAATTGCTGCTTCATTAGCTTTTTGAGTCAACTGTGTAGGAAATCCTTATAGGTATTGCAGGTCAGATAAAGTGTATAATGTCATAATTTGAACATTGATTGGCGAGAATCACAATCGAAATAATACGAATGGAAAAGTTAGTAAATAAATATAATAATGAAATAAATAAATAAATACATACATACATACAAACATTCATACATACATACATACATACATACATACATACATACATACATGCATGCATACACATACATACACACATACATACATACATACATGTACATACATAATTAAACAAACTAAAAAGTATGAATAAGTTAATAGATACCTAAAAAGGGGGGAATGAATAAATAAATAAATAAATAAGTAAATAAATAAATAAATAAATAAATTGTATAAAAGTTATACAATATTAATAAGTTATAATGTGTATAAATATTAATTAAATGTCAATCTGTGGGATAAGTCCGTCTGGATGAAGTGTTTGAAGTTTATAATCTAAAACGATTCTTTGACTTTTCTGTAAGTATTTTCCCCATAGACTTTCTACATTCCAATTACCGAGAAATCATCAATGCTGTGTCCATCTGTATAAAAATGTGTGGCTACGGAGTCCATTTTTTTGTTCTTATTTTTGAAAAGTTTAAAAGCATCCTTTGATAAAAAGTGTCACCAGTTTGTCCAACATATACGATACTGTTACATTTTGTACAGACTCGCATAAATTTTTCCAACTGTATTACAATTTATATGTCCCTGTATCTGGTATTTTGTCCCGTCCTTTCCTTTAAAACTATTATCTTTAACTATGTATGGGCACAAATCACAATTTTTGCCGCATGGCTCACATTTATTTTCTTTATGATAAAATTTGTTATTATGTTTCTTATGGACAAGAATATCTTTTATATTTTTGTATCTGCGGAATGCAACTAGTAGTGGTGGGTGTGGAAAAATATCTTTTTAATTTTCTGATCTGTGTTGATATGTGTTTTTGTAAAATGTCATGGATGTTAGGTAAGGCATCGGAATAGGTCAATACTAGTGGCACTCTGTCATTTTGTTTTCGTTTTGTATTTGATAAGGTCTTCCCTGTCTAAATTGTCTACTTTATTTAGTTGTTTAATGATCAGTTTTGTTTTGTATCCCCGTTTTTGAAGCTATTTTTTTCAAATCATTTTTTCTCCTTTCATACTCTGTTGGTATAGAACAAATTCTTTTTAATCTCACACCAAGACCATATGGAATTGATTTTTAGGATTGTTAGGGTGGTTTGAACTTATATGTAAATATTGATGTTTATCTGTTTCTTTTGAATACAGATCTGTTTCAATATATCCGTTTGAAATTTGTATTTTGGTGTCAAGAAATTCTATCGTATCTTTTGGTGATCTTATCTCGAGTTTTGCTCGGGGTGAATATTGTTAGCCGTATTTACTAATTCATTGAGTGTATCTTCTCCGCTTGTCTATATTTCCCATTAAAAACTATTTGAGATTAGTGAACATTAACCATTATGCTACTGGAGGTATATAGATGATGACGGACATAACCAGTAGATTGACATTTAAATAATATTTATACACATTATTACTTATCCATATAGTAAAACTTTTATACAATTTATTTATTAATTTATTTACCCCCCCCCCCCCTTTTTAAGTTATCTATTAATTTATTTATACTTTTAAGTTTGTTTATGTATGTATGTATGTATGTATGTAAATATTTATTTATTGATGTATTTATTTATTTATTTATTTACTTTTCCATTATTATTATTTTGATATTCTATTGTAACGTTGCAAATAACATAACTTCATCACTATGCAAAGAAGAAGGCTGTGAGGCCGAAACGTTCGGAAAATTTAACAGTTTATATATATACATACATATATATATATATATATATACGTCTACAAATTAAGCCCAACACTGTTTGAATTAGATTTTTAACACTGTCAAATTTTTGCTTTCCCTCAGCGGGATTCGAACTCACACCGTTGTGACACTGTGGCACCAATTCGCCTGCACTATGTCCAGCGGTCTGGACCCCTCGGCCAAATCCGCTATGTAAAAATATAGCTTCATTAACCGGGGTGAATCTTAGACATAGACATAGTACATGTGTACTAGCGTGTGACGATGGAATTTTCGTAACCAATACGTATTAATCTGACAGTAATCTAATTCAGCATTTTTGTATATATTATATAGGATGACAAAGTTACTTGTCATGCAGTCACAGTATAGTAAATTATATACAAACGTCTAAGTATTGTGACAACCATATAATATATCTATCCAGCGGATTTCTGAAACATCAGAAATACAGGGTTAATATCAAATATTTATATATACGTCTACAAATTAAGCCCAACACTGTTTGAATTAGATTTTTAACACTGTCAAATTTTTGCTTTCCCTCAGCGGGATTCGAACTCACACCGTTGTGACACTGTGGCACCAATTCGCCTGCACTATGTCCAGCGGTCTAGACCCCTCGGCCAAATCCGCTATATAAAAATATAGCTTCATTAACCGGGGTGAATCTTAGATATATATATATATATATATATATATATATATATATATATATATATATATATATATATATATATATATATATATATATATATATATACATAATTAATTAATATTACATAAGCAGGTGCTGCAATATCTAATAACTAACAGACTTGTAAACTATTTCATTTTCTTTTAAGATAAACGTAGTCTAAAAGGTCGCCGAAACTTGAAATGTTCAGTGTTAGGACATCATCTATACAACAGAGCTAAAATTAAAAGGCAAATTATTGCTTTGATCAAAAACTATATTTTGTCACATTCGAAACGAGTTTTTTACACAGCGAGATTTCGATCTCGTCTTTTAGATACAATTCAGTCTCTACAGTTTTACTTGGGAACGGGTAATTGTAATTTTAAAGAGTAAATGATTGTGGTTATATTTGTAATGCACCACATAAAGCCATTATAAACTAAAAAATAAGTATATCGTATAATCAATTAAGTATTTACACAATTCAATACATTAAACTTTGTTCGCATCCTCGAATAAAAGTATGGATTAACATACCAGACATTTTTGTTGTGGTGGTTTCTTTTGTTTTGCTTATATACGTATGTACTGTAATTGATGCTTAAATTTCATTACAGCCATCATTGCAGTTTCGATTAAAACATTGCAGAATCAATTATAAAGCATACCGCTGATTTAATAGGATTACCTAATTATCTTTGTTACAATAACAGATTCGGAATGCTACCTGTGAAACAGTTTAAATCTTTCATAATGTTCGAAAATCGCAGAAATCTATTTTTTGTCTTCTCATTGACTCATGCAATTAATTTGGTTGGAAGTATTTTTGTTTCCGGCTTTTAAAAAAAAATTAAATATATGGTTTAAATAAACACAATTGATAATAAGAAAATAATCAAATATCGTTTTCATATTTTATTTATCTTGTTTTTACTTTAGATTATGGAGAAACCCAACATGAAAAAAAACAAATCTTTAATAGATCTTGAACGATTCCTTACATCATATATCAAAAGTGTTGCCAATCAGCTATTAAAGTAAGTTAGATATTTAGATTACATTATAAAATTGTAGTCTTTAAATTTGGTCGATATTTTTTATATTGACTGTTTTTAAAGGCTAAAATGGATTTAATTGTTAATTAATATTTTTGATAAATTTGGTTTGTGTAAATGCTGTCACATAACATGCTTTATTTTTAAACGGCTGATAAAAATGTGACGTTGCACGGTTATATTTAGAAAACATAATATTGGACGGCTATTTTTTAATTTCTGTAAATAATTTGGAATTATCCTATAACAGCCAATCAGAATTGACTTCTATTTCCGGTTAAAAGTTATAAAAGTATGTACATTCTCACAAATTTCAAACATTTCAATATGTCGCTTGTTTATTGTTTTGAATCTTTTGAAATGAAAGTTTTCACCATTCAGCTGATATTGAAATGAAATGAGGAATTTTCGTACATGGGACAGCAAACCATCAAAACAGTAAACCTGTCAACAGAAACACTGAACTAAATTCCTTTACAATACTAGTTTATATAAATATGCATACACATATCAATTAATTATATAGCAATTGTAGCCTTTATTGTTGATATGAAAATTATCAACATGAGATATGTTCTGTCGTTATATTTTCATATCGACCTTATTTAACGGCTATAATTGTATAATATTATTTATTGATATTTGTGATATATAGTAGTACTGTAAATGAATTTTGTAAAAGATTCTTCTGATTAATGTACTGTTTTGATAGTTTTGGGTATCGGGAAAGAAAAATCACATTTCATTTTATTACCTGCTGAAAATATAAAAACTGTCAATTCAAAAGATAAACGAATTTAATAAATGAAAACAACACATTAAACTTTTGACATTTGTGAAAATATAGATAGAGGTTAACAGACTTCCATAAAGTTACTGCAAAATGTCAACACCTTTTAAGCCGTAAATAGAGATTGGCTGTTTAATATTTGCGTTTGTGGAATTCCAAATTATTTCAAGAAGTTTGGAAATAGATGTGCAATATTATTTTTTTCTAAATTTAAATGTGCAATCACTTTTCTATCGGCCGTTTTGAAAGACCTCCCAATTACAGAATGTCAAGGTTTGCGAAAACAAAATTTATGCAAAAAATAATTAATAATAAAATGCTATCAAAGCTACCAAGGTTTAAAGAATTAACTACGTCTAATCAAGACACATCATAGGTGATCAAACCCAAACACTATTTAAAATCCAAATGATTAAGATGTTGTAGAGATTTTATAACCAAAATTCCAAAACTTTATTCCAAATACGGCTAAACGTTATCTACACATTTAGAAAAATCTTAGAGTTAAAATAATTTTCGAAATTTCAAGACAGATATTCCTGTCGGAACCGAAGTGTGATTTCTGGGGTGGTGATACCCTCGGGGACTAACAGTCAACCAGCAAAGGCATCGTACCATTGGTTGCAAATGTCATCAAAGGTGACAAGGTTAACAGAATTTACTATGCCAACCGCGCGTTCGGTCTAATCAAGACTATTCAATGGAGCTAAAACAATATATATTGTCTAGTAAATAGCAATAAACACCTTTTAATCTAGTTTATGAACTATCTGTATAAATGATACAATTCCTATAATCACGTAATTATGTAAAATAACTATTACTAGTGGACATTTTATTTTCATATAATATCAAATACTTTGCAAACTTCACTTTTTCAATACACTAAACAATTAAATCTTCGCATTATGCATCTAACAAAAACATAGCAAAAAGATTAATAATACAAGTCATCATATAATGAAATTTATTACATAATATATATGTTTGTCCTTTTTCCTATTGGCCTAAACCAATACACGTGACTTTCCATTTCCTATCATATTGGTTTGCAAAACACTCCTTCTACTCAATAAAAAACCATATTGCACTCTCGTGAGAAATTATGAATTCAAATACCTAGCACGTGCTTTTTCCCGCAACGGAAATACGATAGCCAATCAAATCTTCCTTCTTAAATCCCCTAAACCAATCAAAATTATCGTTCTGACTGATGTTCGGATTATGTTGTTGTTTGTAAACATGGTAACGTCATCGAGTGAACGTAATACGGATAGCTCTGGTGCTAATAAGCGAAGATTTGCAGATATTACTAACTTGGAAATTAATGAAATCATTAAGAAAAGAGATGCTGTAAACACTCGGAAATCGAAAGATCAAGCGATGAGTTTTTTTACGAAATATTTACGTGAAATGGAGATGTCAGTTAGTTTGAAAACGGCAGACCCTCGGGAATTGTACTCAAATCTTTGTAAATTTTATGCAGAAGCAAGGACTGAGGATGGGACATTATACAAGAAATAATCAATGCAAACATTTCGTCATGGATTATGTCGATATTTTATTGATTTTCGAGAAATAAACATTACGAAAGACAGTCACTTTCCGGAATAAAAAAAATCGTGTATATTCCATTTCTTGACTCAATAAATTATGTAATAAAACAATTACTACACTTGATCTTGATCAATATGAGGTTTTATGGAGCAGGGTAGAATAATATTGAACTCGGCTTCGCCTCGTTCAATATTATTCTACCCTGCTCCATAAAACCTCATATTGATCTCGTTCAAGTGCAGTAATTGTATAATATTGCCATCATAAATAAATATTTTTTGTTTGTTTTGACGAATGATTAGAAGGTTATGTCTTTCTAATATTTATTTGTAAGAAATCATAATTTGAATCTTATCATCTCTCACGAATTGAAACAATCTGAGTATTAATACATATTATAACATGATTTGATTAGCGTATGTTAGCCATATGACTCGTTATAGAAACGAATGTTTAATTTCCTTATTAAGCAATATTCAAATTGATTGTAAAAAAAGTGAACTGTCATCAAAAATCGAAAACCAAAATTTGGGCTGAGACAAAGACACATGACATATACACAACACAACAAAAAAAGCATGAAGACCAACAAGAGCCCTAAAAATTAGCACTCCGTGCCTAGTAAAGACATAGATGCGCTCCAAAACTCCGGATGTCATATCCCATTTGGGAGATGAACTTTCTATAACGATCAACTTATTCGTGAAGACGAACATAGACCTTCTCATGAAGTGCAATTGACCTAGGTGAAAATAATTCCTGTTTCAATATGGTCAACAGCACAGTTCGGTCTAATAATCTGAATACCGACAACAGGATCCAGCATAATGTGTTAATTTTGAAATGAAAACGCCTCACGCCTAAAGTGATGGAATATTACTACCAATAAACGAAAAGTGGACAATGGTGAAGTTTAAGCCATCACGTTTTTGTAAAGTCTTTGAGAAGAAAAAGGTCTCGGTAAGAGGCCGGCTTGATTGAATCTGTAGTATCTTTAATCTCGAGCCGTAAAACAAAAAATTGAATGGATATACGGCACGTTTTCGAACGTCGCCGAATTTACGTATTTTGTGGGATGTAGTTGAATAAAATAACAATAATAGCTTGTATTTGTAGTCACTAGTTGGTTATCTTAATCTCATGCAAAAGTTTTTGTTATTTAGGGTGAAAAAACAATACTTATGTTATTACTGCAACTATTGAAGATTTGTATTACTAAAATGAGATTAAATATTTATGAAAAAGACTAATTGCGGTAAAACATTTAATTTGTTTCAGACAAAGTATATGTGAATTTTGCACAAAACCGTATCATGAGGCCCCCACTGTAAAATTGCCGTGCCAGCACACTATTTGCAAAAGATGTTTAATAAACAAAGATGTATCAAAATGTCCTATTTGTGATGATGTAGTTGAGAACGATTTTGAGCCAGATCCAAATGACGACAGGTAATTGCTAACTGTATTCGCGGAAAAGTTGACAATACAGATCACACGATTGAACAAATTTACAAACAAATAAATAAAGAGGAAAGAAATAACCAACGGTAATATAATGTTATATGCCACCCTCTAAAAATTTTAGAATATTGGTTAGGGACACAGAATGTAGTCTTTTGTTGTGTCTACAATTACTCTAATGTATTGAAAATTAACAAAAGGGATCTTGATTTGCAGGAGCATGGCGCTGTGCAAACACGTCAACCACTACCGTTTGAGGTAAGGGTTTCCGTATTATAACCGGACAACTCCCAACGAAAGGGAGCCGCACTAAGGACTCTGTATATATACGTGTACAAATTATGCCAAACACTGTAAGGATGAGACCTTAATACTGTCAAATTTTGTGCTTATCCTCATCAGGATTCAAACTCACACCGTTGTGAAACTATGGCAAACATTCGCCTGCATTATGTCCAGTGGTCTAGATATCTCAGCTAAGTCCACTGTTTACATATAGCTTCAATAAACGAGGTGATTCGTAGAGATAGAAAAAATAGATCTATACTAGTGTGTGACCATGGAATTTTCGTAACCAACACTTATTAATCTGACACTATTCTAATTCAGCATTTTTGTATATATTATATAGGATGACAAAGTTACTTGTCACACGTTTACAATTTAAACCCAACACTGTTAAAATTTGATTTTAATACTGTCAAATTCTTTGCTTACCCTCAGCGGAATTCACTCATACCGTTATGAAACTGTGGCACCCATTCGCCTGCATAATGTCCAGCGGTCAATACCAATATATTGTACAATCCGTACTTTTTAATTTTTGCCCTAATGGGGAATGATTTAAGAAGAGTTACAAGTGTCTGATTTTTCTGCTCTTGTGTTACGCCTTTAAGGATTAAACTATTTATTTGTTTAGATTTTTACAAAAATTTAATTAAGTTTAATAGGTATATCTTAATGTGTATTGACAATATGTATGCAATGTCCAAAAATGCACGTTCAGCATTCTGTGGCAGAGTGGTTCAGGTATTTGGTAATCTTATATTGATCACGTGCATGTCAACAACGAGGTTGCTTGTTCGAGTCTCACTGTTGGCAGGGTAAGCTACTACTCCAATCTTAGTTTTGCTAGCAAAGGTCTGGGTTTTTACGGGTACTCCAGTTTCCTTCAAAATAAAAACGGTATGCCACGATATAGGTCATAAATGGTTTGAAAATACTTTCAAGCAAACAAAACAAACACCTTCAATATTTAAAAGAAACAACCATGTGAATGCTAAAAGGTTCATAAATTATTTTTAAAATGTTACTGAAAACATTAAAAAAAAACAACTACCAATTATTGCAAAAACATGATTAAAATGAAATTATAATGAATAAAAATGTATGTTTTTGATGGTCATTTATGGCTATTTGTCCTTTGAACACTAGGGTTTCTTCTCGTTTTAAGGTCAGTCGTTTCGGTAACGAGATTTTGCATTGCCCGGTGTTTTATCTAGTCGTCAGGCCGTAATATCGTAGATTGCAATTTGATTAAAGCATTATGTAGCTTTACCTTCGAAATATTATTTCCCATACTTTTTTAAAATCTTAAGAATAGAATTGGTTATAAATTTATACTTCTCTTATATTCGAAGTAAAATAGACAAATATTTAACTTGCGAATGACACTAATTCAAAATACTTAATATAATGTTACAGAGATGTTATTGAATTTAAAACATTTATGAGACGATGCAATGGATTTTATATGGATGTCGTATCTCAGCTGTGTTTTGCCCGCGGAAAGCCACCAGAAGGAGAGGTCGTTGATAAATTACTTTCTCATATAACTGTAAAAACACAGGAGTTGACATTCTCAGATGACCTTACAATGTTTAATGATTGTATAGACCGAACTCCAGTCATAAAGACTTTCATCTTGCAGCATTTATTGCGAACTAGGTAAGAAAATATATTCGTTTTATTTGAAAGCATATCAGATAAAATATTAAGTTGCATTGACACCGTCAATAAATGTTTGATCAATATTGTATAATGTTATTGATCCGATTTATTACCTTATAAAGAATATCATTAACTCACGAAATCGGTCCTTACTGGCGCTTTTGTAATTTGTGTTAGAGCTTATTGCTCTACCGTGACCAACCTGTTCTGTGGAAAATAAACTTTATGTCTGGATGTTTGTACAACTATCGTTGTCTTAATATTATCGGTAAACTAGAAAGAATAATTGAATATATATATATCGATTAATCCAAGTGTAAAAATAGCGATCCTCATGCTTGAATGCCGACAACGTTGTTTTTATCATTTACGAGTTAAACTGTAAACACAGTTATAAATTTAAGGATAAAAACATTATTATCTGTAAGAATGTCTATGATACCTGGTATAAGATATAAGATATAAGGCACAAGGACTACTTTGCGTGCGTGCGTTCGTCGTAGTCATCTGTTAAATTTTCAAACAAAGTCGGCATTGTCAATTTTACGGTTTGCCTGTAATGGCCGATATTTTTTAGTGCCCAAAATTTAAAGAACTTTTTTCAAGCTTCTCGGCAGTTTAAATAGTTATATTTGTGATATTGTTCGGATGGTTTCTATTAATATGGAGTAGTATTGTACCTATTAAATTTTCTCAGCAACCGTCCTGCATATTCCATCAAACACCAAAGCAATTATACAAGGGTATTGTTTCATATTAATCAAAAATTCAATACAACAACAGCACCAGTCCTGTACCTCGTTTTATATACAACTATGTGGTAAAAAAAAAACTTCCACTGAAAAATCAGTTGACTCACTAACACCACCTACAGAGTTTGCTATGGGAAAAAATGTTTTCTCCTAAGCTACTAAAGGTATTGTTTGTTTACAATTTTAATATTGCATTCTTCCGAACATAACTGCAAAATTATGTGTTGACAGATGTTCCAGGTCTACATAAAACCTTTTTATTTAATCCTTAATAAACATTTCTTTAATTTGTCAGTTTAATAGCCTTACCAAGTCTACATTTCTTCGTTTTACTTTGACTTGTATGTACTATTAGGACAGATGCCAAAAGGTGAATGAGTTATTTAAGGAATTATGTACTAATCTCGTCTCATGGAAAGCGCATGTAATTATATAGATGTATTATATGTCTCTCGACTGAACTAATTTGGACTCTATGTTGTAATGTCCTAAATAAAAGTATTTGAAGCCCTTTAATAAATATTTTGAGTTAAACAGTTGCGTACATGTATATCTACACAAAAATATGTAGTAAAACATTTTATCATGTCTTAGTGTATGATGTCAGGTGGTTTACTTAATTCTATAGGGATATGTAAAAATTTCAATTTAGTAACAGTTGATTTTCTTTAACAATTATGGAGTTGATATAACAAATATGCCATAGCATATCTTTCATTGAGCCAACATTTCAAATTAGAGTTAACTCTATTTTAAGAAAGCTTAAGGATTGTAATACCTTTAACAATTAAAATAAGAGAAAAACTCATTGTCCTTAATCTTACTGGTTAAACACAATTAGATATTACGTGCTTATGGCTCAATTTAAAAGGATGATGAGCGTTTAAATATACGAATTTTAGTAGCATTTAGACGAACACATAGACATTGTTGATAGATTCATATACAATCAAATTACTTAAAATTACTTACAATAAAAGCTATGTAAAATTCACTAATTTGTCATTAGTATAAATATATAAATACTTTTAGTGGAACCGAAGTCAACGCGTATCTTCAGAAATACTTTGACAAAACTCGAGCATTGATCAGTTCGACAAACGGGACTGCAGATGAATTGAATGAATTATCTTGTTTAGTTTTGCAGTGTTTAGAGGTTTGTATCTTTAAAAGAAAGTTGTATATTTCTGAAACATATTTATTGTGGAACACAAGAAAACGGCTGGGAGGGAAAATGTATTGCATTTAAACAATAAACAAAAGTACATTTTTTTGCCGAATCTCTGGAAAATTCTTATTGACTATTGGTGACAGATTCAATTAGGATGGTATAGTTTTAACTATACTTGCAAATCTGACGGGCTTTGTCTGTCGTTACCATGATGTTCCTGGTTCATTAAATAATGCCTTGATTCTGATGATGTCAGTTGTATTATTAGCGAAGAAGATGTATCAAGTATATTTAGGTCTGTTCGTTTGTATAATTTAAATCTGTCAGTTGTCTGGTGTCACCTGTCTTGCACTCATTTTACAATAAAATTCATTTTTCCACGTTTTCTTGATGTAGTTCGTTTTTCTTTGTGATTTCTTTAGATGCGGGTCATTTTTTATAGTCGAAAATGTCAGTCTGAGCAGGTGTCTGCTGTCATGGATCTAATTTTAAAGTTACATGAATACATCCTAGCTTTAAATTAGTTCAATGTTTGAGTCGACATTTATTAATAAATAAATTTTGCGAGAATACTGACTTTTCATTGGCTGGAAAATATTTTCTATCAGAGGATGGAAAACAAATTTGATCGTCATGGAGACACGCGCCATTTGACGTCATATATTACTCCACGGGAAACTAACAGTTTTTGTGTTGATCTCTTTTTTCAAAAATGTCCAGTTACAAAAATTAAATTGTTGAGTTTATTCTATTGTTTAAATTTATTTATAAGTATTAACTACAAAAAATATTTTCTCCATTCAGGGATAACAAAATTTCCGTTATGCACATTTAATATAATCCGCTACGCGGATTATACAATGTGCAAAACGGAAATTTTGTTATCCCTCGATGGAGAAAATATTTTTTGTAGTTAATCCTTAATTAAAAAGCCGTAATAGTTTGTTGACTGAACTAATGATAGGAAAATGATGAATGTACCATCTTAGTACATATTTTTATGGCAAGAACATCAGTTAGGAAATTTGAATAATCGTTAATTTTTTAAATGTTTGATTTACTTTTGTAGGACAGTTACCATCGACAATATCCACATATTACTACCTCAATACACGAAGTAACAACTATGTTGAGGAATGCAGTACAAAACATTCGTTTAAAACCTGACCAGCTTTTAGAAAACATACAACATATAAGCAGTACTAAATTTGCGATTAGTGTAGTGGCAAGCTTCTTGAATTCTATTTATGTGGAAAAATCTATTATTGACTTGGATAGTACTCATGAGAAATTATTTACCACGTCGGAATACTTCTTTGCCAACTGTGGGTCAAGATGGCCAAAGTAAGTATACTACTTTTTGTTCAAATCCATAAATAATTTGTCTTCAAGCCAAGTTTAAAGCAGACATTCGTCTAAGTTACCTTAACATTAGAGCAGAGACGAGATTAATTGAATTGATTTATTTTGTTACCTGCTTCTAAATCAGTGTCAAAAGAAAATTGTCTCTGTCTAGACCAAGATCTTATAAACCCTTTAAATTTTTGCTGTCATTTGTGAAGCTTTTGTATCGAATGTTTAACGCCTCAGAGAACAGTTAATAAAAAATCTTAATTTCTGCTTTCGTACTGAAGTTTTTTTTTAATTTAAATCTCGCAGTTCATTATGATGACACACGATGAGATATTTGCCTCTTTCCGTTGCATGCATGGTATTGAATACGACTTTTTCCAAAGGGTAACACAAAGTGGCGAAACTAAAGCGTTTTGATCTTACGCAAATAAAAGCTCAGCCCAATATTGAGGCACTTTTAGATAAAATTGTTCAGAAGAAGTTAATTTCTTTACTGTGTTGGGTATAGCAATAATTCAATTTAAGCAAATAAAGATTTTTTGTAATGTAACAAAGAGGAAAACTGTTAAACGCGAAACAAATTACAAGTAATTACCAAGAGCATATTTCTAAAAACAGATAGCAATTTCACCGGACTCGCAATAAAATTGGGAGAAGAAGTATAATGAATATACTTTTCTTGTGGTGGCACTTATTCGTTTATTGTTAGTCAAAAAGTGTCATTTTCTAAAAATTAGAATTTAGTAACTAGAACTGACATGCAACTAAACAGTGCATATCATTTATATTGTCCCATTAAAAATAATGCATATCAAAGAAAATTGTGAATGTTAAGTTTGAGGTAAAACACAAATGGAGTGTTCGTTTGCTTTTTTGAAACTTAATAATTGGTAATATACCAAGTATTTAGCATTTTCATCAATGGCGAAAACATCATAGAGCTGAAATATTGTATTTTTGTTTTGGCTGCACCCAACCCGACATCATCGTCACTAGGAAACTACCTACCCGTATTCCAATCATTATATTTTGTGTTTATCGGCACGACTCAATTATTTCTTTCATGTGTATGTCACATGTTTTCAGAAATTACAACCTCTTTAATCAAGGCGGTTGTTTTAATTTGTGTTAACTTTAGCTGTGTTTTATTTGGTGAGAAGAAACAATAAACTCAGCATTTTCATTTGAATTGAAATTGGCATAGCAAATAACAATATAATCATAACAACATAGCTGCATAATAAAAAATCGATTGAACTAATTACCGACTTTAACAAATAAACCATCAAAGATATAGACATTATTCACTGTCTAAAAAATTCCTGAATCGTGTAGTAGAGATATTTACATCGTAGGCATGTATAGATCTAAAATGCATGTTTCCAATTGAGTACATTGAAGTCATATTGAATAGTTATTTTACTGAATCTGGTCGCGAAGTTGTAAATTCATATTATTATTCATCGTTCATTTTGCACAGAAACACCATATGCACAAACAACAGCAAGCAAGGTCCCATTTGTGCCTACCAATAAGGTGCAGTATGCACTGTTCCTCCATATAATTCACCGCTATACACAAAACTTAAGTTTACCACAACATCACTATATGTCAGACAGATCAGCACCTAAATTGGAACATTTGTTTCGAAAGTATTTATATGGGATTATTTCAATAAATATTTTAATAATGTATTTATTTACAGCTACGCTACATGTATCCCTATTTCATAAACATAAGGTAAACTACTATGAAAAGAAAACGTGTATCTAGTACTTCGTGTACAAATGTTTCCATATTGCAAAATAATTTGACAAGCAGTATCAACTGATTGATATTAAACTGTATAAATTGTGCTAATATACTCTATTTTGCCATTGTTTCAATTAAAAAAAACAGTAACAGTATGTTTGAAAAATGATAATATATCCTAAGATGTGTGTGAAAAAATATATAAGTCGGCTGAAACAATCAGGATTAAACCGATCATGTATGACATTGATAAATTGAGTGGGCTTATTTTCCGTTGTGACATGGTCTTTTATTTGTGATGATTAAATCAGTTATGTGTGCCTGAGTAAATGCTCATCAGGTCACGGAAGTAATAGTAACACAGTTTAGTCTTCTTATAATAACTCGCTTGCTAGGTTGCGGGCTAGGTTAAAATTGTTCTATGAAAATAGAATAATCCATAAAGGAGTATAAATACCAGGGCAGATTGCTTACTCGTTGTCATTCTGATTGCAAGGAATGACCGAGACAGAATTGCTGTCGAAGTACATGGGAACATAGAACGAAACCTATAAGCAAAACTTGGGAGTTTAAAGCGATATCCGTAGAGCTAATTCACGGATCTAGAGATTACAGAGTATGTTGTTGTACACTTGTCTCAGCCTCTCAGACCAGTATGTCTCAAAATAACTTGGTTGAATAACAGCTTGATTCTATGTCATTCTGGATGGGGGTATAGAAGCATTGCGTTTCTATACTATAAGCGGCATATAAGCATTCAGCTTATTTGTCGTAGTCTAGGAGCAACAAACTAATTGACAAGTATCCGGGTAATATATATCAGATAAAGGAAGGTCATATAGGACAGAGGTTGTAGGAACCTGGGTTATGATGTTATATCTTGTGAATTATTATATTGGATTTTAGAATCTGATACAATCTGATACATTGACTATTGATATTGGTGCTGTTGCGTTATAATGTATATAGTAAAATAATGCATACACAGATAGCTTATAGAGTACTCGACAGGTGATATATAGAGCCTACTGCAAAGTTGTCGTCGCACCGTGTTTCTTGAAATATTCCTTCTATAAGTGGCAATCGTCCTCTTTGAGCTTTGGACTGGCGTAAGGAAACGAAGATATTGCAATCTAATTTATCGATCTTGTTGAGGCGTAGTTATCCTCCGTCTGTCTGTTTGTTGTCTGTCCTCTAATGAACAAATTTGTTGGTGTTTTTGTACCAAACTTGTAATGTCGAAGGCGAACACTGCATATGTTTGGCAATTTTACGCTTGACATTCCTTTTTGGATCATACCCAAACCTCATGTCACTAATTGTCGGAAATTCGCGCGATACTAACGATAATTACTGCACATGGTAAGGTTTAATTTTAAACGCATTAATTAGGCTTATAAATCATTTGTTTATAGACTTTTGCACGTGCAATGTGAAATGATGGGTTAAAAAAAAGTCAACCATACATGTGTCAATAGGTGATTATAGCAGTTTCGAACACATGCATTATTGCAAAAATATAAGATATATTTTCATATTAAAATAAAATGTTGCGTTTTCACTGGCACTCTGTATATATGTTTCAATTAACGGCCATTATGGTGAGTGTGCAACATAAGATACGTAGAGGCAAAAAAAATCCTGAAACTCAATTTGTTTCTAGTGAAAATTAAAAACAAATCGCAAATATCGACATTGGCAAAGACCAGTTCATCTCCTTCACATCCACTACCTTACCATAAATAGGGAAATTTAAGTGGATTTTTTAACTAGTAATTGTAGTCTTTGTTTTCATCTACGTATGAATTGTTAAATAAATATCTATAAATTATTGCACTACATATAATGCCCTCAGCATTGAATTCATAGGTAAAAGTACCTTTTATGTCCTTAAAGTTATATTTCAATGGAATTGAACATCAGTGATAAAACAATTTGCTAAACAATGTGGTATTCAAATACTTCTATTGTAGCCAATATAACGGCTAATGTACATTCTAAAATATTTTGTCGTACCATTGTGGTAATGAAAGTGGATTGTTAAAATTTGTTGATGGCAGAATTCTTCTCTAATATTTGACTAGTCAATGTCGTCTAATTTCAATAAGTGGTGGTTTTGTTGGTTGTCGGATTATGTGACTGGTTTATTATGATATGAAAAGCTTTCCAAATATCGCGGAATTTTCGTAGTAGGAATTGACAAACTGTTACCTGCAAAATATTTATTATTTTTTGAACTTATAGAAATAATTCCGTAACCACGTTTTTCTAATCCTTAAAGTATATAATTATATGTATAAACAAAAACTAAATTTTGCCAACTTTTTGACGATATGAAAAAAACAAAAACGTTACAATAGACGTACATCAGTATTGATTGTTTGTTTATTATTACTATTATTATTATTATTAGGAAATCGTTGTTTTTTAATATTTTTTAGTATTATTATTTTCTTCGTTTTAATTATTATCTGAATGATTCCCTTGTTAAATACTTTAAATTCTCTCTTCTTATCACGTATCACCTTCACTTTTGACTTCACTATCACCTTTAAGTTTTTTTACGTTATATTTTTAATTTAAAATGTCGTATAGCTTTTAATATATGGTAAATATCTTTACCGCCATGTACATAATTTTAAAAATTATGTACGATAAACTATGTTCGTACAAATTTTAGTTGCGTAAATTTGGACAATATATAGTTTTCCAGGCTATATATGAAAAACGCTAATCATAGCTGCATACGTAAAAATAAAAAAAAATATTCCACTTCTACCCCCTTTTTGTTATTGTCTAACAACATCCTATTACAGGTCGTCTCGGATTGAACTTTTGTATACTAATAAAAATCGGATTGTCCAACCGGACAGTAACAGGCATAGGATTAAGTTTGCTTGGTTAATGTTTTGGGTTTACACTCATTTTTCATTGGCTAATATTGATATCTAAAGTTCGATCTGAAATGACTTGTAATAGAATGTTGTTATATCTTCATGTCGACAATAACAAAAAGGTAAAGTAAAAAAAAATCATTTTAATTAGATTGAGCGCATAATAGTAAGTCAAACAACTTTTATCAAGGCATCTTCGTTTCGTTCATTATATAGAGCACTCAAACATGCCGAATTTGTATCAAAACATCTCACGGGGTCTCGTTCTCATTGTGCTTTAGTTATCCGTTTCTTAACCACGCGGCAAGTTAATTAATTCTGCACAAATAAGTCTACTCAACTGTCAATAAATTGGCGATCTAAGACACAAAATACCATTGTACTAAACATCAAAACTTGAATAGTCATCTATATTTTTAGGACTGACGGTTTCTTAATCATGTAACAGTAAAAATATGTTAAATAATATATTGCACGTAAACATTACGTTTAACGATTACAAGATGCGTTTTATCGCGAACAGGGTTTTAGATAGCTTTGAAAGCTTTGCAAGTTGATTTGTTTCTCTAAATTTCGCTTCGATTTATAGCAGAAGACCTAACTATAGAACTCTCTCATCCAAATTAGAAAAAAAAGTCATTTAGTTGTCACACAATTTAGTAAATCTATCTGTTGCGTGTGTAAAGAATGGGGATAACTCTCAATAATAACAAAAATATCCACTTTATATATCAAATATTAAGTTTGTCAAAAAATTATTTATATGCGATCAGTCGGTTAAAATAGACATTCAAATAGCTTGCAATACAATTCATAATAGTATGAATGGATTTTAAATGTGTTTGAGATAAAGCGCCACTGATGAGTGATTAGACGAAACGCGCGTCTGGCGTATTAAGTTCTATTAACATTAATATCTTTGATGACATTTTATTTGCAACCACTGGGTCGATGCCTCTCCTGGTGGACTGCAAGTCCCGAGGGTATCACTAGCCCGGTAGTCTCACTTTGGTGATGACAGGAATATCATTGATTACTTCGGTGATACATTCATTGTCTAAATTTACTGCCCTGAAATTTCAATAAAAAAAATTGAATAGTTACGTTTTTCTATTTTCAAAGTGTAGATATCCTTTGCTGGATTTTGGTATAATGTTTTGCAATTTTGATTGAAAAAATCTGCAAATTCGTAATCATTTGTATTTTAAATATTGTTTGGGATGAGACGACTCGCGCGTCTGGCGTAGTAAATTATATCAAACTTTGTATCGTAGATGACATTTTATTTCTAAAATAAATATAAATTGGGGTACTGTCGATATTAAAGATATTATCACCTTATTGGTTTTATCTTACTGTTCTCGTCATCCGTCTTTAATGTACGTCTTTAACACTTACTTGTTGATTGGACTAAAACGCATAAACATATTTTACAGGTACTACTTCATCAAATATTTCTGTAGATTGTTTGGAATGAGTAGTTACAAGATGCTAAAGGAAACATGCAAGATGACATTTATTACCACAGATGAACTTGAATCAGAAGGCGTAACTGTAAATCATTTAATATAATACATAGATTGAATATAGTTATGCACAAACGAAGCAAAATTATATAATCCGGTTACAAAGTGTAAAAAGTATAGTAACTAGGCTGTACTATGATTCCTGATTTCATTACTTTTTATTCACACTAATTATATAGAAACATGCTGAAAGATTTCTATCAAAAGATATGGTGAGCATTATAATATTAATCACCACTAAAAGACATTAGGTAAGAGATGTATAATTTCAGACTTCTTCGAATGCAATAATATAAAATATTACTCAAGACAAATAAATTCATGTAGTGATGAAAAAGTTAAGCAAAGCTAGCTCACATTATTCTACGCTTTAATATAATGTGATATAAAAGGATATCACTTTGAATTTCGGTGTGAACAGGTTGAATGTTCATTTAAATATTCTAAACATTTTATTTTCCCAACGTAACATCACAAATATAATTTGAAACTTTATATTATACATTTTTTAATCGTTAACTGTTGACTCGCCATTTACATGAACGCTGTTTTAAAAAATGAAGTACAACATGTATTTTTTTTAAACCAAACATTTCCTTTTGATTTCGTTCCTTATCAGTTGGGTAACATATGATTGCTTTATTCCAAATAGGTATGAATGTCAAAATTACTTCGAAATTTTCTAGGTAATTATTTTAAAGACAACTAGGTCATAAATGCTCGAAACTTATAAACTTTGAAAAAAAGCAAACCAAATCCAATAAAAATATCAAATGCAATCCTCCAGTTGAATACTTTAGCTGCAGCCGAAATCGTCTTGCAGTCTTAAATCATTGTATTCAGTCTAAATTGCACGAGTTAGGTATATCTGGTGTCATTAATTTGAAGCATGTTGATATAGCAACAAAAAAATATAAATCACTATACGGTGAATAACTCAAACATATAAAAGAAGCTAAAATAAAAGTAATATAATCATAAGTTACTTTTACGATAAGCAATATTGTTTTAGTTCCTTAACCGAATTTCAGTTTAAAGTGGTTGATGGATTGTGTGATAAAGGGTTCAAAGGGAAATCAAATGTTTTCAGTATTTCCATACGGAAAAGACTATATTAATTAAAAGATTTATTATTAAACTGATTCAGGAAAAGCGGCTGTCATATATCTCTTACAGTCAACTTTTGAGTGGGGGTAAAATATACTTTAAAATTTTGAAACTACTGGGTTTTGTGGAACGGTAAAAACTTTCCTAAAGAACAAAGAAACTGATAAATAATTGTAAGGATCAAATTCATCTGATAGCAGTTTCGTTGGCTTGTTCATTTTTACCACAACAAGACAGCTTACAATACGTAGTGACAATAGCAAATTCACGTAAACAATCATTGTCTTCTTCAGATATAAAAGTTTCATGCACAATGTTTCAAGACACCACTGTGCAAAACTTGTCGTATCTGGTGCCATATTTATACTTGAATTATTTAAATACAATTGAAGTTATGATGTGTTTTGCGTATTCGTATTCACGCAATAATTTGACTATAATTATCGATTTCAGTATCGATCTTAAAAAAGTGCTATTTAAACGTCAGGACACGAATATTTATATTGTTTTGAGATTAATATAATGTATGTTGTGGCTAAAATACAGTTTACAGATAACTGTTAATCAAATATGTTTAAAATAACGCTGTAG
This sequence comes from Limnoperna fortunei, assembly GCA_944474755.1. Taxonomy (NCBI): domain Eukaryota; kingdom Metazoa; phylum Mollusca; class Bivalvia; order Mytilida; family Modiolidae; genus Limnoperna; species Limnoperna fortunei. The sequence continues at coordinate 12,492,520 of OX104118.1, read as the reverse complement.
CGAGGAACCATTTTCATCAGCACTGTACTATTGAACTAATAAGCATATTTTGTAAAGTAACAAATAATGATATTCTAACATTTTTTATCTACTCTCAAACAGTAAATTTGCAAATACAATAATTTATTAATTAATTTTAATCTGGACAACTCGTATATTAATATATTAATATCACCTCGATATATTTTCAGCTAGGAGAGTGTGTTGATAGATTTACTGTTTGTGGAAATAGATATATAAAAAACGAACACGAGTTAGAAATGTTCTCGGTTTATAAGGAACGCAACCAGCTCTTGTTGTTCTTAAAGGTTGGTGTACTATTACATCATCATTGTATATGATATTGGTTAACTATTTCATCCTTTTAAAAAAGTCTTTGTTTGTTGAAGACTTTCATTGTAGTCTTTCTAGATGAACCTTGCATCAAGAATACAGATTTTAATCAATCACGATGTTCGTGTTTTGTAGACGTGAAGCGAAGTCCGCTTACGATTTAGTTTAAGTTTAATACACCTCTAGCATTATTACATGTAGTATTGATAATATTTGTAGGAAAATTTGGCTGTCTTTATCTTATTTAGAAATAATTTAATTTGCTTCGTACGCTGAAATCTGATTGTTAATTAAAGTCGAGCAACCCATATTATAAGATATATCTTTCGTGACCTTTGACCTATTCTTACGCCGTTGAAATTCTAATAGATCCATGACGTCATCGACGTTTTTACTTTAAACATTGTTAAAATTTATAGTTAAATTAATTATAAGGAATATTAATTAAGGAATTTCAGGTTATACCATATAATATGGTTTGGGTATGTTTACACAATTCATTCGCGGTTTATTGGGCGTAAACAGACCCAAACTATATTATATCGTATAACCTGTTCAGAAATTAGAAGTATTCCTAAATGATTTATAACGAGTACTTAGAATAACATATAAAATATTGAACGTTTTTTTAGAAAATTAAAGAGTCGAGAAGTTATCTGAATTTGTATTTTGACAGGGCATGAGTAAAAACTGGACAAAGGAAGTACTATTATTGTTAGCACTTTACAGAAATGTCATTATTAGTAGGATCAGAAGCGAGGAAAATACCCCACTAACAGAACAAGTAAGGTTCAATATTTATAAGTCAAGAACGATCAACAAAATGTACTTACATAAAAACATAACTAAACTTGTTTTTGTTAATCGCTGTAAAAACTCCAATTTTACTTTTGCAATGTTCCAGAAGCACTCGTAAATGTTATGGCCGCCATTATGAGTAGATTTGTTCGCTGCCGTGACAACTTTCCTTCCTTCTCTGGATATGACTAACAACTGGATGACACCCTGGCTGATACGACAGGGTCACTAGATTTTTGTCTGAGCTAATTCTGCTTCACGCTTCACGCGTGGCATACGTGGTATAACGCAGTAAAATTAGTCATATTTGGGATTCGTGATAATTCAGTAAGAAGGCGGAAAGTGGTTTCTACAAACGGAACACATCATGATCATTTGAAACAGATATGCCGTAATGGTCTCATAAGTCATGATTGTGACCGTAAAATGTTATAAATTCACTCTAGCCAGTGTGAACCACTGGTTAAGTTGCTTTGCTGTCAGCAGACGCTCTCTATCAAGGTAATCTGGACAAAAAATACAGGAAATCGAGTACCTGAGTAAGCAAACTATTTTTGTGAACTAATATTTTATAAGTTTCATGGTCATCCATGTTTTTATGACGGGGTTTGCTTAAGTGGGTATACTGACGCAGGCCCCGTCTTTATTAACTAACAGTTTTTATGTACCGAAGTCATCCAAGTGTTTATGACGTGGGTATAGGTATACATACATAGATATAGAACGAAGATCACATAAAGATCATACTGAACAATGCCTCACTGTTTTTGTAGCCCAAAGATTCGTTCCAGAAATAAATTTAGACTTTTCAGTTCTCTTGACTACAATGGCACCTACATTGTAGTAATAAAAATTGATTACAAACTGATTAAACCTAATATTGTCCAACCTGAAACACATAACATTTGCAGGTGCCTGTAAACTTTTTTATCACATATTTATAGTTAATTTATTGGTGTCCCGCCTATACAACTATGAGAATGATTTTATTCTATTGGTGTCGCACCTATACAACAATAAGAATGATGTTCTTAATCTAATTTGCAACAATCCCCACATCCTTAAATACAACTAATTAAACAGTTTATAAAGAACTATCGTTATTAATGAATATATCAACTGTTGAATGAATTGATTAATGAAAATTAGCGCATGTAACTTGCATTAAGGCATGAGAAATGTATAATGTTATCATCCCTAGTTTTCTTAACACATGTGAATTCAACACAATTTGTCCAATCATTGAACTAATGTCATGCAGCATGCACAAGCAAGAAAATAAAGAGTGCCTTTTAATTGTACTGATGACTAATAAGGAATATTTTGCCCTTTACGTAAAACCGTCAAACCTTAACCAAAGTCTGTTTCATGCACAAATCTTCAGCGGCTTTTTATTTCTCTTCAGTCGCGATAATGTCTTGGTGTTTCACATTATTTACTGTCTTTTCAACGGGCTACCAGGTACACTGTCTTTATTTAATGGAAAGGTAATGTCTGAAATATCTGTGATTTCTTTTGTTTCATTTTCTGGATTGCATTTCCTATGCATTTGAATTATGTAACGTTTTACTGTTCATCCATAAGATAATTAATTTACAACCAATACGGTCCTGTCTGTTTATTAATGGTTTCACTTAATCGCCAGTTATCGCCTTTGCTATGATTCACAATATCTTTATTAGTAATTCCTAGTTAGCTGTTTTATCGTGATCGGTTTTTTTCTTGTTTTTGTTTGTGCTAATTCTGTTGTACATTATTCTCGATATTTGAATACGTTAAATCCAACAAAGATCTTGGTTTCTTTCCCATTAGTGATTCTGCTGAGTGCGATTTCTGTTGTTGCGGAGAAAATCTGTATGTAAATAGCAACAGTTCTTGATTTAATTCTACAATAGGTCATTTTATGTAGTCCTTCTTTAAAAGTTTGAAATGCGCGTTCTGCTAATGCATTTGTACTTGTTGATACGGCGGTGATCTAATATGTACATAATTTTTTAAGAAATCTTGCAATTCTTTACTAACAAGTACTGAACCGTTGTCACTGAAAATTTTTTCGGGTTATCTATGAACAGCAATCATTGTACGAAATTTATGAATTGCAGTGACAATTATCGCAGAGTTAACCATTTAAATATCTATGAATTTTGAATGTGCATTAAGGCATACAAGAAACATTTTCCAATGACTCGGACCTGCCTAATCAATATCCAATCTGGAACACGGTTCCGAATGTCATTGCTACGGATTCATTGGAGATTCCCGTAGGGCACTTTTTCTACTATTTGTTCTATTTCGGTGTCCATGTAAGGCCACTAAACATATCCTTGTGCAAGCATTTTCATTCGTGTAATACCCGAGTGAACTTTATGTGACTTTTTAAGTATACTTTCCCTTCCCGTTGGCCTAATTACTACTTTTTTTTCCCCACAACAGACATCCATAATTGACACTTAACTCCGTTTTTCTACTCAAACACAGATTCTTATCTTAAATACTACACTGATATTGCCACATCTTAAGCACATAGTTAGTTATCGGACCTAGCACTGGATTCTTTCTTAACGGTGCTTTTATTTGCTCCGTCGTAATTGGTGAGTTACCCATATTTTCCATTTTGAAGGAACTTCTTTTTCTGCCCGTACTCAAGGTCTCGGTATTTTAAGTACTCGCCTTCTTTTTATGCTATTTTGTATTAATATGCTGACAATATAAGAGCCCAACATTGAACATGATCGATCTAAGGTCAAAGACGGAATAGCTTTCCGTGCTCAGGTGCTCATATACATTATAAAAAGTCGATTTGACATTTTAGGCCTCCCATCCAGTGTTCTCCTCAGGCCGTTTTAGCATCACCTGGCAGTCGAATCAATGGTTTATGATCTGTGTAAATTATAAATTCCTGTCGAACCAATATTGGTGAAATTTCATTGCTGAAAAAATCTGTCAAAAATCTAAAGTTATATTTCATCATTCCTAAGTAGGATTTAAGCTCATCTACATTTTATAGTTCTGGTGCATCTGTAAATGCTCTCACTTTATTTTCCATTGGATAAATTTCATATTGATAGATTGTATGCCAAAGGTATACTGGGTTTAAGAATAGACGTTTGGTTTTTGTAAAATCTCATCCCTGCTTCTTAGGGTTTCTTCAACACTCCGTCTAGATTCTTTAAATGTTCTTGTCGTGTCTTCCCTGTGATAAAAATATAATAGATTTTTACCATGAAACGCATAATTCATTTGAGCATATTTTCGCGATTCTGCATCCAATAAGTTTTATTGATTGACCTGAGTCAGGTCAGGCTTGCAAAATGCTTGTATTTATCCAGTTTAAAACTTATTAACACCTTATAATATCCACATATGTAGACTGACTTATGCTTTAAATTGAACAATAGATGCTGCCCATTCGGAAAATTATGCTTTCTACCTCTATAGCCTATCGATTTTCTTCGATTCTCATTCACAGCATATTTTAAAATATTTTGTTTAGCATTTTTTTTCAATATACATTTTGGCTTTAGTTACTTGTAAAGTACCAATGCCTGCGTTAAATACTAAGTCGGCGTTTTTTCAATTTATCTCCGTCAGTATTGAATACTGAGTGTCAGTCTAATTTTAATTTGTTGGGCCAATTACATCCTATATTAAACTATGTCCTTTACTTAACACAACAGTCATTTTGAGTTTTGTAACCGTTTGTAGCCGTTAGATTTCATTTTCCTAATACATCAATCTTCTCACTTGTATAAGTGCGCCAACAACGACATGATTTAACTTTTATAACGACTCTTGTTTTGCTAGATGTCACTTTTGAACACACAAATAGCATTTCACCTCTTTAATTATGCAATCGTGGGGCTTACGTTTACCACCACAATGATAGCAATCCTATTGTGATATGTAATTCTTTAATCCAGTCGCAAATTGTGTCGCCAATTGTGATAACTTAATTACGAATAACGTCGTTTTATTTCTATAACTTTTCTTTACATCAAAGCTTTTATGGAAACAGTTACAGGCTGATTATATCTTATATTATTAGACTGAATCAAATATCATGTGCAGGTGCTTGTTAAACCTGCGGTGAACTTAAACTGTACATAAGTATATAGACATCATTTTATAAGTAATTTATTTGTGTTGCACCTGTACAACATTTTTTATCTAATGTTTATCTAAATAATAGTACTCTCCAAACACGTTACCTACAAAGTAAACAGGCATCTAAATAGCGAAATATTATTTGATTGTTAGAGAGCTTATTTTTGTAAGGGTCTAGTGGGATAGATTTTTATCGCAAATGACCATTAACTTTTTGTCAATTCAAGGGGCTGTTGGTGGTATTTTTGTGTAATTTACCTGATAAACAGCGAAGATTTGTAAAGACGTATCTTGTTATCAATTGTCAATCTTTTTTTCGTGTTTTTCAGGCTCACTAAAACATATGAAATGTAAGGGTCTCATTCTCAGATGGTTAATGCTCTGAAATGTATAATATACCATCCTTTTATATTAGGTTACTAAAATAAAATTCAATGCAGAATATTTATCTAAGCTTCAAATAAAAAATGTATTTCACCATATAAAGCCTCAAAGTCGTGTATGCTACATCATCACATTTGTTATCGAATAAAGGTAAACTGACAGGATAATTCTACGGACTGTTTCCAAAAACTGTAAAGATTATACAAATAAATGTCCTATATCAAAAGTTATTATCATTGATACTAAAGAGTCGAAACATTGAAACAAAATGACTTTTGCTATCATACGCTTGCGCAACAATCGTACTATAGGAGGATTTTATTTTAAATGAACCCATTTGCGCACGCGCTGTTCGTGGCTTTGCAGTCAATATCTAGTACGATATCTGTATCTAAAAGTCCTTGAACATGTCTCACTATTGAGCATTCATCTTCGAGTTGGAAAGAGTGCGTTGAAATTTTTACCATTACAAAATATTATTATAAAAATTATTGTTACTTATTGCTGTCTCCTTACAAATTTTTATTGGAAAATGAATAATCAAATAAAAAAATATGTATTTTCAATTTTCGTTTTTTGTAAATGATAGCGATAAAGGTGAATTAACCAAATTTCATTTCAGCGTTATTTTTTGCTATGGGAGTTATTTTAAAATATGTTTCCAAAAATTACACTTATATGTTTAGAATGTTTTATTTAGCTCTTAAATAATAAATCTTCATAAAATTGTATTTAATTACCTTGCACAAGGAAACGTTTTTCAAAAGCATTGAAATAGTTTATTGTTAAATAATATAACGGTATAACGGTACTCGTTTTAGGAAATATTTGGGAACAACAAACTGTGGTCTAAAGGAGGCAACTGTTACAAATACATAATGGACCATGATTAGGAAAAATAGTACGTCGGATTAAAACGGAAATGTTTCTTATGATAAAATAATAATAAAATTAAGAATAATAATATATATATAGATAAGTCTGATTTCGACGATTCAATGCTTTTTAAGTCTTTATTTTGTACGGTAAAGACAGTGAAACAACTGGATTGCCGATAAAAGTCTATTTTCTTAAAATGGAACATTTTGTGTACTTTTTGTGTACTTTTAGTTGGCCAATTGCCTGATAACATAGGGCTTTCAAGCGTTAAAATATATACGATTAAATGAATATGTAAGCTTTCAAATTCTATTTTTCTTTCGGTATGCTAATTCCCTGTGAAATTGATTCACTTAATCACAACTAGCGGTGCATAAAGTTATCTTCCATTTAAGTCAGTTGAACATCCTAATTGTTCTAGGTACAAACGAGTGTTGCAAGGTATATAATTCAATCCTTTTGAGTTTGATTTCCTTTGTTTCCCTGGGTTTAGGTGCAAATCAAGTGGGTCAGTGGGTAGCAATACCAGGTCGTTGAAGATCTTATAAAGACGTACGATACGTATTTCTCGACGACGACGTTCTGCGAGTGGTCTACAACCTAGTCTTTTCATTTTAATGTGACACTACTTTTATGGTTGTAATCATTTTTGATAAATCTTGCGGCCCGATACGTTGCAAACTTTCCAATAGATTGATATATTGATGTAAGGACGCCATGCAACACATGAGTATTCTGGTACCGAACGGACCAAAGACATATGAGCTCTTTCTTTCAGCGACACACTACTGTGTTTTAGATTTCTAAGAATGAAACCTAAGATACTTTTACTTGATTTCAGTGTTTGATATATATGTATACTGCATTTAATGTTTTCATTTATTATTACGTGGGAATTTTCTCCGACCTGTTCTAATATGTGATGTATTCATGAGTATTAAAAATATCTCACGATGGATTGTCAAATCTTAACATTGTGTCCCATAAAAATTAATCGTAAAAAAGTATTTGCCCGTTTTTTGGAGTCTAAATTACGTGTCGGTTTAAGTGATCATCCAAAAATTAAATAGTTCTGTACAGTAAAAAATCATCCGCAAATCATTGGACATAGGACGCTTTGCAGTAGGTAGTTCATATTGCATGAAAATAAAAGAGGACCTCCATGGTCAACAGTTCAAGAAGATGATGAAATACCATCGATGGCAACAGGCTGATGTCGGTTAACGATACACTTTCGACGAGAATGTATGGTTTTGGCTTCAGATTGAGGAAGTCGAAGAGAATGATAGAGACGCGGAATCCAAAACAAATTAATAAGAACATGTAGGGTTAGTTTATTGGTAGTGTTAGCCTTATATGTATGTCAGCAAATTTTATTTGTTTCTACTTATTATGTCTTTATTGTATCTTCAGGGAGCCGAAAGGGAACCTTATAAAACTAAACTTTTATAGAGATACCGATATTTTGTTACGTCCCATATGGTTTTTTATAGTGTCGTCTTGTGGATAAAGCCATATAAACTGTGTAACTTTACGACAATATATGATACATTTGCGGAACCAGAACAATTTGAATACAACAAAATATACTTGACATGCATATAATTATCAAAAAGAGTTGTAGTATTTAAACATTACGTATGTCTTTCATCGATATTCCAGATTTCTGTTGGTTCAAACCTTCACAGATGACGTAGAATCATTCTTTGCATTTCTCAATGAACCGTTAGCCATGAAGAGCACGCGCTTCCTGGAGGACGTGCACATTAAACAAACAACGCGTTATTTGAATCAACAAAAATATATTGTACACGAATTAAATCACGACCCCGGGATTTTGTAAATGAATTAAATGTAAATATTAGAACTGAATGCATTATTTTGAACTTTCATTGACGTGTGAAAGCGTTGACCAAAGCACATTTTCATCATGAAGCGCTACTGCGTTCATTGAAAATGTGCTTCTGTCAAGTATGAACACATGCAATTTATTCTGCTGTGATGGTAAAAATATGGTATTCTTAAAGTCATTATTTTGTGATTGGCGAGTCATCTTGCAGGTTTTATCCTTTGAAAATACAAATATGTGTTAGAAATAAGTGTAAAATAATAAATATGCATATTGCTTTCTTCTGTCATACTGTTCTTAAGTATATGTTCAGAAAGTATTTAATTCTATATGTTTTATAGAGCACAAGGGTAGTACTAAACGATGCAAGTTAGAGATCATAATTTTTATATGCTGCATAACACCTCATATTGATGAAGTCAAAGTGCTTAAATTGTTGTATATTTAAGTTCGTTCTACTTTCCAAGGGAAAGACCTTATTATTTTTCTTCAGATTACTATTTTTAGGTCGTTCCCCTTTCCGAGGTTTGAAAACATAAACTTTTTTCATTAAAGCTTTTCTAAAAGTCAATGCCTGTGAACAAAAGTCCCTAGCCACCATATGTGTTCGGATTAAGACAACATTTCTTGTTGAAAAACATTCATTAGCGGTCGACAAAAGTCCCTAACAACCATATGTTTCCACACTCAAGGGACAACATTTCTGTTTAAAAACATTAACCTGAATTAACCTGATTAATTTACCTGATTTTCTCAACACGTCTCTAGCTGTTGCAAAAAGTCCGTCCGATTCAAAACAACTTTTCTTGTTGAAAATATAAACTAATTGTGTTGTAATGTCATATCTGGTTGAATTAATGTTCTCCAAGAATTTGGTAAATGTCTTGTAATTGTTCTGAAACAATTAGTCCTATCTTTAATATTCCTTTCTGCCAACTTTTAAAAATCAGGGGCTTAACAGGTACGCGACATAGCAATTTGATGTGACGAGTATTGGTTATCTAAAGACTATTTAGAATCGACACTGCGTAACAAAAACATTTTCATTACAGTTATCTCCACAAATAATGAAAATCTTAGATATAAATTAGAAAGTGAGAAATGTCTGGGAAATGTTAAGACAATTGGCCTAGTAAATTCTGTTAACTTTGGTATCTTTAATAACATTTTTTGTGATATATTTTGCTAAATAATTTTTACTAAGGGGGAGGGCGAGCGAGCCGTAAGTCAAAGCACCTAGGTTCTTCACCATATGTCGTTTTATGAAATGTACTTAACGATGATCACAAGATCAAAAGTGGTCTTGACATAAGGCCTCGAACCTTGATATCTTTACAACTGGAAAACCGTAAAAGATAGAGAAGGAGACAATAAATGGAAAAATACTCCTCTTATCAAGACTTTCGTTTGGTACATTGGGTGCAAAACTGTTAGATAAACTGTTTTTGGTTACAGCCTTTGACACATATCTATTAACAGGTTTTTGGCTCATTACAGGAAAACAGTAAGAAGTAATATAGTAAACATAATACTTTAAGTGATCAGTAGGAAAAGAGCCTCACTTTAAACACAAGTTCACAGTTCAGGCTCAAGGTCGTACCATAGCAATAAGGTTACCGTTATTATTAAAGTTCTATCAGCCATAAAGTTTTAGATCTGGATGACTTACTTTGATAAAAGATGTCATTTTACAACCGAAAGTGATATTCTGTCCCTAGCAATGGTCACTATATATCGTATGCCCTTGGTCCACTTTCCTTACTCAAATAAGCAATTTTTATGACTGGAAGTGATACTTTGTTCTTAGCAACAAGCAAAAACTCCATAGCATCCATATTTTGTCTTCATACCAAAGACGGAAAGACCTCAGAACAATTGAATTTTAACAATTTTAAATAAGAACAACAAAAATTAGATTGTCTCAAATAATCATGCCATGGCAAGGCATGTTAAAAAGCTGGATAATCAAGCACATCGCAGTGTGATGTTTAAACAAAAAGACCATGCTAACATCATAAAAAATTCTTTAGAGTGTGACATACAAGCAGAAACTGAATTTTTATCAAATTACATATATAAATTGCCATACAGTAGTATTTTGTTTCTTCCTGCTTTAAATTCCATATCACATTCACAACATAAAATAAAGGTAATAACACAATGCCTAACATCATGGCAACTTAACAAAAAGACTACAAATCAAAGGCCAGGAAACCACAAACTTGAGAACTAACAACCAAAAATATAGCAATTACAGCAACGGTCTTGAATTGGCACAGAAACAACGTAGATTCAAGCCAAAATTTGAGAATTTTTGTTGTATTATTATTTCATAAACTTGATATCTTAGATGATATTTTATTTACAACCACTGGGTTGATGCCCCTACTGTTGGACTGTTTGTCCCCGAGGGTGTCACCAGCTCAGTGGTCACACATCGGTGCTGACAGGAATATAATTGATTCTTTTAGTGATATAGTCATTGTCTAAATTTACTGCCATAGAATTTCGATAAGTATTCTTAGGTTTTTCTATTTTCAACGGGTAGATAGCCTTAGCCGGATTTGGTAAAATGTTCTAAAATTGTTTATCATAAAAGCTCTACAACATCTTCATCAGCTGGATTAAAATATTGTTTGGGTTTGAGCGCCACTGATGAGACTTGATTAGACGAAACGCGCGTCTGGCGTAGTAAATTCTCTTAACCTTGGTAGCTTTGATGACATTTTCATTATATACTGTGAAACCAAAAAAATTCAAACGTGTATTAAAGTTTATCATTTTATTTTTAGTCTAGTTTATAACATTATTTAATCCAATTTAATAGTTTTATGTAACATGCATTTATTGAAAAACTTAAAAAAAATGAAAGTGAAAGAGTTGAACATGAGTTTTATTGCATCACACAACAAACCCAATAAACCGTTGTCCGTTCACTATGGCCCTCGATGGTCAGCGGTCTAGATACGTTATCCACTAATGTTCAATGGCGTGTCAACATTTTGGTTATGAGTTTTATTCTGACTTCTAGGTTTATTTTCGTTAGGTTCTGGCAATCAATGCATATAACCTGTAATCTACCTTAAAGTCAAGACTTCTTTTCTAGGTTTAAGATAGAGTGAATGGGCTAGATCATTGCATCCATTTTCATACAATGCCATTATTTTGACAATCCTCGCCTCTTTTTAAGTGTAAAATATACACAATTCAAGTTGGGACATCTTCTGAACTAATTAAATAAGTCTGGAGTGATTAAGTCACGTTCTTTGCGTAGGAACTAAAATCGTAATGCAGCTTTTCGCTGGGACAATTCATTTCTTGACACTGCCAGGTAATAAATGGTTAAGACTATGACTTACAGTCCGTGCTTTGTATTATTCATGATGTGGATAGAATTTACTTTAAATATAGGTGACGAACGTAGTGCGTTTATTAATAAAATTACCTCTGATGCTGCTAAGCTAATTAAAACTGAATCTAAACTGATGTATCAAAATAACTAGTTTATAAAATATATGCAATAACTAGAAATGTAAGAAAGGTAAAGAACTACATTTATCAGGAAATTGGTTAAGAATTGGTGAATAAACAATTGCATTTGTTCACATCTTAATCATTATTCCGTCATTAAATTGATAACATTCGAACAGTACGAGTAATATGTTTCAATCAAATCTAGTAAAAACAATACATTACTTTTATTAAACCGAATAAAATGTCTCTAATACTCAGAAGTATACATTATGATACGTATATAATTTTTGTTGTAGTGGAGCCATTCTGTTTTACAGTGCATTGATGGTTGTTCTAGTATAAAAGATCAGGTATTCGGAATTTTACTCTCAGAATTTTGCCACAATTTATCTTTTAGAACATTTTAAACCTTTCTTTCCTTAAAGATTTAATATAATAAACGGAATGCAATATCATCTATCTATAAAAATCGTTCTTTCGCGTTCCAATGTTAGTTTTGTTTGTTATATATTAAAGGATTCAAAATCAAGCATGCAGAAATGATTAATGTGACTTATTATTAACTATGACACAAATGAATGATGATTGTATGTCGTTTTCTATTCATTGTCATTTTTTGTCTCATTGTAGGATTTATACAGGAAAGTCTTGAAAAACAGTCTATGGTCACACAGTCGTTTTCAGATATCCCCAAGAATTTCTCTTATCAATCAAGGAGTGTCGTGTCTTCTTACTCATTTTTATTTTGTTATAAAGATGGCTCCCGGTGATTCAACAGTAATTGCACCATTGCAAAAAATTGCATTCAATCCGACAAGCATGATGGTTAGTACATTTCAAATTTCTATTATGCTGATGTTCTTTTCTTAAACTAGCAGGGTTGTTTTCTTAAACTAGCAGCCCTCACGTTTTTACCAGAAATATACAGAGACAATATAATCCTGGAATTTTCTTTTTTCCCTGTATGTTCGTTTGATGACTTCAAAAATAGAAAAAAAAAGAAAACCTAAAGTCATTTGTAGATAAATGTACAGATGTTTTGAACCTAAACGAGTCTTTAATCGACTGTTATTATGTTCAACAATATATAATATAATGTTTAATTGCATCTTTAAATAAATAGTAATCGGTGGCAAGATACGTCTTGTTAGGCTCAGCCTGCAAGTTTCTCAGATATAGATAAAACACTGTTAGAACGCTACGGGAAAATTATATAAACGTGTAAACGTGAGAATTTTTTAGCAGTTTCGTTGATATGTGTGTAGTAATTTTTCTCTTTGAAAATCAAATGAACAAGCTGTACCTATTGTTTGTTTTGTGCAGTTTATGTGCGTAATTTATATTAAATTAGAGTGATATGGTTGTAGTGGTCAAAGATTGCATAATAGTTTTCATCCATTTTGTATGACAACAAAAGTTCAGACATTCATGCACTTAAGTTGAACTATTTAAAATTAAGACCAGAAACAAAATATAGCACATATCACTTAGAGTTTTAAAATGTTTGAGTTGTCCAATTTTATTAATAATTATATTAATTGCATCAAATTGACTTTTTATTTCAGAATTCCTTCTACCCCACCATGCCACAAAGTGATTTAGACGTAGTAAGAGAAGCTCTTTTAGCCTCTCGTGGAACGGATAATCCAGTCATTTATAGTTAGTAAAATACAAAGAATGCTTAAAAATTACAGTGTTATTTAGATTTGTTTAAATTTTACTCAAAATATCACCTTTGGCATTTTTTCTGCTCTTGTATTTAAGAACAATAAGAAACCTATAAGAATTCAACAGAATACGTCAGTGTCAGACAATCCCATGGTTATACAAAAGAAGGGACAATAATAAAGTTAATGGCTAAATGTTTGACAATGTTTTTTTTTCATTAATAAACTCTACAACGTTGCCGCGGTAATTAGTATTGACAATTGGAAACCTTTTTGTCATCCAGGGCCGTGCTAACGATTCTGACTGCTGAGTTTAACAAATGCTTATTGTGTTCCATAATCTTGTATTTACAGTTATGTCAACAGAGATACCAATGTTATAAAATTTACTACGCTAGTTTCGCTTTTTGTTTAATCAAGACTTTTCAGTGTGATGATCAAACCAAATTTAAATATGTAGTAATAACGATGCTGTAAACCTTTTATTACAAAATTCCAAATCGGGATGATGCTATTAATGTTTTACTTATTTCACAGTACAATACTTCGTTTTTTGCAGTATTAAAACCATTAATTGATCAGTAAGCCTTAAATATGATGACAAATGGCAACTAAATATGTACAAGCATTTTAAATCACAACAAGGCATTGGACAAAGTTTAACAAATTGTGAAAGAGTTCACAAAGTTGTAAGTTGCATATAATATATAACTGTTATTAATTTAGAAGTAAATAAATACCAATTACTAGTTTATTAACATTCTAAAAAAAATTTGTAGAATGTCCAAAAGGCCATCCATATATGATAGGAGATGTAAGTACATATTTATATTGGTAATGACTTAAACATATTATTGCGCGCAATAAATTTTGTATGAATAGTTGGCTTAATACGATAAAACTTGAATAATAATTGTAACATCATGTGGGCTTTTATTAAGCAAAAATCCGAGAGACAATTGGGACTAGAAAGCGTTTTATTTGTACAGACGCGTTGCTTGCTGATATATTAACATTGACAAGATGGTTTAAATGTTTTGATGATTAAAATACTACATAATATTGCCAACTACAAAAATATCAAACACGGGAAATAAAGCAAAATACATTGAACGAACTCAAGGAAAGACTGCGATAGATGCCCAAACAAGGTAAGGATATATTATTTTGCTAGCAGTGCTCAAATGTATACCAAAGAATATCAAAATGTACAATCAATTATTTTTTCAAAATATAACGTCGATTTTGGTGTATATAACAAAATTGAAATCCTTTGATCTCCATATTAAATCGAAGATTGTGATCTCGCCTTCTTGCATTTGATACTAACATTTCACAAAAATCCATACAAACAGCACGATCGTCTAATTGTACTTCAATCCATTATAGAAACTACTGACCACTATTTGAACAACAATAAAAACTGGGCTTCTAAAACACATCTTTAGTTCTTGTTATCATCCCTAATGTAACAGCATTAAAACCTTTGAAATTTCGACACTTGGCAATCCCACATATGTAGCTAAAACCAAGCTCAAAGATCTTATTAAACGCTGCTTCGCCGAGAAAAAAATGAGACAGTATAAATACCGGGTAATTAGCCATGAGAGAACTCACTTTATCATCAGTGAATATGCTGAAGAACCAAATCTGTCAAATGCAGTAGATTTTCTTATTGACAACATATCTGTCATGTTTCGAAAAACATGTTTTTCAACAGGCGATTGCATTTCATGGGCTACTAAGTGTACTCCTCTCCTCTTCGAATTACTTTGTACTCTTAAGAGTTGATAGAAGTTGCTGAAGAAGAAAGAAAAGACACTAGTACAGACCTTTAATTTCACATTTCGCTATATTGATAGTTCGGCCTCTTACCTAAAAATACTTCTAGAAATAGACTCAGGGAGACTACAAACTAGACTACGACAAATGTGATGACTTTAACTTTCGAATTGTCAACTTTCAGTTCATCGATAGCAACATTCCTCCATTATACGTTATCCAAGATCCTGCGATAGTTATGCTGATTTCCTAAACAGCTCAATAGCTCAAATAGGGTCAGACATTTTTGCTGAGTGATAGGTAGTTTTTCCAATTTTAACCTTTTCCTAGAGCATAACAATGAGTAACTCTTTGCGATCATACTGGGAAGGTTTTCAGTACTCGACACCATGTAGTGGATAGAGGAGACCCTATCGTTTGGGTTGTCAGGTGTTAATACGGAAATCCTGGCCGTGTATCGTAAAACGTGACGTGTTTAGAAAGTGCCACGCTCCTTACACTATAAAGACCCTTTTTGTAGATTTCGAAAAAAAGGACTCATCTAATGCTAAAATACTGCTCACATGACGTAAAGCAAACATTCAATCAATCAATCAATGAATTACTTGACGAGTGTCTAATTAGAGGCAATCACTGCTTACTCGTCTGGGGCACCTGTGTTTACCATTTGTTTTTATTGGGTTCTGGTGACTCACTTTCTGCTTTTTTTGTTTTTGTTTGGTCAACAGTTGGTGGTTTGCAGATGATAACTTGAAAACCACTTCAACAGTTTTTTAAAACTCTGCAAGCTGTTAAGTACTATAAAATGAATTTTCAGCACAATCCTATTAATAGGTTTTGAGTTGTGCTAATTTGAAATAATTTGTATAGGTCCAGGGTAAAGGTAAACATTGTCTTCTGAGATGGACTGTTATCGTGTTCAGCTGTTCCTTTATGCTAATATGGAATTCAGTAAAATGTGTTCATTAATATCAAAAACAATGCAACGTGGCGGTGTATCATTTAATGCCCCATTAAATGCCCTATTTTAGGTGATGACTTTAATTTTTAAATATTACAAAGTAATGCTAGACAAATGAAATAGTCCAATAAACGTTGCTCTTTCGTTTTGTTAGGCCTATAAAGGGAATGTTATATTTATAGACATTTTTCGACATTGTTGAAACAAAAAAATTAGATGTTGGCATTTGTTATCATTTTTGTCCATGTTGCTTGTATTATAAGTAACTTAGTCTTTTGTTCCTTTCTTTCAGTGCGGCCGACCATTTACTACATCAGTTTGTAGATCATGTGGGTCACAAATTGGTGGACAACTTCATACTGCTTTGGCAGGAAATGTAAAAGATGATGGGTATATTTTATATTACAAAGTAAAAATTAATTGCAATTATTTTGTAACTGCTGTTTATACACAGTAGGCGATTTTATGAGACGAAATTCCCTCAGGGGCTGCTACACAGAAAAGAGTTACTCCGAATTTGTAATTTTAGTTTCAGCTTTTAAACATGCAATCCCGTCAAGTATGAAAGCGAGTTTAAAACAAAAAAATCAATAAAGGGTGATAAAGTTGTGTAAATGAAATACAAAAATGTCAATTTCTACAACCATCAGTGTAGCGTTCGTAGTAGATTTCATAATAATACGAGAAACTATTTATCCGTAAATGTATAAATGTCGCAGACTGAACGATAGACATAATATGATTGTGTAAGGCATATAATTAAATCAGTTACTTTTCTAATGTGATTTATAGAATTGATACAACTTTAAAAGGACACATTCTAGGCAGCGCTGGAAATAGTTTTGAACTAATACCCGAGAGGAAATTGTCCATGGCATCCTGTGGAATAATACGTCTTTGCACTCATATGGCTATGTTCATAGCTTCCTATTCTCATCCAGAAGTAAGTAGAATTTATTATCAACAGCATAGGAGAAATTGTACTGTCTATTATCTCTTATATATGTTCTTTCCATAAAAAATCCATGAAATACGTATAGATTCAAATGACAAAAAAGATTTCATAAAAATTAACAACTTACATTTTATCAACCAGCAATCGTGCTATTTTGAATGTTGGTACTTATGTCCACCTAGTTTTTTATATGCATTGTTATTTTTTGTCTTGGCATTTGTTGTAAATTATTTTTAAACACAAGAAATAAACGGCATTACTTGATGCTGCATTTTGTTTATTAAAATGAGTGTTAACACCGCTCTCAAGCTATAGCTTGGTGTCCAGTTTTATTCCAAAAGAAAGCTGTGCTACATTGTGAAAACCTCCGACATTCGGTGAGAAAACTAGAAATCATTGTCAATTAAGATTGGCGTCGATTCTACTCTGCCCGCAGTGAGAAGCAAACTCGCAACCTCAGTATTCACATGCACTTGATCAATAGTAGATGACTAACTACATTAATCACTCTTCCACCGAAGCGCCGATACTGCACAAAACTGAAACGAACAGAACCTTTGATCAAGTTTTAGTGACAACTTTATTACTTATGTAAGGACTTATTATTAATTACTGTTTTTTTCTAAAATCTAAAGAAATTCTTTGATACTTTAAAAATCTATTTCTAATATATTTTGAATGGCATTTTCTACAAAAAGCACATAGGTTGAATGCATATTAAGAATTGTTGCCAAAGACAAAACCTCACTGTATTCGTAAATTGTCAGTATTTGTTGATATATTCTTGAATTCATAATAGATTATCTTTCCGCTAAATATTATATCATAGAGATTTGTTGTAGATTTTGTGGTGTTAATTTTCCCGCATTTTAAAACGATGTTACAACTCGTGGCCTTTTTTGAGAATGTACAACCTAATGCATAAATCGTGAAAAGATGAAAAAATATTTTCTTCAATTTGAATGTATCAAGTAGTCATAAATGATTGATGAAGAATATTGGTAGAGCGAAATATTTCTTCCCTTTGTATAATGTGTTTAAAGTACCGTTGACATAATTGATTTCATAGACAACTATTATTTTCAAGTCTGCCTCCGATCGACATAAAACGAATTAAACTATATTGAGCTAAGTGTATAGATATACAATTGTATCCTAATTTCAGACTGTTGTCTTGGCAATATCTCCTGAGATAGAGGCAATGAATGTTTCTGAATTTCTTGCTCAACACATAGAACATGATTTGATGTCTATTGCGAAATGCCTTAGAAAGAGCACAGACGATGTTTTCCTCCTCATTCACTATTTAGTGAACGATATTATGACTAAACATAATTCCACCGAGCAATTAGGTATGATACGAGTGTTTCAGTCCTGCCTCAATGTGTAACTTCCCAATCATACATTATCGTTTCTTGTTTTTTTTACCTGTCTGTATTCTATATCTTCAAACAATTGCATTAAGTGATCAATTTATAGAAAAAACTTATGATTACGCATATAGAATGCACAAATAGTTTTTTAAGCACTCCGTGGTATGTATATAAAGTGTCTTACATTTAACAAAGTTGCATTGCATTCCATGTTGTGGTTGTGTCAGTGTTTTTCTTCTTTTTTGTTGTTGTGGCTATTTTCTCTTTATGTTTTGTGGATTTTTTGGCAACAATGTTGCAAGCAAATAGATTTTGTGTTATATTGATATATGACATGGTTCTTTTCTATGTGGATATAGTATGTACACCATAAGTTAAGCAACATCCTATTATTTTCTAGGGATTCATTTCAGATTTTATATATTTTAATATGTTTAAAGAAATGACAATTTATGAACATTAATGACAAATGAAACATACAAACAACATATTTACAGTCGCTTTATTTATTGTTTGACGAAAAAATGTTCAAAGATATAAAAAAAAAAAAACAGTTCAAATATAACTTTCATTATTTAAAAAAATAAGTTTGATTGCATACTTCAATTTCATGAACTTAAAGTCACTTTTAAATGTGTTAAACGCAAAAATACTCAGTAAGTCGTGTAACCACCACTCTTCCGGTACAGTTCATTAACTCTCCTCATGCTGTTGACTTAAACCACGAAGTATAGCATGTAATTTCTGCAATTCATTTTGAAAGGCAACACGTAGTTCTTGTACATTTTGACAAGCAGGTGCTCTGTTATTGATTTTACGGCCATTGATATCTCACAAATGTTCA
Organism: Limnoperna fortunei; assembly: GCA_944474755.1. NCBI lineage: Eukaryota > Metazoa > Mollusca > Bivalvia > Mytilida > Modiolidae > Limnoperna > Limnoperna fortunei. The sequence goes on along the minus strand of OX104118.1, from coordinate 12,473,117 downwards.
ATTGGATTCATATCGGGTGACATGGATGGTCATGGAAGATGCTCAATATCTTCCCTTTCGATAACATCACGCTAATTGCAGCTCGGTGAGGCCTTGCGTTGTCATCCATTAAGATGGGTATGTAACCAAGTGCATGATTGTCAAAATGTGGCACAATAAAAGCGTTAATGACGTCATTTCGATATTTCTGCCCTGTTATTGTCCCATCAACCACATCCAGATTTAGTTAACAGTCGTATGAAAAGCCTCCCCCACACTGTAACACCACCACCGCCAAATGCTGTAGTGCCTAGGATGTTCTTCTTGTTGTAAGCAGTGTCTCGTTGTCTTCAAAGGCAATGCGCCCATCAATATGACGAAGAAGGAATATGCTTTTTTCGCCGGTTCAGGGTACTTGTCGCCAGCTTCGAATATTCCAATGGCGGTGATATCGTCCCACTCTAAACGTGCTTGGCGATGTCTCTGCGTTAACAGTGGACGTTTCAAGGGACGACGAGCTCTCAACCTTGCATTGTTTAGGCGCCTGTTAACTGTTAGAACGGCGACTCTGGTTGCAATATCTCAATTGTCATAAGGATATCTTGCAGTGGCAAACGGTTGGAGTTTGGTCACACGATTGAGTGCTTTATCCTCCCTTTCAGATAGTTTTTTTGGTCGACCTGACATAGGACGTTCTTGGATAGTTCCATCATCTCGATGACGTTTCAGTATCCGTGATACAATAGTAAAGGGAATGCCAAAGTATTGTGCTATCTGATGCAAATTTTGTCCACTATAACGCATTCCAAGGATCTTCCACTTCTCATCTTCACTTATTTCGGTCTAGGCATTGTAAAAATGAAAAGATGAAAAGACCAGTAGAGGAACACTAAATAGCCGTGCTCGTCTACTGTATGACAAAATGGTTTTGCTATTTAAAAATTTACCTGAGGAGTTAATTAAAGTAACTGTCCCGTGCTCGAATGATGGCTTTAGTACATAAATAACGCAAAGTTAATATTCATTCAGATTTTTGAAATTATAAAAAAATTGTAGGTGTTGCGTAACTTATGGTGAGGTGTATTTCACAAATAGGTCATTTATACTACATATAAATGGTCATAAACACTACATGGGTTTATTATTCATTTTGTAAATAGCCAGTAATAATTTATATTTGCTGGAAATATATTTATTATGAACAAAAGTATAAAAAAAACTTCAATGACAGCCTATATTCGTCGATTGAAAAACTGATGTCGTGTTACTTCTGTGTCAGTTAGGAAAATTATTATTTACGTTAATCAAACCTGTAGTGCAGTAAGCATAAAAGAGAAATTTTTAACACGATTCCAGAACAAGTTACATTTTGGTTCTCAAGAACTAATGAATCATCAGTATTCAGTTAACCTCTGTTTGTATTTTAATCTTCTTGACCTGCACAATTAATATTCTTACATATTTTGTTTCAATTTTAAAGTACAATAATAATATTTTGGGTTCTTAGATCCACTATGGTGTTTTGTAGTATGTAAAAGAATTTGGTTTCTATAATGATAGGTGATTGCGGCGTCTAGGCTAATTCGGGTTTTCAGTACATAACCGAATTATACAAACTTTTGCTATATTTGACTTGTACGATAAAATGATCGTTTTATTATATATTTTACTCAATAATTTTGAACTTAATATTATTTTTTCTCAATAAAATTATTAACAGATATTCCAACACAATGAATTAACAACTTTAACGAAGAAATTAAATATATTATACACATCGCTAGATACGAACAAGCAATGCAGATGTTTTGATCAAAATCGTCACATTGTATTCTGATGAAAACAATATAACAATACGGTTTAAAAAATAACCTATTTATTTCTTAGCCGAATTTTAAAACAATTATGTTTTATAATTACGTTTTATAATTTCACTTTTTGAATGGTTTATAAATAAAGCTATATAGTAAGGCATACTATTAATGGACGTGATGTTTGATGTATAACCATGTACACAGCATGATACAAAGCCCTATAAGATTATATATGGTCTTATAATCCTTTAGACAGACACAATAAAGAAAACACGAACTCCAATAAAGAAAAAAAAATCGGGTATTTCATAAGACTTTCTTGTATCACTAACGTATACACGTTCTTTCAAACAATGTTAGAATAACTTGCCTTAGTTACGTAGCTTACAGTCATGCATGCAAAATATTTTAATTTTTTTATTTATCTTTTATTACAATGAAATGTGGTTATGTAGAGTATTTTGCTTATAATTGAAATATATTATGTTGCTTTCTAAGATTCCAACCTCTGCCATCTGTTAGATAAATTGTCAAGAGAATCATGGGAAGACATGTTTAACAAAAAAATTGTTGTACCAGTCGTTGAGGTAAGATCATTATTTAGAAATTGTCAGTACACTAGTTTAAACACGTAAAACTTGAGCATTCAGTTCGACTTAAATTTGCAAGTTTTATCTGCAAAATACTCAAAATATTTGCTTTGTAACAGATAGAGGAAAACATTGTATTTAATAAGATTTTCAATTCTTAGTCTACATTTAGGAAAGAAAGTAAGGAATGTGGCTTTGAAAGTTTTAAAAAGCCAATCGTTTCTATTATTAAATACATCAACATTATAACATCATTCAATTGAAACCAAACTTTACAGAAGAGATCATTTGAGTAGAACAAAACAAGAATGCACAAACGCAAAAGTTGCAAAAGTACCGTATAAGTGTTTTTTTTCGCGTGGAGAAAATTTAGCGTTTTTGTTAAAAAAACTGCGCGAGTTTTTTTTTGCGTAATGTAATTTTAGCGGACCGTAATCATAATGAATAACTGTATCATTTGTCTTAATATTTCGCGCGTTTTTATTTTCGCGTTCCAACTTTTATCGCGAATATAGCGAAAATTAAATCACCGCGAAAAAAACCACTTATATGCTTTATACATAGTCTGGTTTGTGTAAAATGAAGATTAAAATTAAGAAATCTCTAAATGTATTTCTTTAGATAAGTGTATATTGTGTAAAAACGCATCTCTAAAAAAGTACATATATTGGCGTTTTATTTTACTGAAGACTAAATTTCGTAAAAGATTTAAGACACATATCTGCAATATATTACAGAACATAGATCACATTATTCAGATCAGCAATGAACAGATTCTGAGGCATAAAAAAGGTTAGTTCCTTGAATACATTAACAAACTACATGTATTTAGAAAAACATAAATGATAATATAGTATAATAACTTAAAAGGGCAATACTTTATTTAAAATAAAACTGACTGCCTGCTATAATTGTTTATTATTATTATTATTATTATTATTATTATTATTATTAGAAATATTATGTCAGAAAATTTCGCATTGGAAATGATTGTATACTGCTTAAACCGTTTTAATGTATTTCAATAGCAAAAATTCCTTTGAGAACACAACTAGTACAAAGTTTGTGTGTTTTAGCAAGCCAGTCAGCCTGGTAGAATATTTAAGCTCGCTTTACAATATCCAAAGTAAATGTGTTGCCTTAAATATTGCCTAGGATGTGATTCTAACTTCTTTACAACAATATATTCTAAAAACATCAAATTAATATACAACCTATTGACATAAGAAACATTTATTCAGTATTTAGCATTTTGTTGTAACTTTAAATGACATTGTTACTATTAAAATCCCCGTTGTTAACTCCAGAGGTAGTATTTATTTATTTATAATCTGCAAAAGAATAAAATGTCCGACACAACACTACTTGTGATACAATTACAGTTCGTCAAAATGACATCTTAATATCCTGTACAGAGGTATCGAAAAGTTTTGATAAATTTGCTGCAGATTACTGTTCTTACTCGTTCTTACTCTTGGGTCCGCGAGTTGAAACGCGTCCGCTTATTCATGATTTATTGCAGAACAGATGGCTATTTTTCTTGCACTTACTGTGTCAGATGAAAGTAGAGTAAATGTATTATCGTTACATTAGCTATTATTTTCAGATCTATAATTTCTTGACATCTTTACGTAAAGAGTTTGTGTCTGGATCTCGAGGAATGTGGATAAATATGGAATAGAAGTCCTATGTTTGTTGCTTGAATAGAGCCTAATGTCACTTAAGCAATTTTCAGCTATATCATGGCATTCAGTATTTATCGGAGAAGGAAACCAGAAACCATGTGAAAAATGCAGCCTGCACCAGAAAACTGCAGTCTTTGTAATTCAAAAAGTTGGAGCAGGCACACCCTGCCATTGAGGCTCAAACCCACAACCGAGTTGCTGACGGGCACCGATTTATAGCAGATAACTAACTACCTAAGCTACTCGGCCATACGGGCCTAAAACATAGTTGTAGGCATGGAGCCTAAGAATTCCTTAAATGATAACATATAAACGGTAAAATTATTTAATTGCAAACTGTTTATGTTTAAATCTGTCATTCGAGCGCGCTTTGATGTTGTTTAGTCGAAGAAAACTTTACTTACAAATGAACATTATCACTCACTTCTACAGTTTTTATTGCTAGTGTTACTACCGAAGTTCGGGGTTTTCTCCGGGTACTCCGGCTTCCTTCCAAAATAAAAACTGGACGTCATGATTTAGCTGAAAAAATGCTGAAAGTGGCTTTAAACATCAAATAAATAAACAAATAAACAGTTTTTATTAAAAAGTAAATTCAACTTCATAACTAAATAAATTTCATTTTTATCATTTATATGCTCAGCTTATTGTAGGACATCACAGGTAAGTGCATGAGATCGGATTTGTAAATTTGCATAATTGCGCTTAACTGATGCAACAACACAATCTATTATTTTTTCAGATTCATCGCTTCTTTCAAAGCTCGTGTATGAAACATTCAATCCTTCTGAAGAGGCGGTTGGAGTTCATCTTTGTGACAACCGATTAGTATGGCGGTATAGCGAGAACATCACTATAGACAACCTGCGAAACACAGTAAATAGAGTAAAAGAGCCATGTCTGGTGCTTAGGTTATTCCTAGAAAAAGTACGTAAAATTGTTTCAATACACTACTATTGTTTACAAGAAACAGACTTGTTTGCTCTTTTAGAAATATACTAGAAAGTAGCTCATACGTTAAAACTTTATAAGCCTTATCTTTTGTCCTTCATTAAAACGTGATCCGTTTCCTGTTCAAATTTAAAAAAAAATCCCCCCAAAAAAACCAAAAATATTCCATTTGTTTATCCATTTTTTTGTCAGTTGGTTCCGGATATTGAGTTTGTCACATTTCCAATTGAAATATTTTACTTTGTGTGTATCTCTGTTGCAGCAACATTTAATTCGACCTCTTAGATTTGTTCCTAGCATTGTAAGCCTTCAGAGATTATTGATTCGGAAATATAAAAGAATGCTTAACAGATCAGAGGCAGCTAAGCATACACTAAATATGGTGAAGAATGATTTTTTAAAAGGTATTTTATAAATAATTTGAAATGTTAACTATTTTGAAATTTGAAAACTACAGCATGAACTACAAACAAAATATGACCCTATGCCTTCGATCACTTCCTTACGACATTTAAATTTTACATTTGAGGGGAAACAACTTTTGCAGATAGTTTGCAAATTTATAAATTCATCCGTAACACAAATCTCTCATTGTTTTGTTCACCACTTGTGAAATGTTTCTCTGTGTGTTCATATGTATAGCGTTTTGCAATTCAAACAGTCGGTCCTGCATTCTAAGTTTTTGATTGTCGTCGCGTGGTTTATCAAACGTATTATTTCCAGTTCAGGTCATATTCTCGTAACCTAACTTTAAGGAACTAAAAAGTGGTAAGAGTTTGCGGTTTAACTACTGTTTTTTAACTTATTGGATGTTTAAAATTCATACGCACATCGTAATTTGTCACCTTAGAAAAGTGAAAACCAACTGCGGAAATGTTTAAGGTTCTCACTCATAACAATTTTAAAGCATTATAATATTTTCTGTAGTTTGGTTTGTCTTTTAGAATGTACTTTGACAAAAATTTTCAGGTAGCCATGCTCTTTTGTTTTATTTTGATTTGTAATTTTTCGTGTTAAAATTTGTTGGAATGATGATATTATATGGCGACATTGATTTCAAATGGGATTCTCCTATAAATTACCTATTCCTGAATTAAATTAAGTTCGGTACGTATGTACATTTTGGTGTGAAAATATATGACCAAATTAAGTCCAATCGTCTGCACCATTGATGGAATATTCCGTGTTTATATATATGGAACACAAGTCTGATATCTCTAAGGCGTGTACATATCAAAATAAAATAATATTTAATAAATAAATGTGTTCTTTGTGGATTTTACGTTATCCAGAATAAAAGCACATCGTCAGATGAGTATAGAAAAGTATATTTTAATGGGAACAAAACTCGCATATGTTCAAAAGAAAAACAAAAAATTAAATGGATTTGTTCATGTCGCAGGATTTATATGAATTACAATATATATGTATAAAAATGGGTCAGCATATATTAAACCTGAACAGCATTAAGTTAGATCTTCCAACGAGGCGGCATATAAAATTAGATAGAAAGTTAAATATTATTAAATTATGGACTTTTTAAAAGGTCAATATAAAAAGGACTGCCCGAATTTTAAGTCATTAATTATTATACAACAAAAGAAAACCACGTCTAAAAATGCAATTACTTTGATATTTTCATTTTTTAACACCGGCCATATTCTATATACCGATTATATAGAGAAATCAAACAGAAATGAATATTCTGATAAATATTTAGTAGTGTAACGTCAATATACCTAAAAATAAGAAACATAGCGTTGATTTATGTTACAAATAGAAACGTTTGGTTGTACAAATACACAGAATATTCTGTAAAATAACGTGATTGGCTTAGCCAACCTGAATTATAATAAAACGCATCGTATGCAATATTAAAATTATAAGATTCATTTTAACTGATTCGGTATGAATGTAACTATCGCAACATAGTTGTACAACACGACACTTTTACAACCATACAACTGTTCAGTTTTGTTGATCGTTGTGTCAATTTGAAGCATGTTGTTTTCAATCTATGTCTCTCAGGAATACTTTATACTGATCTATATTTAACTAATACGAAAGATAAACACGTTTTTTGTTCTTCTTGATTTTTCCAGATAAATCGATTTTATAAATAAGGACAATTAATTTAGAGATGTTGTTCAAAATTGATAATATGAATTTTTTATTTAAGACTGAAACTATTTCTAACTCAATCAGAAAAGCAATAGGGACGAGATAATTGTTAATTCCATTGCTATCTATCTGCTCTAGATCAGGAGAAAAATACCTATACACATTAAACAATGTTTATTTTTTCATCAGATGGGAAGTTAGACGAATTGTCAAGATATTTAGAGGATTACATTCAGGCCTGGAATGAAACCAGACATTTTTTGGATGATTACAGTAAGATTCCGCGTTTAGTTTATTCCTACCGCTCTCAGCCCAGTTCATTCAAACTTAATAGAAAGTTTTTACACATTTTTATAAGTTCTATGAAAGAATAGTTCGATGAATTTTACATGCTTTGCAACCTGGCCATTTGACACTCTTTGGGTTTTTTTTCGTTTTTTGTGTTTTTGTTTTATTTTTTAGTTTCGTATTGTATATGTTGTATATGTTTCACTTATTCCGGATTTATAATCATCCCATGATTTTATATGGCATTTATGTATTGACCATATTATGTGAATGATGATAACAAATTTATTTTAACAAACCATCCATTATGTACACGACCTATCTCAAAAACAATTCCTTAATTTCCTAACTCTGTTATACAATATAGATTGCATGGTAGACGGAAAATATGTACAAAAAAGAAACTACAGTACTAAAGTGATAGATGATAGCACACCTGTGACATTCTTTTTACCTACACACAGTGATGAAGGATTGTGTTCATATCTTTTGCTGTTCTTCCTCCTCGAGAAGCAAACAGAGTTTTTACGGGATTACTGCAGTTTGCAAAAACTAGAGTAAATATCGTCTCATTATATTTAAATTCTCCTTTAAAACATTAGCTTACAAAACAACCACATAAACAGATATAAACAACTCGAGTCTGTTTATGTTGCTTTTACCATAAATTTCATACATTTGAAGAGATTTCTGTACTTTTATTGGAATCGACAATAAACCCCAAATTGCTATGGTCTCCAAAAATATGTTAGCGGCTTAGGTACAATTATGTTCAATATACGTTGTAAAATAGATGATCTTACAAATAAGATAAAGACTGCGTCAGTGGTCGGTATAAATAAAATGGATATTAACTACTGGAGCATAAATATTTGTTTTATTTTTTATGGGTCTTCGACACAAATTATTGTCATTCGAAACTCTTCTAGAGTGTAGCGTTTTATTTTTAAGGTTTTTTACCCTATTTATGTTTGTTAATTTAAAAAGATTGACAGTGAAAGATAATGATAAACTCTAAACTAATACAAATTGTCCTTTAATTTACGATTACCTATATGCTGGTTCATGTTTTTAGATTCAAGAATTTACCTAGAGTTCGTGTAAGTGACATTTCATCCGCACATTTGATTTGTTTCCACCCAGACAACGACTTTTTACCAATAATATTGGCCAATTGCAACTACTCATTTAAAGTTGGCAAAGACAAAAAATGGACTCTAGAATATAACTTATCAAACCTTGAAAGGCAACTAATGGATAGATTTCTCTTCACTAAGTCTGTCATAGATCATCCTGAGGAGGTGAGACATTTTTATTTGTAAATATTCTATGTATTTAACATTAAGAAAAATAGCAAAGAAATCCGACTGAACAACAAGAGCCGAAAGTCAAGGAACAATTACAAATCCGGATATAGACAAGCATAAACAATGCAAAAAAACCAAAAATACAAAAACATCAAGTGAATAACCCAATAAAAACCATGGGTGCACCCTGGTTCTCCGAACGAGTAAGCAGTGCCTGCCTCCAATTAGACACCCCTCGAGGTTATATCCAGGACCATGTTAAATCCAGGAATAGGAACCACTACCTATGACTCAGCAAATATGTCTGATCGTATTTGAATGATTCATTTCCAATGACGATCAATTAAGTCATGGTGATGGTCACAGAACTTCTGCAGGGATAACACCAACCTAGGTACAACAAACCATTGTTGGAGTAGTCTAGAAGTCAACAGCCGTGAGCGGTCTAGAAAACTGAAATACCAACCGCAAGATCTAAAATAACGCATAAGTGGTGAAATGTACACACCATACGCTGGAGCTGCTAGAATTTTGCTATTGATGAACGGGAAGTTGACTATTGAATTCCTCACGTTTGTTGTTTTCTTTTAGTCAATTTCTAGAAGTAGGTCTAAGTAAGAGGCCGACCTAAGTATATTTGTGGTTTCTTTCAATAGATTGTCATCGGATGCACGTTTGACTTTTGCACATATTTGAGCTTATCTCTAAGTTTGTTCCATGCGATTACCTCTGCAAGAACTGTACAAATAATCTACTTAAACCAAAAACGCTTACTATGTAATAAGAGCAGGAAAGTGTAGTAATGTATGGAAAATATTCATGAGTGCATGTAATAAATGTCTGGATGGATTTGTGTGGTTCCATACCTCTTCTACAGCCTTATAAGGTTCATGTGAGCTATTAACATCACTTTGCGTCCGTCGTCGTCATCGGTGCCGACGTCTGTTATCTTTTTACATTTCAGTCTTCTCTGAAATCATTAGGCCTTATGACACCAAATTTAGTCATAGTCATAGTCATTGTATGGGCCTTCTCAAAGTTTGTGTTTTCTTTTCTAATCGGAAAACCAAAATGGCCGCCTCTTAGTCTTAGGTAAGACCAGAGAACATCTGCCAATCAGACATTCAAACCGACGGCCACAACTGGACTTAGTTTAGCCTATGGAATAAATGGTTAAAAGACTTCGTTTCTGAAACCGGTTAACCAATATATCATCTGTATTCATAAGATGGTCCTCAATAAAGTTTGATTTCTCTTAAATTTCATGCATGGTTTGTTGATCAAATATCCAACATGGCTGCCATTGTATAAATTAATTTAACATAGAAACCAATAAGAAAATGTTTATGCTGGCTTTCTATCTGAAACTATTGAACTAGTTGAAGCCAAGCAGTAATATTCATTGATTGATCTCAATACAGATAATGTTACCTGTGCCAGTAGAAAATTGAAATTATAGGACTTGTTTGATTGTTCCTTTTAACATAAATAAATGTAATCAATAAAACACTTGAAAGAGGAAAGCTTTATTTTATCTATATTTTGCACATCAGTGTCACAAGATAACAATCGGATATTGTCATTATATTATGCCGATCATAGCACTTTTTTTACAGAACATTAAACGTCACCTTTTTCTATGCAGTAGATATACATGTATTTGCGAATTATGACCTTTGAACTAAATTAACTATAACGATTCCAGACTGCAGACAAACTTGCATTCTGATTGGACAAAACATTGACAAATTCTGCGCTCGAACTGTTTACTCTGTTATGCTCAATAAACATCCTCATTTGCATTTTTCAATTATTATTACACAATATTTATCTTATTGTACCATATGGTGTATAGCGATTGTATGATCCTTGGTCATTTAATTCCTGTTAACCGAATACTTTTTGTGAAAGCGGGGGTATTACTAGTGAGCATTACCTCACAGATTTACCTTGTTGTGCTCTAAAATAAATGGTCTCTTTGTAACCGTGTGACTTTTAAAAAAAACCGCACAGTCTATAAAATTTTGAGTGAAATTCACTTGTAGTTCCATAAAATCATTTTTGGAACCTCAATCACCCATACAGTGCAAGTCACATCCCCAACTCTTTACTTTATGTATAATATCTACATTATATGCGCATGTGAACACATTTAAAGATTTCAATTCAAATTTAATTTGCATATAATGAATTAATAACTGAATGCATTAATAATTGCAAGAGGCAAATATCTGCTATATTATACAATATTAAATATATAGTGATAAACCACGAATCTAAACCAGCAACTTTAATTTACCTTGAGATCCACGTTTCCAAGCTGAATTGAAAAGCATTTATACTTAAGTAAAGAGATTTTATCTTAACATTTAAACAATTTACAGTTTCTGAAAGTTTGGCCACACAAAAAAATTTTAGTAAATGCTGTTTTCCTAAAGATCTGTAAGTTGGACATACTGAAACAAAATGGTATAACATTCATAGGATATGATAAACTAATTCTATTTTCTCTAACAATATTTTAGTGTCTACCTGTTTTACAAAAAGATTTAGAGTACCACTACTCAATCTCGTTAAAGGTTGTACAATACCATGAAAATCTGGATAATATTCCACACAAAATTCGAATTTAAAATGCTTATAAATATTTGGTTTAGTATACTTGTATAGTCCAGAAAACTTCTGTCTTGGTTTAAAAAGTAATAATTTCTTTTTCCGTCATTTAACTGATAGGGATTCCAAGAGAAAAATATCACTATATTCCATCTAAGCAAAAATAGAGTTTAAAAGACCACAATTTTTAGAGAACAAGACAAAAAACAGACTGAAAATCGGTCTACAAATAAAAAGGTTATGCAAGTTTAAAGATGACAATTTTGGCATTTTTTTTGGATTGTATACATGTATTCAGTATCAAAATGGGCTGAAACCCAACTTGAGGGGTTATTTAGGCCTTGTTAGTTTATTAATAATCAAGTTTTTTGTAAATATTTATTGACTTTGTATAGGGTGCTGCAAAAAACATCCCCCTTTAATGACCTTAATCTTCTCATCTAAAAGGCGTTTTTTTAACAGTGGCACCACATATTTTGTATTAAAAATGTGACATAGGACATATTTTACAATAAATTTTTGAAGAAATTATTCACTTGATCTACAAAATATTTAAATCCATAAAAATTTAAACTGCATTAAGTTTTTAACAAGAATTTAATAGACTTGTACCACAATGCCACATTCAATATGGATGCTGCAACAAGACCCACAACTGCAATTTACTGAGACAAAAACAGCTTTTTCTCTAAGTTTGAGTTCAATTTATAAGCAAATGCTTTGCTTTAAACCAAAAATATATTTATTTTCAATACATATGTCCAAGTCTCAGTAAGGTGGGTATACCTTAAAGTTTTTTACAACAATGCAACATTCAAAATGGCTGCCACAATATGGCAGACAACAGCAATTTGCTACCAATAAAACAGCAGTTTTCTCCAAGTTTGAATCAAATTTCTAAGAAAATGCTTTCCTTCAGAACAATGGAAATTTTTTTGTAACAAATATGGTCTAGTCTCTGTAGTCTCCATATTTAACATATAAAATCAATCTCGACACTTTACAAATGCAACTAGAAACCATATTTCACATATAAAATCACTCTGGAGACCTAAGAGATGCAATTAAAATCCATATTTAACATATAAAATCAATCTCGACACTTTACCAATGCAACTAGAAACCATATTTCACATATAAAATCACTCTGGAGACCTAAGAGATGCAATTAAAATCCATATTTAACATATAAAATCAATCTCGACACTTTACCAATGCAACTAGAAACCATTTTTCACATATAAAATCATTCCTGAAGCCTTGGTTATGCCATAAAAAACAATATCTCGAATATAAAATCACTCTGGAGACATAAGAGATGCAATCAAAATCCATATTTAGCATATAAAACCAATCTCTAGACTTTAGCAGTGCAAGTAGAAACCATATTTCACATAATAAAATCATTCCTGTAGCCTTGGTTATGTCATAAAAAATAATATCTCAGATATAAAATCACTCTGGAGACCTAAGCTATGCAATTTAAATCTATATTTAACATATAAAATCAATCTCGAGACTTTAGCAATGCAACTAGAAACCATATTTCATATATAAAATCATTCCTGAAGCCTTGGTAATGCCATAAAAACAATATCTCACATATAAAATCACTCTGGAGACATAAGCGATGCAATTAAAAACCATATTTCACATATAAAATCATTCCTGTGACCATAGTGATGGTAAAAAAAACTATATTTTACATATAATATCAATCCTGAGACCTGAGCTATAAAAGTAAAAACCATACTTTTATGTATCAAATCACTCTGGGGATATTAGTGATGGAATTAAAACCATATTTTACATATAAAATTATTCCTAATACCCAAAAGATGCAACCAAAATGTGGGTTTAACCATTGTAAATATAAGATATTTTAATAAGATTTAGTTGTTAAAATACAGAACTCTCATAGATTTTTAACCTTTTTTATTATTATCACACATTTTGGATATTGAATGTACTTTCAATTGGATACATGTAGACTTTATTTATATTTTGAATGATTGCTATTAAAATTCAAGAGTTGTAATTTATATTATGATATCGAAGAATTGCTTGAATGATAGATATTTCTATATAACAAAGATATGTCTCACTTTATTGGACTATACAGTCATTAATATTTAATTAAAGGAAACAACGGCGCAATAAGTAATATGTTTCCGAGCCGTAACATTTGATATCATACAGAAACACGTAAATAACAAACAAAACTTCAATTCTTTCATTAACTATAATTTTGTATTTTATCGATTGTTTTTTTTTTGGTAGTAGGATTTTAATAAACGACAAAGGATTTTATTATCATTTTTCGTATACCTTTCATTCCGACAACGCGCAGATAAAATAAATGGACGTACGGTACAGCCAGTCGGATTTTCGTAAAAAAATTGTCAAAAACATTAAAAAGGTAAAAGTTAAAAGTGTTTTAAAGTGCAGTCGAAAGGTTAGTAAGTTGACAAAGTGGACATAAATTTCCAAAATAAAAAATGTCCAGTGGACAAAATTGTCACGTGACAAAATTGTCACAAAAAATGTCCTGTTGACAAACTTGTCACGTGACAAAATTGTCAAGAGAAAAAAAATTGTCCAGAGGACAGAAATTGTCAAAAGAAAAAAAAGTCCAGTGGACAAAAATTGTCAAAAGAACAAAAATGTCCAGTGGACAGAAATTGTCAACAAATTGTCAAATGGACAGAAATATATTGTATAAAAAAAATTGTCAAAAGAACAGCCCAAGTTAACTTGGGTTGTCAAAATCTCTGCTCAAACCAGTCAAATTCTCTGCTCGAAGTTAACTTAAAGCAGTCAGAATCTCTGCTTTTCAAGTTAACTAGCATGTTATGTTAGGACTGCACCCAATTGTAGGTATACTTAAAGTTAATTTATCAGAAGGCAGTAGTAAATATCGCTCTTACAATATGGCCGACAACTGCAATTTAAGTATGTTTAAATAATAACAAAATTGCAAATTGCAACACTGAGCTGCATTTTTGAGAAATTTAAAATTATAACTTTTAACATGGACAATCAGTGAACTTTAAAACCATGTATGTTTCTTCAGTAAATACTAACTTCTAATTTTTTACTGTATCATTTATTGCATTTTTTGCTTAGTTTTCAGTTATTTTTTTGGTAAAATGAACAGCTGTAAGTTTCCCTTTATGAACTTGAGATGAAACATATATTTTAAGAAACAAGACATCATGCTGGTTTTATTCATTTAAAATTAAATCCTGAGAACTGATGGGCTCACTGTTGCAAAAATGGGTAAAAACGTGTAATGTCATCAAAAACGAGTGCCATGAGTTGCAACATTGTAGGTAAAATGAACTGGATGGTCAGATCAACATGCCGGTTTTCAGTTAAATAATAACATATTTAAACTTTAAAAATATTATTATAAATGCATGAACAAACTCAATCAGAAGAGCTATGTATTGCTTTAATGAATAACATTTATTTAAATAAAAGTGAACAGTAAAATAAGGTCCCACTACCTTCATTTGACTGTTTCAAGGATATGACACAGTCACCTGGAATCCCTATAACTGACATTTCTATGATGCCTAATTAATAACATTTTAACATTTTTTCTTTATTATGGTTTTGTTGACTAATTGAATTTTCAGAAGTAGATAATTTTAGAATCCTTCATGTAAAAATGGTATTCCGGATAGTGCAATGAATATAACTATTATAGTCATGCAATTTGTTTACCGAATTGTTTCCTTAATTATAAAAGAATGTCCCAATCTCGCAAATCGAGAATTGCAAGCTTGTCTCCGATAGGCTTCTGTTCCCCTCTATAATTGTCCGGCAACAGTGATCTTGACATTTGATTGATTTCCCCAAAAAACATTGGCTTCTGATATGAAACTGTATTCCAAAGTTTCATCAAAATCATATGAAAACTTCGTTATTGCCCGGAAACATCTTTTTTTAATTCTTACGTCTTGTGTGGACTGCGACACTGAAATTCGACGGATGTCCCCTAAAATCGATAGGCTCTTTACCAACCTGATATGAAACAATATCCTAAAATTTCCGAAGTTTCATTCAAATCAGATGCAAGCGTTTTGAATTATTATCCAGAAACCAAATTTGGACGGACGAACGGTCAGACGGACATGAGGATCACCATATTCCCCTGACTTCGTCTAGCAAGGGTATACTAATTAAACAATTACGAATTAAATAAACCTAAAGTATTTGTATTGCAAATATTTAATTAAATAAGTAATTCATTATTGCCTGTTCATTTCCGTGTTGTTAAGGCTGATATTTAGACGCAAATGAGATAAAGATTTATGATGTAATAATTGTGAGCTATAAAAAGTATGATGTGTTCTAAATCAATCACAAACATGACGACAAATTAACACTTAAACATGACGACAAATAAACACTTTAGTGTACAATCATGTTGTAAAATTGTTATGTTTGTTTCTATTATTAAGTTATTATTGATTTTTTACAGTGGAAAAAATCATTTTGTGTTATGGCACAAACGTCGGTTGCTGTCCGTAAAGTTTTTTGTTACAAACGTAGTTAATAAACATTTTATGATTTCTAGTGTCGAAGAGCATGTGTAACTGTTAATGATTTTTTCTTTAAGATGGAAACAATGGTATACAAATTAGAGGAAAGTAATGCAGCTGTGTTCGGATTACTTAGAACACATATAGAGCAGGTATAAAAAGTCTCCATAATTTCTACTGTTTTGTTTTGTTTGATGTCATTGTTATTCGAATTAAATATGCAATAGTAGTTTGATAGACTGCTGAAATATTTTGTAACACTTTTAAAATTCTATGATACATAGCTTTTACAGAATATTGTACACATAATATTCGATTTCATGGTATTCAATTTAGATATGGAAATTTAACGTAATTGTATAAAAACTAATAAATTTAATGTTAGATATAGTAACATCGAGATAACTTAACGTCATCCGTTTTATAATATGTATCATTCTTTTTGCCATTCTGTGGAGTTTACATCACAAGTTGCAATTGTAAATCACAAAATAACCAGTATCCACGAAACATATAAATGTGGAATATGATGTGTATACAATTGGTAAAGAAAGGCAGAAACTCTAGTTGACATGTAACGTTTTAGAGCCATATCATTAGTAGTTTAGCGTCAATATATTTGATAAACGTGTACCCAAAGTATCGGCATAAATAAAAAGAAACAAATAGAAGTTACATCTTAAATTTGTTTTTATTAGTTTCGATAAACCGTTCATATTTTTCCATTAAAAATTGATATCCTGCAATAATGTGGACTTGAGAATTATAAATCTGAGAAGTATTAAAAAGGCAACAAAAAACTCAAAATGACCCTAACAAACAGCGACGCGCGAAAACAAGTACGCCATAAACGAGACAAAAACCAGAACTGACGGGATAAAAGATTAAAAAAATTAATGAATGAGTAACATAACTGAAAGGTGAAGCTTATGGTGTAGGATCTTAGCGGATTAAGAAAGAGAGAAGTTGAAATGATTATTTTTTTAATGCCGGAAACATTTAAAGTAATCTAGACTGTGCGAATACATTTAATGTTAAAATATATTTAAAATATATTTATTTAATGGCAGGAAAGCATTGTACCATTTGTCTTGAGTCAGATTCGAAGAGAAATGAGGAATATGCTGTATACAGACCTGTGTGATAAAATTCATGATATAGATCTGGCTATACGTTTTCTTAAATCCGTTGTATATACAGATCGTGATGCTTCCTTTAATGATTTTGTGGTTGAAACGTTACAACTTAAAGATCCCTGCCTTAACCAAAAGGTATGAGTCTAATCCAGTATAAACTAATTTAATTCTGTATCGAATATCTGTGTTTTTGTTTCTGTTAAACATCCCAATAATATTCCTTAAAGTGTCAATCTTTGAAACATGTAATATAGTGATGCTGCTTAAAACTAGATGACAAATTTCTATCGTTAAACATTTTGTACTGTTGTTGAATAAATAAGTTTTCAATTATTAAATTCGTTCGTTAATTTTAGATTAAGTTGTCACAGATTCAGTCGTTATGGGTCACATTATCCTTTGAGAAAACTAAGCGTCTTCTACAAGATGGCAGAAAGGTAAATATAGACTTTTAAAAGATTGAACCGACAAACTACCAAAAACGGTAATTAAAATACAAAATGTATACAATTAACTTTTGAGGCTCGACTCGAATTAGTTGCATCAACAAATCATTTTGTTTATCATTATACATGTATGTCTTGATTGTGCATTCTAGGTGACAAAATTTAAAATTATGTGTATCAACTTATTTTTGGAAAAACACTCAAAATTATAACTATTTAATAAAACAAAATTGTGACAGTCCATACTTTAGATAATATCTTGCCAAGGAGCGGTGACTATTTGCATTTAATGTATCTTAGCGACCTTGAAAACACGACACCATCGATACATTCTTTCTGATAATAGAATCAACTAAGCTACATATAAAAAAGAATCAGACAAATGTCCTAGCTTCAACTTTCTAACTGTACTTTCTAGTTAATAGTTAGCTACTTCCCAGCATCATCGTCGTATAATAATAACTTTTTACAACTGATACGTTATGCTAGCTCTTAAAATCTGTATTTCGTTTTTAGGGCAGATATTACTGTTGACTATTAAGCTACTCAAGCAGGTTTTGGTTGTAGTTACGTTAATGTTATTTGTTCATAATTTGTATGACTGCTCGAATGACTTAGTTGATCGTTATTAAAAATCCATCTTCCAGATAGGTCAAAGATTTTACTGAACCGTACAGAATCTTCCTTGATAACATTTTTCCCTGAATATAACAATGAGTAACTCGATGGATGTCTACTTAGGAACATGCACTCTTGGCAAAAATATTCCTCGCAATTTCCTTTATGCTGATTTCTCAACACACATGGTTAATTCGTATATAAATTATATTTGATTTAACATTAATGTTTTATTATCTCTTCTGAAAATACAACTCACTCGTATTTTAACTAAGTAAAATTAATTTATGTGAGGTCCCAAGCCAAGATGCATAATTTTGTCTGGATAAGATTAAAACATGGCCGCATTTGCCATCTATCTCTGACCCGCTAAACTGTAAAACAATTTAAATTCTGGAATTTTTAACAAATGGCGTGTTGGTATTATTGAATAAAATATCTAAATCATTCTTGATCTGATGTTAGGCAAGGCCGTCGTGGGAAATCATTGTTTCTTATTAGCTGATATTTGAAAAGTCCCCTTCTGTGAAAGTCTGACTTATAAGTCAGTAAGTGTTCTGTTCTTTTTGCAAAGATGTATTTGTGATATACAAATATAACTCATTTCAACGCTATCTGAATAATGCCATGGTCACCGAATACTATCATTGTTTCTAATAACGATATTTAGAGCTTGTAGTTTGTTAGTGTCCACTTTGAAATTGGGTGGTGTGTACTTAAAAACGACTGGTAGTTCTCATATTTTAATTCTTTTAGGAAACGTTTGACGGTATACCAAGTATATTCAAAGAAAGTTTGACAAAGGAGAAAAAAGATTTTTTCCAAGGAAGCATGAGTTCATTGCAGCCAGAAAAACTCAACATTTTGTTGGAGATCTTGTTTGAATGTATAGTGTTAACTATTAATACCCCACAGATAGACGAAGAGCACGTAGATATGTCAAAAATTAGGTATAGTCATTAAATTTTAAATAGACACTTAAAAGATGAACAGTCTTGCATGAAATTTATTTTGTAAAGATTATTTCTGTTTCTACAGTGTAAATGTGAATTGTCCTGCTATAAGCCTGCTATATTCGTTTTATTCTGAGTGTTATGGTCGACAACGTGATAAACATAATTAATTTTCAGCTCAGATCTACGGCTGATTTATGATGATAGCTATAGCTGTATTTAAACACATATTTAATATCAACTTTAAAGGATTTGCTGATATATTTAAGGAATATATTTAAGGAATAGTATAATACTACTATTCCTTAGGAGTACTCATTAAATGCTAAAGTGTGATAAGGAGCGCCAATCGGGAGACTGATGCTTGAGAGCAGCACAGGGGCGCGGTAATGTTAGTGCGGGGCGCGGCTCCCCTCTCTTTCCCCCTAGGTGGAACACTGGTATATATTTGCTTTAATAAATATTATAAATAGTCATATAAGAAACATTAATAAGAAATGCAATTCTATTTATTTGGCATATTTTAAGACCTTTTAATAAAGAATTAATATCGTCGTACTAATATGCATAGGCATATTGCATGGCACATTGCATGAAATATGCATGTAGATGGAGCTCACTGTAATATCATGATATAAATCGCATAAAGATATTACGCATTTGATAGGTCTTGCTGCAATGCTTATGACAGGACACTGTACATTAATAGTAATTCTATGTTTGTCATGTCATATGCTAAAATATGTCCAAAGGTTAAATGGCATTTTACTTTATAGTTTCACATCTGACATGACAAAAGAAGTATTATTGTAAACATACTCTATCTAAGGTTCGATCAAGAAAGCACTGTCAAGACCAATCAGAAAATTATTTACATTTTAATTATTTAATAATACGGTTATCTGCCCTATCTAAATGTGAATTAAACTATAATTTTATTATCCTGCTGTACAAAATATAACTTTACAAAATAACAAAAAGTACAATGAAAATAATGAGCATTGTTAGACAAACAAATATATATTGATGGTTATGTCATGTTCAGGATACCACAATACTATAACTAAAAATATCGTCTGCTTACAGTTATGTTAGATGAGGTAAAGTTATTGCAAAATCCATTTTCATTTGTATTGACACTTATTGCAAAATCACTACTTATTCTAACATTGAGGTAAAAAACTCATATTGAGGTGAGTATTTGCTGTTAATTTCTATTTTTGTACTTTGCAGCTTACACGATGCACTTCATATACATTTGAATGAAGATTATCACAAACAAGAGCCGGCGAAATGGTTATGTGACATCGTCAGTATTCTCAAGTCAACAAGTGAAAGTCTGAGGATTTTCTGCAGTGAATGTGTCGACACCTGGATCACAATTTATGAAATGATTAAAGAAAATAAAAAGTAGTCAAAATTCATTATACAAAAGATACAACGTTTTATGTTGGGTGGACAATATATATTTATTGTTCATTGACATCAGGTATTACTAATATTAATGCAGTACTTTTGCCAGAACATTAAATATATTAAAGGAAAGACCAAAATATTTATAAATAAATTATAAACAATTTGTAATTAACAAAAGTGTTATCTGGTAAATGCAAACGGTAATCGCATACTATATTACTATGTGCATTGCGATAATAAATAATTGGTGTTTTTTTATTAATTTGTGCATTTTATATTTTGTTTAATGTATATGATTGCTACTTACTCTGTAATACGTGTTCTTCTTTGCATATCAGTTCATTTTTCTAAGGAAAGGAGTATTGAAAACAATTTATTATCAGTCATAATTAACATTTATAACGCAGTGTGATCTATTGAATATACTTGTTTTGCAATCCCAGGATTTACTCTGATAAAATATAGGGTTTTTTAGAAGAGCTGAAATAATGTTCATTAGTCAAAGTCCAATGTAATTAAAAGTGATGCACCAAACGAGATAAAAGAGATGTTCAGTATTGCAAATTATTAAATATTTTTGTGAATAATTTAATGCTAACTTTTTACGAAAACTGCGTAAAAAGATATTGATAACAAACGGAAAATAATTCCATCTCAAATGTGCAACAGTAAAAGTCTGTAAATTATTAATTTATCTGCAGATAACAACAGGGTATAACTATTTTTTTTCACAATAAGTTCATTCCTCCATTCATTACTAGTATATAAACCTTATCATAATTTTACTATTGACTGTGAAGCTGTTAATTAACTGGTTGTCCAAAAAGGAACCCTAGTTGCGTTTCAATTATTATGATAAAATCAAATCAGATGTTGTATTCTGTTCCATTCAGTTGTATTTAGAAGAGAAAATATTGAAGTAGATCTTAAGTAATATCTGAAATTATGATTACTCAGAACCACTATAATCTTAAACAACAAATCTAATAAAAACCCTACTCACAATATAAACTTAGAATCATAAAAAATAGTGTTTATTTAAAAATTGTATATGTGTCTTCGACTTCTAATCATCATGTCTAACATGTTAAACTTCAATTTCTTGTTCAATATGTTTAGATATTACTCTAAAATGTGTTTCTGATTACTAGAAGTATTATCATTGGTATACAGATATGTACATACTAATAGATTGTCATTATGTATAAATGAGATCAGTTTTTATAATTGTGAAAACATATATCGTATTGCTGTCAATGGCATTTGTAAGTTGTAAATAACAAACAACAATTGTACTCTAATGGTATGTATAAAGTGTTCAGTTTTAGAAACGTGTAAATATTCTGAAATATTCTGTTCTGTATCATTTTTTGTCCATAAAATGACTAATGCAAAACGACGTGTTGCTTGTATGAATTTTAACACATGCCAATTCGTGTTTGTTATAATTGTAACGTTTATAGATTATTGTAAATACATTAAAATCTTGTTTTGATAATACACATAGTACTTTTATTACCTACAAAACTTTGTTTATGCTTGATTTGTTTCGTTTGAATTTTAATTTATTGTATGTTGCATATTTATCAATCCTATTCCAATCTGAGTTAGACATAGCTGCTTACTGTGCTACAAATTATAATGTTACTATAAGATCATATCTAATACAGTAAAGACTCAAATGATCCTCCCTTTTGTTGAATCTCGTATAACAGATTGCTATCTTTTAAAAAATAGTGGTTCTCAGTATATAGTGTCGTTATTGACCATCAGACCCTTCGACATGAGATATTACACACATATTTATCATAACGTTTTACACTTTTAATGAGCATTATCATTTTCCTCTTTTATTATATTATTGTTAGGTACTTTGTGTTAAGTCATATATGTTTTGGGGAAGCAAATTTCTCCACTCTTGATATCGCTTAAATTTAAGAACTGTAAGTTATCAAACTAATGTACTTTTCTAGTGAAGATGTCTTCTGAGACAAAG
This sequence comes from Limnoperna fortunei, assembly GCA_944474755.1. Taxonomy (NCBI): domain Eukaryota; kingdom Metazoa; phylum Mollusca; class Bivalvia; order Mytilida; family Modiolidae; genus Limnoperna; species Limnoperna fortunei. The sequence goes on along the minus strand of OX104118.1, from coordinate 12,450,654 downwards.
TAGTTTGTCACAAGTGTTAATTTTTTTCAAAAAGGTTTGTGTTGTAATTTATGACAACACAATTGACACATTCAAAGCAAGTATGAGCTCATAGAAATTCATAAAATAATGAAATACGACACCCACGTAGAAACAAAAAACTTAAACTTCAATTATACGATTTCCGAATTAGTGTAATTTAAACCGAATCAATTTTAAAACATTTGAAGTGTGCAGAAATGCTAAATTAGGGTAATTTGAACCGAATCATTTCAAAACATCTTAAGTGTGTAGAAATACTAAATTGCTGCAAGTTATTTTAATCAGGTTACACCTTCAGCAGAGTTAAATGTCGAAGAAATGTGAAAGTTGAAGTTGTTGAACTTGTATCATAAAGTGTTTGTTTCATAATACAGATTATATTGTAGATTTATATTTGTATTAATAATGAATAATAAATAATGAAGAATTAACGAAGTAGATAAACACAATTTAAAACAATTTTTCTCATTTAATAATTATTTTATTTACAGAATGTATATTGTTTATTTTACACAAATGGTAACTTTTTCATGGTGATAACAAAATTGATTACGGTTGGAAACCAAAATTAGTTGTACATTTAATTTTTATTATGTAAGATGTTTGTTGGACTGTGGGACAATGTGCCTTAAATCATATCAGATATGTACCCACTATATTCTCAGGAACAAATTTGAATTTTAGTACACAGTTTAAATTTAAATGTTCCTCTCAATATTCGGTCTTGACTGTATCAATATATATGGATATCAAAAATATTTCCAAATAAATATAACATTATGATTTATAATTACATGTTCTAATTCTTGTAGATTTGGGGCTGTATAAAGTTGCAAACAACCTTTTCATGAACGGTTTTAAGATAAATGACTATTTCAACTGTAGACGTATGCAATATTTGTAAATAAGGTTACCTGCAGTGTTTTTATATTACTCACTATTCAGATTGATAGATATTTAAACATTTGTACATAAACTGTCCTCTTATATTTGTTAGATATATTTCATCTCTTTGGATATGGAGACATTTGTAAATAAATAGACGTGTTATATTTTTACATTACAAGCTGTTTCTGTTCTTTAGATATTGATCATTTGGAAATAAATTGACACACAAGATTTTCAGATTATTGGCAATTTCAGCTGATTATAGTCAATATATTCAGATTGTACGCTTGTAAATAAATTGACCTTTAATAATTTCATATTACTGACTATTCAGCTTATGAACAAATGAATATTTGTGAGTAAATTCCTCTGTAATATTTTCAAATTCCCTTATATGCAGATTGATGGATATGTAAATATTAGCAACACAATTGGCCTGAAAGATTTTCCGATTTCATACTATTTTGACCTAATGAATATATAACATTGGTAAATAAATTGTCCTGTAAGAATTTTTTTTACTTTCAAATTGCTGATTATTTAGGTTAATGAAACATTAGCAAGAAATTGACATTTTGTATGTTTTCAGACTAGTGACTATTTCAATAATTGATCTGTAAGACTTTTTACATTTTGCGACAGAATATATAGCAAAAAATACTGTAAATAACCTATAGATTGTTTTAATAGTTTTAAATATTTCTGTTGGCTATATTTACCATTGTGTCACATTATATTAACTGAAAAACATTTGTATGGATATAATTTAAATATCGCTAACTAGACGTTAATTATATCCAAATATATTGTTTACAGCATCTTTTGTACAGTTATATGATTAAACAACATATGATTTCTTTTAAAGTATCGCATTTTCAATGTTTATCTAAATCGAAACTAACGTAATATCTAGCAAATAAGACACACATATCTTAATATAAAGTTATAGTGGTTTGCTGTATGTGATGGTTTATTTGTCACTTGAGGCATATAGTGGATTGTTTTTTATTACATGCGATATGTACTGGACATGTCTTTTGAGCATTACGTATACTTATTTTATTATTAATTAGTGTAAATAAATTGCTAGAAACTCTGTCAAGTTAAGCAATGTATTTGATTTGATTAATATTTCATGAATAACTTTTATTTTATTTTTTTATTACACTGGTTGTGGTTTACTTGATAAATAGCTTAATCGGTTAGAGAGTTTTTCTTGTACACAAATCTTTTCCTTGGAATAAACAAATCGAAGATACGTCTACACATTATGAAAATCCTGTAAAACATTTATCACTCGATCTGGATTTTAAAGTGCTTATGGTATCGCAATAGATTTGTTAAACAAGTTGTGGATTTATATTTGTATTATAATGTTTATTGTATTTTATAGAGGTGATTGCATATAACTAAATATTTTTAGAATAAGACTAAAAATGTTCATATGAAGAATGAATACAGTACGTTTACATATTTTAATAACTATTTTTGTCAGCAAGAGTTGTTTGAAATAAAATATTTTTATATAATGTAAATTTCTATTTTAAAATGGGAACGTTTTTCATAGTAATAACAAAATATAAATTGCAAGCATTATCTTTATTTACATCAATATGGTAGATATAATTTTGAAAGAAAAAATTATTTTACATTGTATTTTATAATCGGTCTTTGTCGGATTGCGATTGAATGTAAATATAGAATGCAAAGTCTTATGTAGAACAATATGCCTGTAAGCACTACGATTTGAATAAAACCACTATATTCTTATGAAACACATTTGAATTTTAGCATAACGCTGATAATTAAAAACGTACCTTTCAATATTTGGTCTTGACTATATAAATATAAATGGAGATCATAAATCTTTGTAAATAAATAAAATTCATAATTTTCTAATTATATGTACTAATTCTTGTAGATTTGAGGCTGTATATAGTTGTAAAAAGTTTTTCATGTACGATTTTGATTCATAACTATTTAATCTGTAGACACACGTATACAGTCGACCTGTAGGGTTTTCATATTACTCACTATTCAAATTGATGGATATTTCAACATTTGTAAATAAATTGGCCTCTGCCATGTTAGATTACTGACTTTGTCATCTCTTTGGATATGGAACCATTGTAAATTAATTGACCTGGACGATTTTAAGATAACAGCCCGTTTTTGTTATGAATATGTAAATAAAAATTTGTAAATAAGTTGACCTAAGAGATTTCAGATTATTGACTTTTTCAGCTGATTATAGTCAATATATTCAGATTGGTGGATATGTAACATTTGTAAATAAATGTACTTGTAAGTAGTTTTTTATAACATGAACTTATTATTCAGAGTGAAGGATTTGCAATCAATTGTAAATAAATGGGTCATAAAGGATTTTCAAATTACTTACAATTTCAGCTTCATAGATATGTAAACAGTTGTAAATAAATTAACCTGAAATATTTTGAAATTACTTACTATTCAGAATTATAGATATTTAAACGACAATAAATAAAATGACCTTTCGGTTTTGTGAGCATGTAAACATTTGTAACTAAATTCCTCTGTATTAGGTTCAAATTACGTTCTATGCGGATTGATGGATCTGTATATATTTGCAACAAAATTTTAAAACTTTCAGATTACTAACTGTTTCAGCTTTATGAAGATATATCAATTGTAAAATACATTTACCTGTACTGTTTTTAAAATGTAAATATAAGCAACAAAATTAATCTGAAAGATTTTCAGATTATTTAACATTTCAGCTTTTTGAATATAAAACATTTGTAAATAAATGTCATTGTAAGATTTTCATGTTTAACTTAAAGACTATTCGGGTTAATGAAAATATAATGAATATATAAAAATTCGCAAAGAAATCGACCTGCATGTTTTCAAATTAGTGACTATCCCATAAATTGATCTGTAAGATTTTTGCCATGTTATGCAACAGAATAAATATGAAAACAATACTGTACATATCATATAAATTGTTTTTATTATTTAAACATTTCTTATTTCTATATTTACCATTGTGTCACATTATATATAAACAATGAGGTTATAGTGGTTTACTACATATTATGGTGTCACTGTTTTTTTGGCATATAGTGGGTTTTCTGTATTAAACACGATAAGTACTGGACGTGTCTTATGATATACTGCATTCAGTTTTCGTCGTGTATAATTCTTCATATGAGCATTTCTTGTTTTACTATTAATTAGAATAAATATAGTGTTTTGTTTGTAAAATAACTTATATTAAATTTTTTAGTTTCATTTTTATATATTTTAAGCTTTGTTACATATGTAAAAAATAGTTAAATATTATTACAAAACAGAGAGAAGTCATCTAATGAAAATGTCATTCATACTCGTGTAAGAAAAAAAAATACTTTTGATACACCTAAAGGAGTAGTATTGGAGATGGATAAAAAAAGCTTATGTTATTAAATGGCAAAAATTGACTTTTGTACCAAAATTCGCGATTAACGAGAATAAATTTAACGTTGTTTATTTTGGTATTGCCTACTTGCGGTAAACAAGACTTATCTCCCATTTGCAGAGTTATCTGTTCTTCTTTACAGCAGGTACTTTATAGTACCTACTGTTGGTTAAAAAGTTGTTTTTCTTCAATATTTTCTTATTCACATATAGCAAAGCATCCGGTAAAATTTATTATGATTTGCAACCTAATTCTGCAGATGAGTAAGTCCACAGACATTATTATAAAAAAATAAAAACGTGATTTTTTTTCAATCTGTTCAATACTAGATACCTGCTGTTACGAAAGACAACTCTTGAAAATGGAAAGTAACTCTTGTATTCCGAAAATAGGGAATAAATTAAATCTGTTATCACGGCTATCTGTATCTATTGGTGAATAAATGGGCGTTTCTAAGTTTTGATACTTTTTCTATTGAACTAACCTGAACCACCGCAATTGTTATCAACTTGTCAAGTTCAATCTTCTCTAAAATCGCTAAGCCTATTGAAAAAATACTTGGTCACAATGTTTATAGAATGGTCCTTTAAAACGTTTCTGTTTCTAGCAAGATCGAAGATTCAAAATAGCATCAATAATGACTTAGTTTAGCATCGCACCCTATAAAAAATATAAAAAGGATCTTTACCCGAGGGACCAATTGAAACATAATTTATTATCAATATAAAAGACTATTATGGGGAATATGTTCAAATTCTTTCTACTAACTTATAAGCTTAATAAATCTATTTAATGGGGATCTTCAAGGTTTGCTTTTTTCTGCAAATGAGCTTAGAATTGCGGCCACTTTAGAACTTAGTTTTAACATATGACCATACGGAAAGAATGTTTAAAGACTTCTCAAAATCTGCAGAAGTGGTTGAATTGTCTGAGAATGTTTTTTTGATATTCTGTACAAAATGTTTATATTTATTTTTCGCGTTTTGCCACCGTTTGGGCCTAAATAGAACTTCTTATCTGAAACAATTGAAACTGTTAAAACCGAACATCAATATTCTTTAAATGGTCCTCTACAAAGTTTTATGTTGTTAATACCAATCAAAATTGTTGATGTCATTACAGGACTTAGTTTATCAAGGGGAATATGCCTTTTTATTGCATCATTAAATTGATACAGGTTATTGAGAGCCTCTGAGTGATTGCTAAAGCATATATTATTTTTGTATTATTTGCTTATTGTAAACGTTTAACCTAATAGAGTCTTTGTATATAGTTTGAATCTTTATTTAGTTCAGAATAAAACGTAATAAAATCACGAAATTTACTTTAACAACTTTTTACCAATTTGTGCATGTGATGTTTGCGATGGTACGCACTAAATGTATTTCAATCAAAAGCATCTAATTTCAAATATAATTTTATTTTATGATATTAGCATGCTTTTTTAAATTATACGCTAGAACGATAAAAGAATGTTTGCTCGAAAATATGTTGGAGGCTCTGTCGGGTTAAACAATGTATGTGATTTTGATTTTTATTTAAAGAATGATTTTTTTAAATATCTATTTTACTGGTGGTGGTTTAGTTAATAAAAAACGTTTATTTACTTCAGAGCTTTTCTTTTAAACAAATATTTGTCTTAATATACAAATTTAAGTCCACACAAAAATGGTTTTAAGTATGATTCCCTTCAATTTATTACTTGCATCTGGATTTGAATTGCTTATGGTACCTTATTGTATATGTAGAACATTTTGTAATATCAGGGAAGATAAGATACACGTGTAGTCCAACGGCTCATAAAAACGTACATAGCTTATTCTATTCAACTACAACAGAAACACTAGCAAGAGTATAAACCAGTAAGCTAATATGCAGTAAGTGACCTATGGTAATAACTAATATTATTTATGCAAGTTTTTTTTATCGTATGATTCTTTTCGTTTTCAACAAATTAACTTCCTTTGAACTGATCCGTAGCGACATATAGGCACGTTGGATTCTTTTTATCTTTTCGTAAATCCTTCCAATAACAAGAGCACTCACAGGAATGCAATATAAGGTCAGTTAGAATATAAATTATCCACCGTACGATTTAACTAAGTTGTGCTCTATGATACAGTGAAGTGTCGTTATCGAGTGTCACACAAAATGTATATATCAAATTTAAAAAACATGTACATGTATAATATAGTTCACCAGGAAACAGGTTCAACTGAATTGGAAAAAATATCAGAATTATACCATAGGTTATACTGAACATGTTTGCCTAAGTTAAAACACCTTAGTGCCTACTTCAAAGTAAAAGATCAGTTGATATATATTTTGTAGCAGTATTGCCATGATACTGTTTAAATTGTTTTTAGTAATGTACGTATCGCCTATCGTTACTCGATTTTTTTATTCTGCAAGGTTTACAAGAAGCTCATTGACAAAATTTGTATCAAAATGAGTAGAAAGAACTCCGCCTTGACTTACATTCAAGTTAATTTGGAAAGATTGGCAAATTCCACCTTGACATTATACGCTTGAATTTATTCCTTCATATAGGACTTCTATGATACTCCAAAAATCGTCAAGCACGAAAGTATATTTTTTATCAGATTTTGTGGCTTTTGTGATTTACTGTGTCGAATGCTTTCTAACTGTCTAATGTTGTAAAAATAGAGGTTTTTTACTGTATTCTGAGATCAAGCCTCTGATAACAACAACTATGTCATATTTGGGGAGAGTCCCAATATAAATTTAAATTGTAGATTTGATTGTACGAACGTTTCCAAGTTAGATTTTGATATTAGAACATTTTCAAATACTATGAAACGGACTGAGGACACTGTTATCCCTCCCGTCTGTAATTTTGTGTTTGTGTTGGGTCTTTGCCTTTTTAGGATTGGTGTTATGATTATGGCTTTTTAACATCTGTGGTACTTTTCCCTCTTTAAGAATTTAGGTTGAAAAAGTTTTGATAAATTGGATATATAGCGTTTTTCCTGCAAGTGCGATGTGTTCTGCAGCAAAACCGTATTTATCTTGAGAGTTTCCGTTATTTAAGTGTTTAATTGCTTCTTCTGTTGAAAAAGTTATGTAGTGACCTTTTGGTTTATGAAGTGGAATATCCTTGATTAGAGTACATTGATATTCGCTACGTATTTGAAGTTCATCATTACAAAGTTTTTCTTGAAAAATAAGATGTTCTATCGATTTGTTTCTTTTTTTGTTGTTTTCTTAGTTTTCTCTTAACATCTTTGTTTTTTTTTTAAATAATGTGTGCTCATTTCTGGGTCTGCCGGCCTAATCCTATCGGCGATGACAGATTTAACTAATATTTACGAGTTTGTCAACTTTTTGTCAGGCTTTTTGCTTTAAGTTTTACTAATTTTTGTATGGATGTTTCAGTCGCATTTTTAATAATTGATTAAAATTTTCAAGTTTTTCCCTTACTAAGCGTGCTGATTTTTATGAGTCTACTGAGACAAGCATGTTCTTTAGAAAAGCTTGAAATTGAAATTTGTCGGCCTTGTTCCACAGAATATATTTTAAATAGGTGGCACGTTGCTTTTTTCTTTTAAAGAGTGAGAATTAGATTTTAAACTTCTTAGTTACTAAGAGATGTGATGAAAGATTGCACAGATGTTGATCAATGATGAGAGAAGATCCCATTACATATGTAGATGTCCAATTATAGACAATTTGCAAGATTTGCAATTGTAATTTCAGAAAGTATGTTTCTATGACATGGCAAGGCGGAAATATAGTTTTCTCCGTACTGAATTATGCTATGAGTTTGATCATATTAGTCCAATAAACCTTAATGGGTGTTCAAATTTAATAAATATTGTTAATTTATTTTACGTTATAATCTCAATAGCAATTGTTCTTGTAATTCCATCATCTGGCCTTTTTAAGTTATTACTAGTATACCAGAATTTTAGCAAGAGAATCGCCAGTTCTCTTCTTCCTCTAAGAATTAAAAGTTTGCAATAGTTTCGTCTGTATTACACAATTTCCCCATTAGTATATTGTTCAAAAGTCTTTTGCCAGTGTTCTTGTAACCAGACAAGTAGTCCGTTTCCTATAAAATTTTGAAATACTCCGAGTTTGCATTGAAACCTTCAATATTAAAAGTTATTATATATTTTTTTCTCGTACTGCATTTTTATTGGTTATTGGTCTGGCAGTGTGTTCCAGATGTACTTAGGATATTTTTCTTCTGCTTGATTTAACAGATGAATATGAGTTGATATTAATCGCGTGATTTGGCTCAACCATTTGGTTTGATGTGTTAGGTTGTGTTAATTGAATTATATTGATATTTAGAAGTAAATTGTTAATTTTTCATATTTTCATATCAGCTGTATCGTTAGTTCTATATATTGGTATCTTTTAATTGTGTTCCTGATTTTTTTGTCCATTATAATTAGGAGCCATTTTATATTACTACAAAATACTTTTTATTCGTAGGGTATCAATTTTCGTAGTTTTCGTAGAGGCCGCAGACCATCAAATTAGAAACGAATGATAAAACTACAGATCGGAACTTGGGAACAACGATCTGAAAATGTCCGAGACTGGTCATTTATTTGAACATACATGTATATGTTTTTATAATTCGACCCATACCTCTTTTTTAGCTCAATATCCAGTTTAAATGACTTGTGAAGATTACAAAAACCTTTGACTTCTGGTAATAGAAGAATGAATTTGGTTGTTCCTTTGGACATAAATGAACAAATAAAATAATATAATAATAATATATTTTAAACAGAAGCTTTATCTTAATGACGCACCATAATAAAACGGATGTTGTGATTACATGATAACGATCATAGCACAACGTGTTTAATTACAAAACATAAAATTACGCCTCTTTAACAGTAGTTTATTGCTACTCAAAACCTATAGTGGTAAAATGACCCTACGGCTATGATTGCCTGGCTTGATGACAATTAGGAAATTTAAGTCTCAAAAGTATTTTAATTGCAATTAATGAATTAATACATGATCGAGCTTATATTTAGCTATTGATTTCCGAGTTGTTAAAGCTAGTATTTAGATGCAAAATAATTATCATTTAATAATTGTGTTTCTTTTTTGTAAACTTGTAAACTATAATGCTTTCTAATTACAAAATAACACAATTATGACAACAACTAATGAACACTTTAGTATACAATCGTAACGACGTGAGTAAACAACAGCATGTTATCTAACTGTTTTGTCCGCTTTATAAGTCGATTTTTGTACAAGCAAATCAAAGCATTTGTATTAATCATTTTTTGATCGCTACTACAGTTTGTTTTGCATTTTCAGAAAAAATAACCCACAAACATGTTACTTTTCACTAAATCACAAAATTTGATGCACATGAAAAAGTACTTTCACATATACCGTTTTTGTGAATCAAAGTTTGTAATGAAAACCAACCTGTTTGAGTAGCTTATGGGTTAACAATATCGTCCGGTACAGGACACCGGTGTGATGAGCCAGTGTATTAATAAGGTAGCAGGCATTAAAATATAGTCCTTAAGATATATTTATCACATGTCAGTTATAGATCAAACACTTCTCATAAGGAAACAACCTAACATCCATCATAGTAGAATCTCCCACTATTATATAAGCAGCTACAATCTTGGTAACTTTGTCATTTGTATTGTGGCCATTTTCTGGTAAAAAAAGTCTTATACTAATACCCGGTGACATACTAATATATACATTGTGTAGAAATTCCTGCATAAGGTTTACACGGCATATATATGATAAAAATAGTTGGTTAGACACTTATTATCTGAAACACCGCTGATATTAAAGGGGGAGAGGGTGTTCAATAGCAATCATTATATTGTAGTATATATAGAGTGGTGTGCCACTTGAGTGTTGTTTTGATGGAAGGTTGTATTACCACGAGTTAGGTGGTCTGCCATTGTGATATTGTGAGTGGCGTTCCATATACAGTTGTCTGCCATCAAGCAATTTCTATCAGATTTTAGAAAACCACCAGGATCGAACTTAATGCACACAACCGACTGGCACGCGACACCGGAATACCGGCTATAACGTTTGAGTTCTGAAATTAATGTACACAACATACGCCAGAGCTGAACGAATAAAACGGAAGATAACAAATTGAAAGTCAAGGACATAACACTTGTCGTAGAGTCTAGTTGTATTTTTGTTCTCTTTCGTCTTTTGTGTAGAAGATCGAGATAAGAGGCCGACTTAATCATGTTAGTTGTATTGATATCAACTATTTAGTAGAAGACTAAATTAGAACTCTGGGCTAGTTGTTTTCTTATTTCTGCAATAGGCCTTAAATGATTACAGCCTCATACGAGAACAAAACCAAGTTGACGAGGAGAGGATCACAATTTTCTAACCATGGAAATCTTATGCCCACTGAAAAGTTCGTCCTCCCAACTGATATATATTAATTTGTTACTGATATTATACCAAGAACAAACATGACATTTATTGTTGGATTTTTCAAAAGGGGAACATCTAACATATTTTGTCTTAATTAAATGTATTTTATATCAATATCATTGATGACAAAAATAAGTTCGGTCATAAATAAACAGAGTTGGCAAAAGGTACCATTAATTCTCCGGAAAAAAACATGTACTGTATTTGATAAACTTTTTATGGGACTTCAGGGTATTATTGCAAATTTTTTTTATATATTTCAGTGATGCAGTTATTGATACAGACTGTGGTTTTTACATACTGAATAAGTAAACAGACATGGGCTGTACAGTGTACTCCATGACATTAAAAATGTCGGAAAAAGAGTTCCTATGCCGAAAATGTTGCAACTGTATATTTAAATTCAGCATGATGTTTAATTACTACCAATGTGGTTCCAAAATATTTTAGACATAACATTAAGTCAGCATCTGCCGGCGTGATACATGGTAACTAACAACGTGGAGATTATTTTTTTACTTATGTTTACATTATGCAGAATGCTCACTAATATTTTTGTTATTAACTAGGGTACTGAAAGGTTAAAACAATTCACTGCATATACTGCAGGACTGCGTTTATACTAAGAGGGTTTCCAATGCTCGACCCACACAGCTGCCCGAGGTGGCGGATAATGCAGATCCTCTGCTATTTTTTTAGGTGGGGGTTTCATGTTATATGCATTATATACATATGCAGTCAAACAATTCTTGATACACTTTTTTCATTATAAACAATTAAATTACCTGACATGTTTTCTTTCAGATATGCATGTACCATACATATATATTTCGAAACTACCTGTACTTTAAAGTTATAATGGAACAAAAACGAATATGACAATATAAAAGAATTTCATTATTATGATAACTGATTTTTACCTAAAGTCTCCTGAAAGTCGGAGTGTTTTCCGGGTACTCTGGCTTTTATCACCAAATAAACTGTTGTTTAAAATACATGAAATGATTTGTTGTTGTTAAATTACAACAAGTCATATTCGTCAGGTGAAAATAAAAGAAAATTTTTTTATTTGTTATACATTTTGCTGGGGATGCCCTACTTTTTCATTAGATAACATTTATATCAATAAGTCGATCAGCCATGAATATTATCTGATCTAAAATTCAAGTATTGTATACTGTTACGGTAGCTTGTTTAGTCAAACAATTCTGCGATAGATATCTGGATATTTCGTTTGTGAAAAACTTTGATGCATATTTTGATATGATGATTTTTGTCAAAATAGTTGGAAGTCGCATATATTCGAAGGTCGCAAGAAAGCTTTGAAAAACAAATAATTGAAAATACAATAAGGTACATACGTGGGATAAAATCTTTTCAAAAATTCTAGTGAATGTAAATGTCCCTAAATTGTATCTGTTAAATAGATCACTATACAACAACAAAAAAACAATACAAATATCCTCCCTCTTTGAGAACTTAATATTAAATTAATACAACAATGAAAATTACTAGACGATACAATTACACATCTTAAGGTAGGAAGGGAAACAAAAGGACGGACAGGCACAGACTTTGATTCTTACAAAATGTTTTTGAAAGTAGGAACTGTTAACTTCAATGATACTTGTGTTTCTTTATAATTATTACTTCACTACACCCCTGTATTTCTTCACATATACTAGTTAGCTAAAAAAATAAGGTTTTGTTTTAAAATGTGAATTAGAATTAATCATGCAAGGGGTGGCGGTTGCTGTTATCATTGTTTCTAGCAAACAATGCCTTAGACTTTACAAAATGCTTTTTAATTTACATATTCTATATGTATATACTTTAATTCTTACATAAACTGTGTTGTTTTCGCGTTTATAAGAAATTATCTTTGGCATATACTGTTAAAATCTGTAGACGATCCGAACTCGTTAATGTACGAAAGCCAAGAAGGCTCATTCGAAATTCGGGAATCAAAATTCAAAATTCGAGATTCCAGATTCGAAATTCGAAATTCAATATAGTTATAACCAATCAGATTGCGTGTGACATAATCGTCTACCAATCAGAATAGTTCTTATATATTCGAGATTCGAATATATATATTTGTTATTTTATCAAATTAATTCAGTTCACAATAACATCTTGATTTCACAAATCAAGAAACAAGAATGTACCTGTAAAACGGAATTCAACAAAACTTGGTGTGTAGGAAGTACACCATATGTAGTTGTGCATGTTACCAGTGCATTTCAGTCCTCAAATTTTGTGGGGGCTATCAGGGGTGGATCCATAGGGGACCTCCCTTTTGACGGAAAAATTTGGTTGGATATATAGGAAATCATTGAAGCATGACCAAAGTGAGCCCCTCTTGGCCAGTCAGTGCCCCCCCCCCCTTTTCGAAATTTCTGGATCCGCCACTGGCTTATTTTGGTCCTTTGAACTTAGAAATGTGCTGAAAATACCCATTAATTATCTTGTCAGCACAAATCCTCTGATACTACTCAGTACTATACAAAATTTTATGAAACTTGGTATGTAACTAGTACACCTTATATGTAGTTGTGCATAATATCAGGAATTGTTGATTCCTAAATTTATATGGTAGTTGTGGCTCTCTGAACTTATAAATTTTCAGTAATCTTTCATAATCATGGTTTTCGCTTTAACTCCCCTAAAACTACTCAACCAAATTGTATGTAGTTTCAATATAACCAAGGAATTCTGATTGGTAGAGATTATGTCACACGCAATCTGATTGGCTAAAACAATATTGAATTTCGACTTTCGAATTTGAATCTCATATCTCGAGTTTCGAATCTCGAATTTGGAATTTCGAATCTCGAATTTCGAATATCGAATGAGCCTTCTGGGCTTTCGTATTAATTAGCTGCATTCATTAAATGGAGAAAACACAAGGTCTGGAATGATGAAAGTTTTAATCTGTTCCATGATTTCAGACTTCTCATATATAAAGTTTAAACATTTGACTAGTGGTAGAAACGCCATGCCGGTATGATTATTCATCTTGAAGATTTAGTAGTATAGATATTTTGATAATTTTATTATAATGCATGGGTAATGAAAAATACTATTAAAGACAGGCATAATGTTCAAATTTAGCAAATGATATTAATAACATTTATTTCGAATTTAAAATTGTACGTGCAGTTGTATAATTCTAGTGCTTGTAGTCTATGCCGATAATTTAACTCCGGTGTATCATGTGATTATTTTTATATCGATGTAATATAAAGACTTTTGATGACATTAATTAATTATAATTATTTAAGCATTCTCCATACATGAAGACGTTTATTTATCATTCAATAAATTATATTTAGACTATATAAGAATTTATCATGAGAAAAAAGATCCCAGTCATGTGGACCAGGCAGTTGTTTGTCTGGGGTAAAAGACAATAATAAAAATAATAATATTCTGAATACTTAGATATTTTTAAAAGCACCAGCTTGTATGTATATAAAATTTGTCTTCCTCAAGCAAACACATGTTAGAAGTAAATAGTTTTCCTCTGAAATCTGAGTTATAATAGGAGATGACACAGATAGAAGCATATTTTTGCAAAATTGAGTATGAAATGAAACTATGAAATTACAATTTCCCGTCTGCTAACTTTTGCCTGAAAAGAAGAATATTAGCTGAAACTCACATAATGCACCTATGTCCAAAGTTTTGTAATATATATCATTGTTTAGATATTGAGAATTGGTTCATTTAATTAAAAAAACCTGCTAATAATTCATCTTACCTTATCCAAAAGCATCTGGGAGATTCACAACAAAAATAATACCTGTTAAAATTCGACAAAATACGGGTTGCTTCATCTATAACTTTTAACTGATTATGCCTGATGAGAATATACCCCAAAAAGTTTAAATCGGGTTAAAATGATGTACCGTTAAAATTGTTTTCAATTTTTTCTAGATGATCAAATATGGTCATGACAATACAATTAGGTAAATATTAAGTCACTATATTTTCCTTAAAAACAGTTCATATTTTTATGATAATTACTTGAAACATGTGTATTTGGTAACGCATACATGTTCGTTATTATTTTGTTAAATGATTAATTATTCTTATTTATTGATTTTATATTTTGTCAAATCTTTTTTAGGTAAATAACAAATCACATATACAAATTCGACAATCTTTCTTTAAATACTTTTTGGTAAATCGTAAGTGATTGAACAACGAAATCTGTAAGTTTTTAACGAGATTGTGATTGGCTAATTAAAAATAGCGCGTTTGTTTTGAAAAAGTATTACAGACCAGATGATTACCTTAATCGAATGATTAAACTACTGAATAGTTGCAGTGTTACCAATGCCTGTGAATAGTGTTAATATGCAGAAGGCTTTGCCAATATATGACCACAGACAATTAAGTCCATTATTGGTTTGTTTGCATTTTTTATTTTTGCACACAATTTCTTGTGTGACCTCGGTGGCGGAGTGGTAAAGGTAGTTCTACTATTGATCACGTGGTCTGTCAACATTGAGATTCGATTCTCACTGCAGGCAGGATGTACTCGACTCCAATCTTAATTGACAAGGATTGCAAGTTTTCATATCGCAGGTCCGGGGTTTTCTCGGCTTCCTCCCCCAAATAAAAACTGGACGCCATGATATAGCTGAAAAAAATGCTGAAGGTGGCGTTAAACACTATCAAACAAACGAACAAAAACAATTTCTTGTTGTACTTTGTTGATCAATTTTGCGAGTACCTTAATAAACTATTTTACATGTAGTAATCTAGCGGCAATAAGAGGAAAGCAGAAGTAAGTCAAATATATGTCTACAATGTTTTAATTGTAGTAAGGGTTGCGAAAATGCGACCATGGACAATAAAGTCATTTATTAATGTTTTTAAGATTTTGCACACAATTCCTTGTTTTTCTTTGTTCATTAAGTTTGCGAGTACCTTAATACACTATATATTTCATTACAGATAGTCTAGCGTCAACAAGAAATAACGAAGTTAATAGATGTCTATTAATATTAATCTATTTATTAAACTACAAGAATTTTGGTAAAATGTATACGAATGTAGGTCATACAAAACCTAGAACATTTTTGACATACTGTCCCCGCCAACTCCCTTATATGTTGATAAATGCACCATGTGTTTTAAGTTTTATGTTGCTGTCCCAATCCCTATAACCCCTATTGGGACCATCTTTTCAAACGAACTATGAGAATTAAGGGACATGGCTTAAAATAGTGACAATAATATGCAGTTTGCATTAGTGGAAAATATTCAAAATGTGTTATATTCGGATCTTTTAGAATTTGGTCAGTAATAATCTGATAGGGGCTTCGGTTGCCGAGTGGTTAAGGTAGTTCGTCTACTATTGACCACGTGGTATGTCAACACTTAGATTGCGGTTTCGATTCTCACTGCAGACATGGTGTACTCGACTCCAATCTTAATTGACAAGGATAGCCAGTTTTCCTACCACAGGACGGGGGTTTTCTCCTGGTACTCCGGCATCCTCGCCAATTAAAAACTGGACGCCATGATATAGCCGAAAATTGCTAAAAGTGGCGTTAAAACACCATTCAAACAAAAAAAAAAAAAACATAATTTGATAAAAAAAATAATATAATTAGAATTTGTTCCATGGAGAAATAACATATTGTAAGGATTCGTAAGTTTTTAAGGATCAATTCCAGTCACAGTTTAATGTTTTATGTTGGCGGAAATATTGTGCCATATGCGACTTATTGAATGTGTTACAGTTTAGTTGACTTTTTGTCATTGTGTTTTTAAGTAACGAATACATTGGTCTATATTGCATTTTATTATATTTAAAAATTAAACGCGGGGCCGGTCGCTTTATGATGTTACTGTGTGGCTGCTGAATTGTAGCCCTTTATAAGTTCTTTGGCCAATTTTCTATTTTGCTGACCATAGTCTTTGGTTCCGCAGCTAGTGTTACTGGTGATGATCATGATTATGTACATTTCAAACTAAATTAGTTAAAAATTCGTATGACTAAATAAAATGTTCTTACTTAGCGGAATATCATAACAAAATTTAAGACAAATGTTAGCTACGAGTCAATACATCTACTGCCAGTTGCTATTGGACTTTTTATCGTTTCTAATTTGGCAGACCTTAGTTACTGTCATCAAAGCAGACCTTAACAGCTAAGGACTTTTAAAACATGGAATTAGTTTTATTGTATGTACGATAGTAACTTCGGACCAAAGAGCTACGAATAATTCTTTTCGATTTGTGTGCCCTTCCCCGGTAGATAACCAAGAGATGGCGCGATAAATATAATGAAGCAAATAAAGTGGGGGAAGGATTATCTGTTTGTCATTCTTTTATAAAATTAAATTAGTCGTAAACTTACAAAAATTGCACATGTACTTAAATTAGCATTCAGAAATTAATGTACAGAATGACGAATCTTCTTAAATTATGATAATAAGGTTTGACACGTTATTATGGACGAATTTCTACAGTAAAACATCGTATTGCATTAAAATGCCATGAAAACTCTATATAAAATTCGCAAGTAAATGATTTTAACATAATATTATTTTCATAGCAATAAAACTATTAGTTTGAAAATCTTATAGTTCATGTTGTAGCTAACCAAAACTAAAAAACATCAAAATTCATCAACTTCATTGAAGAGGCACCAATTTAAATCTGTCTGCTTCCTAGAACAATATTTACATTGTGGTCTGTTCTTGCTAAGTGGCAATAGCGACTACTGATTTTTAGTTTGTCAACCATGCAATGCGAATTAAGTGAGAACGTTGTGGGTTCTTACCGTGTATTACAGCTAGCTTGTCAAATAAACGTCACGATATTACTGAAAAAACAAATGGTTTGTTTGGCGTATTGTGTGCAACTGTACTCATAAGTCTTTGCGTCCAGTTTTTATTGGGTAAAGGAAGCCTAAGTACCTGGACAAAACCCCGAACTTCAATTGGAAAACGTGCAATCTTTGTTAACTAAGATCAGAGTCGCGCACACCCTGCCAGAAGTGAAGCTCGAACCAACAACCTCGGTGTTGATGGGCACTTGATAAATGGTAGATAACTGATAACCGCTACGCTAGCGAGACCCCTGCTTGTTTAACAATTATTAGCGCAAGTGACTGTGAATATAGGCATGCGCGACTATTATTTCAATAATGAGGTACGAGTAAACGGATTATCCGGTTTATACAGACATAAAGATTTTATAAATGACAAGAAGACAGGTAACATAATAAACGGTTTCAGTATCTACCTGTGTGTTTAATCACATTTACGTATTACAAATACATAGAATGTTTCAGTTAAATATGGGTAGACAATATATTCAAAGACAAATCCAGGAATAGGAAACACTACCTATAATACT
Organism: Limnoperna fortunei; assembly: GCA_944474755.1. Classification (NCBI taxonomy): domain Eukaryota; kingdom Metazoa; phylum Mollusca; class Bivalvia; order Mytilida; family Modiolidae; genus Limnoperna; species Limnoperna fortunei. Next base: position 12,432,503 of record OX104118.1, on the reverse strand, counting down.
CAGTGAAAGTGTACGAGCGTATTTCAGAGATTTATTTCCCATAACGATCAATCAAGTCATGGTGACGACCATAGTTTTGTAGTAAACAGCAGTGATCGGTCTAAAAAATCGGAACATCGATCTCAGTATCTAGGATAAAGTATAAGAAAATAGTAAAGAAAACCTACCAAACAACACGAGCCAAAATCCAAAGGACAGTTAAAAATCCGGATATAGACAAACACAACAAAAAACCAAAAACATAAAACACAGAAACAAAGTAACTCGAACCCAATAAAAACGATGAGTGCACTAAGTTGTGAAATGTACACACTATACCTTGCAGCTGCTGGAATGCTGCTGTCGATGAACGGGAAGTTGACAATTGAAAAATTATCAAGTTTGTAGTAGGGACTAGTTGCAGTTTTCTAGAAGTAGATCTAAGTAAGAGACTGACCTTAGTGTATTTGTGGCGTCTTTAATTTCAAGCTCGCTAGGGTAAACTGAATGCAAATAGTCACCAAATTGAGCATTGTTGAGGGACAAAACATCATTAATAGCGGAATGTGAAATTAAAGGTGTGGACCAGTGTCTTTTCTTACTCTTCAGCAGGCCTTCTAGGAACTAGGCCTCATAAGATTAAAAAAACCAGGTCGGTGAGGAGTGTAGCACAATTAGTACCTATTAGAAGAATACCAAGTCTGTTGGAAAACATGCCCTGCAAACGTGAGGAATATGTTGTAAATCAGAAAATCTAACAAATGACAGATTAAGTCGTCAGTATAGTAAACAAATAACCTAATTAGCCTACAAAATTCTATTTAGTACTTCAGGTTTACAGTGGTATTACAATCGTATTACATACACAATTTATGATTTGTAAACGGTCCGCATATTCTGTATTTGACAGAAACCGTATGTTATTGTATTTTATATCTTATTATTTTAAGATATGCCTTTTCTGTTTCAGTATTTAAAATCTGTTTTCAAATTATCAAACAACCTCTTAGACCTTAGTTACAATCGTCCTCGGTATGGATATGTTGACTTTTTACTTAATAAACCTTGTAAGAATCTATAATAAATCTTTTGATATATTTATTTAAAAATTAAACAATTTAAATAAATTAAATCAAGTTTTTAATTACATCAATTGGTAATTACAGTAAACTTTTGCAGTTTCATGAACTAATAGGTTAAATTATTTTTGTGAGCAAGCTTTTTTATTATCGATATCTCATAATATATATTGGGGTAAATTTTCTATTCTGGTGCAAAGTTGAAATGGTAACTTTGATACGTTTATTGAAATGACGACCAGAAAACATTACTTCAATATCCTACTATTCCATATAAGAATGATCATAAGAACGGTTCCCAAATAAAGACAAAAAGCAGTGTGTGTAATATAAGGTGGTTAAAGGCTACGTTAAAATTACTGATAACTTCTGAAAAATACAACACAATGAAATATGACAGCAGTTACTTTTCAAATATATGTCTAATTTTAATAGAACATTACTGTATGCACGAATTTCTAAAAAATTTTAAGCACCATCGGAATTGATGATCTGCAAACATCAAACCGCTCGATAATTATTGGAATAAGATTTCCGACAAATAATAAAGATTTATTACAAAGGATAAATGGTACTATTTGACAAATGCAAATGCAGCTGCCTATCACAATATACAAATAGGCACATCCCAACTAGAACCAAATTTGGCATCCATGATCTTATTAGATTCATGTCGTTAACTTAAAAAGTTACTAACATCCCTGAAATAGGTAGATAATTTTGTATGCTACTTTTAACAGGAAAATCCTTGTGTTTTAAGCGTGGCCAGACTGTTTACTTGTAAAGGAAATTAAGTTTTTTTAGGAAGTTAAGTTTGACGTTTGTAGTACGTGGAAAATATCACTTTTTGTAAGGACTACAAATGCACCATTTGAAGATGGAAATATTTTATCATTCAGCCATCATTTAACCTTAGCAACAGAAGGGGAATCAAAAATAGCGATATTGCCATCCTTGGACGCCATAATACACAAACACATTTATATAATACATGTTGTTAATTACAGATTTTTGTCTGGAAAAATAAATTGTTTGAAAGTTATTGTACATATTTCGTAATATTAAACTAAAGATAATTAAGTTAAGTTCTTATATTGTTACGAATTTACCAATGACATGCATCTGTAGCAGCATAGCAAGAAATAACACCAATATTACCACAAGGGATCAAACCCGGGGTATCTGTATTAAACTATTGAGAGCCATGTAACTGAGTTAGGTTTAAAAGTGCTCTGCTAGCTCAGTCCGCTTTGACTCGTTACATACCTACTACTCATAAGCACTTAAATGCACTTAAATGAAAGAAGTGCCTGTGCCCTACTTGCTACAACACAGATAGTCCTGTTACATACCTGTATGGATCTTACATGAAGCAGAACGTTCTCTACTTTTCCATTGTATGCAGCTCCTCGACAGTATGCTCGAAGGTACTTAGACGAACTAGCCCAGATGCCATGGTTAAGTTTATAGACCCAACGAATACCGTCACAAAGCTCGAAAGCATCCCATTTAAAAAGTAATTTTATTTTTGAAATATAATGTAACATTACAGAGTGCGAACGTTAATTATTAAATTTAATTAACTGTACATATAAGTGACTATAAAATTGTTCAAGCCGGATTAAAACAGACTATTAGACCTACCGTACTAGAGATAATTGTAAATCATCAAGTGCAGAATAACTTTCTGGACATTTTGTGACCATGTCAATCAAAGTATTAAAACATGGTCAGTTTAAACTATATCGGAAAAGGTGACTCATAAATCTGTCATTATTCAAAATTAGACTTAAAAAGCGGATATTGTCAAATTAAGAATAAAGATGAAGATAAAGAAAAAACTGCATTTGTTTGTCACCGCGGTTTTTTGAAATTTAATGTCATGCCTTTTGGTTAACAAAATGGCCCAGGTGTTTTTAGTAGATTTAAGGAAATTGTGTTACAAGATTTGAAGTTCGTAATGGCCTATATAGACGATATTTAAATTTTTTCTCAACATTTGAAGAAAATATGTGTCATATACAACAAGTTTTTGATAGACTTAGACAACATGGTTTGAAGCCCAAATTGAAAAAAACGTAAATTTTTGGAAGAGGAAACAAGTTATTTAGGTTTTAAAATTGCACCCCCCCCCCACTTTAGGACAATAGTAAGTAAGGATGGTATTAAACCGGAAACTGAAAAGATTAATAGGTTCTTTCATACATTTTTGGGAAAGACCGGTTGATCTTTCATGAGTGATAGAAATTTTAAGTCTTTTCGCGAGTGAAGCGCAGAGGAACGAGCTAAAAGACATAAAAATTTCCATCACGAGTGAAAGATCACACAGACTTTCCCAAAAACGTATGTAAGTACCTATTTCTTCCGTAAACCAACAACTTTTACATCGCTATAACCTATAGACTCTCCGTTTTTTTGAATCCATTGTCTCTTACGTCCAATCAGAACGCCGGAAACAAGAACGTCACACAAGAACGTTGTTATGCTTTCATAGCAACGTTCTTGTTTCTGGCGTTTTGATTGGATGACGCAGCAAGTACAGATGTGTGCGCGTGAGCTCATCTGTACTGGGTCATCTGTACCAGAAATCTGCCGTATACGGAAGAATGAAGCTATTAGGACTTTAACCCCTCCAACCACGGTGAATGAAATTAGAAGTTTTATTGGCATGTGTAGTTATTATCGCAGGCTCATAACATATTTTTCAAAAATTTCAATATCACTCGTTTATTTGACCAAGAAATTTACTAAATTTAAGCGATACAATGAGTGTCAAAAACATTTGGATATATGAAACAGAGTTTAACCGTTGTTTACGTTGTTCCTATGTTAGGTGATCCAAATTCAAAGAAACCGTATATTTTGTTTACGGACGCGTCAAACGATACTATAGGGGCGTGTTTTATGCAACCATGCGATGAAGAAGAAAGCATAATACCGAGTCTAAAAATAAAAAAAAACAATTTATTTCTTCTATCACACAACTAAGTGATACCCAAACTAGGTGGTCCACAATAGAAAAATAAGCTTTAAGTATCTATTACGCATTTCAAAAATTAGATCTTTACTTACACAATGTCGAATTTGTTAACCGAACTGATCATAAACCGTTGAAGTATATTTTGGAATCTCCGATGCAGAACAAGAAAATTCAATTTTTGGCGTTAAGCATCTCTGGTTATAACTGTAAGGTTGAGTGGCTTGCAGGTTCTCAGAATACAATTGCAGATTATCTCTCTAATCAAGGACTTACTGTATTTCATCTCAAATCCAGATAGTGAACCTATGTTAAGGTTATATGTTCCGTTACAGTTGATAGACAAGACTTATGACGAAATTAGGTAAAAATACTTTTGGCCAAAGTTGTATAAGTAACTGGGAACAGGACAACTGTCCCCTGGACAATGGCCCCGGGACAATTGCCCCCCCCCTTTAGGACAACTGCGCCCAGGACTATTGCCCCCACCAAATATTTGTCATGTTTTGTAGTATATTTTCATGAATAAAAGAATAAAATAAGATGCAGATGTGTTTTTATTAATGACACACATACGTCAAACAAACAAAAAAATTATAGAGATAATAATATATACGTTAAGCACTAACGTTACTTGAGAAACTAAAAGTCCTAAAAGTGAATGTTGTATGCAATACCATGCAATAAGTCAGTTGGCATAGTTCTGTACCAGGCTAAGTATGCGGCTTGCAGTATTTTGGTACTTCACATAGATGTTACCTTCATAGCTAGCTTTTGATGACCTCTCTCTGACCTAAAGAATTCCACCATAATTTTCTTCCTTTGAAGATATTATTATGGCTTGTACTGTAAGCTTGTAAACAGTTTTAAAATAAATTGTTATTGTAATTAGTTTCAAATAAAATTTATTTAATGATTATCAAAGTTTGTTGATTATACTTTGTCCAAGCTATTAAATTTTAACAATAAATAGTTAATTATCATCATAGAAAATTAAAGTGAAATCAACTATGAATCAGTATATATAAAAATAATTTATTTTTTTGTTTTTTTTTTATATTTCCATGGAACAATAGATGGGGCAATGGTCCAAAGGGTTATTTGTCCTATGGGCAATTGTCAGTTGGGGGGGGGGGCAGTTGTCCTAGACACTAAGAAACTATATGAGCTTGTAAAAGCTTGCGTAACACGTCAGTTACGTAGTTCTTAAAAGACAAAACCTCCTTGACAAGAGACTGATATTCCATCAAAGCCGTTTGCAGAGATTGGGCGATGGAAATCAATATACAATATTAGTACATTGTCAGAAAATATACAGTTTATTTGTACGAGCCTTAGAAACAGGTAGAAATGCGAGGCTCTGCCGAGCATTTCTCACCTGTTTTGCGGCGAGTACAAATAAACGTTATATTTTCTGGCAATGTACGAATATTGTTTTTATTCTGCAACCAGAAAATACATTTAATACTAATGGAAAACATGAAAAAGTGCACTTCTAGTCGATTTTTTACTTGATATTTTCGGCGAGTATTCGAGTGATAGCCTGGCGTCACAAACAAATATCGTATTGGACCACATGCCGTAAACCAGAACAGAATACTAAATATCGTTAGAAGTAATGACAAGGGTACCGGGAGTGACGTCATTATTTACAAATAAAGCTTTGCTTTATTCGTAGGGTCGTATTTGTATTGTTGAAGCGGTAGTTGTAGAATAAAAATGAATATCAACGGATTTTTACGATGTCTTGACTGAAGAGTGCATGATGATGCAGTGTAGGTACATATTTATTTAACTTTAAGTGCGCTTGAGATCAAGTTTCTCGTTTGTTGTTTTGTGCATTGACACACTTTTATAGAGGACACAAAACATCATACAGGATTTGTGACCTGAGACTGACATTATTGACCCAAAACGACCCCCCTTTTTCCGTGCCTTCTATCGCTGATATTTGAGTAGATTTGTTTCTTAATTTACTTCCCTCCTGTTATTTAAACAAATATATTAACATATCATTTTATTTACGTCGTTTTAAACATGTTCGGGTTGGACATTGTTTCATGGAGACGGTATACATAGTAAAATGGGTCAAATGACTATCAGTCTTCGGAGTAAATGACTCTCTGTTACTTGATTGGATGTTTAACTAAATCTATAAATATTTTTCTCATTTCATTGGTTTACGTCAGGATCGCACTAGTATGTGTACTGAAATTTCGATATATTCTTAGGTCGAATCGGGGTTGTAATCAGTATTTTAGTGTAGTAATGTAACGTTCCACATATTGACTTATATGGTCAGTTAACAATTATAAGGTAAACATTGTACCAAAATCTCCCAACTTTATAAAGCTGTTTTGGAAAAAAATTATATGTTCTATATCTTTATTTTCGTTAATAAGTATTTTAGTGTAGTAATGTTACGTTTCACATATTGACTTCTATTTCATTCAATTCATTGGTCAGTGAACAATTAAAAGGTAAACATAGTACCAAAATCTCGCTGCTTTTTAAAGCTGTTTGGGTTAGGAAAACATTATATGTCCTGTATCTTTATTTTCGTTCTGATATTGATGCAAATTTAACAAAACATATTTTTACCGCTAATTTTGAACATTGTTGTTTAGGGAGTCAACTTTTGTTTAATTATTTTTTTTAAAAGCACGTGTGAACGACAGGTAATAAAATCTCTCAAGCACCATTGGATAATAGGTTAGCGTAAACAATGTCCTTACAAGGTACATGTACATTGTTTACCTATCTTACATATAAATTACAAAAAACATACTTTAATAAATCCATAAAATTTGTAATGCAGCTAAGAGACGGTTAGCTTTTTAAAAAAGCTAAACTTGTTTTGTTACTTTTTCAATCGAAGCGGAATGAGGCGGCCATGATGATGTGTTTTCCCCAGTGGCCCCATACGGGATAAAAATATGCTTTATGTATACGGCTGTAGACGTATACATAGCCTGATGTATACGGCTTGCTAACCAATCAGAATTCAAGGTTTTTATGTGAGCTATAATATTATTACTTTACTATGATAAACAAAAGTCAGTATAATTATTGATCCTTTGGCCAATCTGTTAAAGAATTACAACATTCTGATCTCTAGACACGAGGACTTACAAAAAATTTCACCCGATGAAGAAATGCCTAGTTGGTTATATTCAATTATTTATTTTGCAATTGCAATAAGTTTAGGCATTTTACTAATTTTCGTTTGCAGGTATTTTAGAAGGTACAAACATAGATGTTTGGTGTTGTCTCTCCAGATTTTCTATGGTCGGCACCACGACTTAATTGATCGTTATGGGAAATCAGTGTCTCAAATACGATCTCACATATTTGCTGAGTCATAGGTAGTTTTTTCCTATTCCCGGATTTGACTTTTCGCTAGACAAGACAATGAGTAACTCGACGGGTGTCTAATTAGAGGCAGGCACTGCTTACTCGTCCGGAGCACCTGAGTTTTATTGGGTTTGGGTTACTCTCTTTCTATGTTTTATGTTTTTGGTTTTTGTGTTGTGTTTGTCTATATCCGGATTTGTAACAGTCCCTTGGCATTTTGCTCTTGTTATTCGGTCGGTTTTCTTTGCTAGTTTCCTACTAATAATTTCAAAATAAAAAAAAATGATTAAACAAACCAAAAACATGTAGAATAGCCAGCTGAAAAGAGATCACCTATTGTACCTATCACCGGATATCTACGCAGAAGCCGTTTATTTATAATTAATTTACAATGCAGATCAATAATAAACATCAATTATAACGTAAACAAAACATAACATTAAATTTATATTTTATTAAGGGAATGTATATTTTTGTAATAAATTATTGATCAGTAATTAAGTCGACAAATTAAAATTATTGTTACAACCAAAATGGAAGAATATCGCAAAACTCTTCCTATCCTAAAAGGTTTCCGAGTTATTTTTTTTACGGAAATGTTAATTGTAGGACACAATTATTAGTAGGCACAAAGTGTTTATAGTGTTTATAGTGAATAATATTTAATATAGTAACTAGTATTGGGACAAGAGAAAATTATTGTAATCGTTCTAATGAAATTGCTGACGCATTTTTGACTATTAAAGGAGGTTTCAGTAATCAAATTGCATCCATATTGTAGAAGCTGGGGAATCCATTTGTTATTACCCTGCTAAGATATATAGGATTTGAATTTTATAATTTTATCGTCAGGAAGATGTTTACCGCCTTTAAATATAAATTTCATTAAAAAGATATTGGAAATCCATTTTAAAGTTTTGGTTCATTTTCGCTTGTTTGCTGATCAATATTAGATTGGATTGCCCCTAAAGCAAACATCAGTTGTAAAAACAAACATATAGAATGCATTGACTAAGTCTCATATAATGTTTACCCTTGTCTTCATATCTTGCTACAAAAAGCATTTAAATGTCGAACTTATTCTTAACAAAGAGAACTTAATGACTCAATGTGTTATGTCAATATATAACAGTGACATGTTTAAGAAGTGAGTGGTTTGAATGTGGTATCATATTGGTTCCAATTGTAATATGGATAGTGTGGAGAGAAAATATCCATGGGTGTGTCATCGGAGGGTTGAACAGCATTACCGTGACCCTGGTTTTCAACGTTATCGTATGTTGAAAATGATGCAAATGAAGGTCGAGCTGTAACAGAAAATTAATACATTTTTAATAAAAAAATTACAGTTATTTTACAATAATGATGATGCAAAAAGACTAAATAAATGTATGTCATGAAATGGTGGCCGACTCGTAGTCATTTACAGTTTTCCCATGATAATATGTCCAACATCGCAAAGTTAAACCAGTGGGGTAGCATTATAAAACTCAACACAACAATTATTTGGAATGTTCAAAAGCATAAACCTACAATTGTTTAGATAAAAGGAAGTTATACTGTCAATGTGAAGATTATCAATGGCTAGTTGGCTGCACGAATGTTAAGCGTATGCACGTTCTACAGCACAGGTAATTGTGCTAAAATAATATATTTAACACATGGAACACGAAATAATCGTATTAAGGGATTCAAAAAGAGTGTTTCCATTTTCAGCTTTTAATAGAACTTAAAATAATTAAACGCTATTGAATTGAAGACTATTACTACACAAAAACAAACTATTGCGCCTTTAACTTAAATTGATAAAAAGACTAATAAATTTTGATGTGTCGTACTTTCTACATAGAATAAATTACTTTTTTTGTATAAATTTAATAGTTTAAACTCGTTTGAATATTAAAACAAACGTCTAACAAGACACTTTCAAAATATATTTTGAATACTTGTTTTTCATTTTATATAAACATTGCTAACGCTTCTTGCCTCGCATGTTTTGATTCCAAAATAACATTCTAAATAAATGTGATGCTTGGTTAAAGCCGCTAAACAGAAGACAAACATCAATGTTTTTTTTTCTTTTTTTACATATATTAATAATTTTGTTAATTCATCGATTTGTTTGTATTGACATAGCCTTTTATGATCACTCCTAGGTATTCGATTCTTTTATTCTTAAAAAAATTCAAATTAAATTTTGGAAAAACAAAACATTATCGCTTGCAAAATAATACAACATATTGATTTGTCATGTCATAAGTTTGTTATATGTAACAAATACAGTAACAAAAAATAAACCTAACTTTTGATACAATTCACTTGTAATATCATCTGTGGCAAATGTAAGTCAGGATTGTGTAGACGAAACAACCCGCCCCCGCATTACGGGGGCATATTTAATGATAGTCTAACTGAATTGTTAATAAACAGCAGCAAAATTAAGTTTTAGATTCCTCGCATTTGTGCATTTAAGCCCCAAGCTAATAGTTTGGGAAAAGCAAACAACGGAAAAAATCTAACAAAATAGCATCGTTATACTGTATGTTTTGTATTCGGTTACAGTTAATTATGTAGATATTTGTTCAACTGTGTATCTTAAAGGTATTGTAAAGATCTGGAGAAATTAATGTAATACGTGTACCATGATTTTGTTAACTCCCTGACATAATGTTTATGAAAAAGTAATAATAAAAATATATCACTTACGAACATTCTTCGGGAAAACTACAGAAGGTGCTGGGATCGAGGATCCACCAAAACCATAATTCATGGGAATTGTAGCACCGTATTGTCGTGCAGTTGTAGCGAGCGGTATACCACCTATTATAATTTTAATTGGCACTCGAAGATTGAAGGCGAGTCCCGAGGGCTCACACACGTACTGAAAATATATTGTGGTTGTACTATTAACAAATTTAATCAGTCCCTGGAGTTTACACAGGTAATATAAATATATTTATGGTTGTACTATTAATCAAAAAGTTTTCAAATATTGTTTTACCCGTAAGACCAAAATCAATTTTGCTGCAACTTCGATATTTTACTTTTTGTGACCATTGGGCTGGGGCCAGTGCAGGTGGACATTTTTTCCTCGTGGATTTTCGCCCAGTTGTCAATACCTTGGTACTGGCTGTTATAGGACGTTCTCAGTTTTCAAATATAACATATTATCAGATTTTTGTAACGGTTACTATTGTTTTGGTATGATTTGCTGTTGTGCAAATATGGAAGACATCTTGTCCTTGTGGAAATGCTCGATTTCTGTCTCTTTATTGATTACAGTTTGTATAGATTATGTAGTATCTTTACCTAACCTGACTTACCTAAATTGCCATTTCCAATCGTTCATTTACATACTAATTATTCTATAAATATATTTTATACATAAATTCAAGTTGGAGGAAATACCTGCAATAAATACTGAATATCTATTATATTGCAGCCAACTAGACCAGAGGATGGCAAAGGGGGAATAACTAGTTGTTGACCACTCCATAAATCGGAATCTCCCTTACCAACCAACCGTCTGTCTAATCTTTGAACAATTGTAGAAACTGTCTTTGTTTGTTTCTGTGTCATATAATTAATAATCTATGGGAAAAAAATCAATTCAGTTATATGTTATTACGAAACTAACTTATTGCGAAAAGGCTAGTTTTTATTATTGAAAATTCGTTGCAGTGTTACAATACCAATACCAATACCAATACCAATATTTTTATTTCCAAATTAGGTCCCCATTAGGGCAATTACATATAACAGTTATGATTGAAACAAATGTTAACATTACAATACATTATAACTTATACAAACACATGTATCATGAAAGCAATTAAAATGTAAATGTAAAATTTAAGTATTGTTACTGTAGATGACAGAACCAGCCCTCGGAAACCCGACCAGCGAAATGGAAGACTTTTACAATTCAATTCATCAAATTGTCACTCTGCAACAGGCACCAAGGGACGGTGCTTAAGGTATGTGAAAAATTTCACATCCTCCTCGTGCCTGTTGCAGAAGAACAAGCCGTGAAGAAACGAACATGATCAATACAAATATGGTTTGAGTTTATATATATTTCCCATTAACTAGGAATAAATTAATTAATTAATTTAAAAAAAAAAAAAAAAAAAAAAAAAAAAAAAAAAAAATAATAGTAATGATAGTAATAATTTTGTAATTTAATAATTTTGTTTTTCAGCAGAGGGCACCAAGGGACGGTGCTTAAGGTATGTGGATAGTACTTGTATCTCACATCCTCCTCATACAATATGACAATTGGATTTTTGTACAAGTGCTGAAGACATAGTGTCCAATATACTTAGATATCCCTCCCTTTTAAAACAAAGAAACTATTGGTAAAAACTCTTTAATTTTATGTTCTCATTACGTACAAATCGTTGTAATGTTATTTTCATTGAACTTAAAAAATTGTGGGTTTTTTGTTTTCTGTTCAGTATTTGTATAATGATATTAAGAACATGTCGATGCCGTATAAAGTAAACCATTTTATTATTATTACTATATTCTGTCTTTGTGAATTTAAACATTATGAATCTTTACTCCGTTTCCAAAGTGTGTTGGTTTTCAGGACTTGAGAGCGTTTGTTGCAGATCCGAAGGTAAGTTGACGCGTATATGTTAATTACATGTGGCTCATCATGTTGTAATGGTAAACTATCATTATTATTCTATTTAAAAATGAATATTTTTTTCTGGTGCATCCCTGTTCTTACAGTTTTCTGTTTTTTTTTGTAGTTCACTTGTCTAGACAACAATATTAATCTCACCTGCACTAGTTCCATTCTTGTCATTTTGACATCTCTGTTGCTATGATTGACACATTCTGCCTCTATCTGAATGGCCTCTCCGGGGACAAAACCAAGTTTACTTATTCTGAGTTTACCAGTGATTGGTCCTGATGCACAACACAAGCAGCACAACTTCTTTGAGTTTTCTGTTTCTCCGGGTTTCTGTTGAAAATAAGCAAACCGGTTTTAAAATGTAAATAATAATAGACACCAAAAAAATTCCTGTATCGCTCATCTGGTTAATAGATGGGCATCAAACAAGCATAAATTGTATATTATAGGCAACCGTGGAAATATAATTTAGCAGAAAAACCATAAATAGAATTTCGGCTTATGTTATTCTTTGAGGCATTTTAAAATGATGAATTTTTAAGAAGGTCTTCTTTGCTGCAACGCTGCAGTCAGTATTAGGCCTTATGATTTTTTAGAAAAATACTTTTAAAATTGTAAGAGGCCTTCTATAATTACAATCTATTTTGTCTTATGTTCATGAAATGTTTGGTAATCAATAACAAGGCTTTACCATGTGATATGTCCAATAACAGAAAACAAGGAATCTATGCAAATGACTTCACAAACGTTACTTCTTACATTAACTTTGATTTTAGGAAATATTTAATTAAAATAGTGTACAGACGAATTACGGACAAGAGTTGATAGAGAACAGACAGCGGTCGAAACATGGATTTATTTTATCCCAACTTTATTCAGTCTGCTGGCTTCCGGTAATATATCGTCAGAACTACAAAATTACAGGAACCATAGAAACAGCGTTTTCTACATCATGTTTAAACTAACACCTCGAATATGACACCAACGGTCATCTTAGGACAGAAATTTACGACAAGCGAGAGGATTTTAATTTCAAAATTATAAATTTTCCTCATCTATGCAGCAATATTCCAGCTTCTGCATACGGTGTATATACTTCGTAAATTTATAGGTATACAAAAGCTTGCAGAAGCGAGTACACTTATTTTTGCAAACGCCATCTATTTCTTCGGGATAAACAGATAAACCAAGGTTACAAACAAACGACTCGTTCGCGCCTTTAATAAATATATATTCCGATTCCTTGTCGAAAAATATTCTATCTCGTTTGAGAAAATGGTTACACATGGTTTTCCCAATTTGTGAATTTAGTGTACAGTGAATGTGCTACAGTAATGGAAGCTAATTGACATGCCATCAAACCTGGTTTAACCCACCATTTCTTTTGAAATGCCTGTACCAAGTCAGGACCATTGCCCGTAGTTAGTGTATATTTGGTTGTTTGTTCTGGAGTTGCCGGTTTCTCGGACCTTTGCAGATGATGCAATTTTCAGTATGCTTTTATGTAGCATACCAGTGTTTTCCTGGTATAATGGAAGTGTATTGAGCTTGTGATTAAATGAACAAATATACCGACACCTGTCGATACTCTCATTAAAGCTTTGTGCAACAACATCAACTTTAAATGTTCATGTTTGACTCAATTTGTAATTGTGTCCTGTTATCACTTTTTGATTTTCATATTTTAAACAATAGGCACGCGTTGCCTGGCACATTTGAAAATGTTATCTGGAATTTTGCTTTTAAGTTTATGCTTATAGTAGACGCATCTTATACATATTTTACATAGTAATAAAAGCTTTATCAAATGTAAAGTATAATTCTTTTTTTCAGTGCCATTAAACGTTTTTATTTACAGCAAAACTAGTATACAAAAAAGCATTATTAGGCAGCCATGTTTGTTTTGTTTTTTAAATGCACCAATTGGCCCATCAATATTTTGTGCTGACAAAAGTTGGTTTGTTCTCAAACTTTATATAGGTAAAGTCAAGAACAGAAAGATATTTTACACTAACAAACAAGTTTGATAATACTTATATTTGACTGTTTAGGCAGTTTCAAACTTAGTGTGTTAAATAGGAATTAATTAGCATAAATGTATTTACATCGATACATGTACATTTAATATTACCGATGCATCTGGCTGCGTGTTTAAATCCAACAGATTTACAACTGTATAGTAGTGGGTGATATCTTCATCAAATGCCCATGGTTTGTCCAAAATAGCTTTAACGTAGTACCTGACTCTTCCGAAATGACCTTCAAAGGACGATGGCAGTTGCTGTTGAAGTTGAAACTGAAATGGGTACCTGTATGCTCCGGGTTTTAATATAAAATTGTTTGATCCAGGGGCTATAAAGTAAAGTAAGGAAACATAAGAACAATGAGGTAACGTAAGAACGACGTAAATACAAATAATCAGGTACATGAACATGAATGAACTAGTAGAGTTTCATACCTCTGAGATCTCAGTTATGCAAAACTGGTACGATAGCAAATGGATAAAACAATTTAACAACCTTTAATTTCTTATGCAAACATTAATTTTTCATTACAAATGAGAATATCTTTTTCTCAGTTTATAAATATCTTTTATTTGATTTATCTGTGTACGTTCCAGTTAATATTAAGGAAAGGAAAGCAAAACGAGATTTTCTTGAGTGGGCTCTGTTATCCTTAAAAATGATGTTATGGTTACTACAAGCTTATTCATTTAACATGTTTCAATATGTTACAGTAAGTGATTTTCAAACTGAGATTCCGATTTTTATTGGATGATTAATACAAAATGCATGTTTCTTTGCAAATTTTCAATTAAGTTTACCATTAAACCTGATAAGGAAATCGTTCAAACCAGTCAAATTGTCCGATTTAATTTTGTATAGCATTGACACTGACTATAGTGAATGACAAAACGGAAATCGATCAGACGGAAGAGCACTTTCCACTTGCTCTGATTAAAACTGTGTTCATGATATCAGAGTGTTAGGGAATAGCAGCGGAGATGTGATAACATTTTCCAACTTCTTTTCAAGGTCATTGGTTTTTCTCTTTATATATATGTCTTCGCCAAAACAATCCACGCAGTCCACTTTAAGTAAACATTCATTTTTTATTAGACGCATAGAGGACGATTCCAATGTTCGATGATTTAGCTCATATATACTGTATACTTTATATCCGTAGATACTGAGATTTTAACACCATATGTGCTTTAGTACGCCCTGAAGCGAATCCGAAGGGTTACAGGGTGCTGAGGGTGCTTAAATCTCAATATATATATGAATATGAACGTATATAACGAAATTATTCCAGAGATTTGTCTGAAATGATGGATCTGTAGGTTTAAATGGCTGATCTTAAAGTTATGTTTGTCATTTTCAAGAATAGTTTGATATAAATATGAGGAAAAAATTAGTGTTTATAGCAAAATGTAGGATACTTACTTTGGTAGAAACCTACAGTTATAAGAGTGTTTTGATGGATTCAAGTATATATTGTTTCATGATGAGCGGAGACAGAATAAATGGTTGCCGTCGATATAGGTCACGGGCGTTTCTTTTGTCTGTATGGAACATATTTGGATCTCTTGTTTTGATGTATTTTTCCGCAGAACGGTTCGCTTTTTACCCTATAAGCGCATTTTACGTAATAAGTTGAAACTAACGTTAGCAACGCATGGGTATATGGGTTTTGAAACGACGTCTCACTGACTTATAAAATTTCAGGAATACGAGTATAAATAAGTGTATTTCTAGCCTTCAATATATATAAACTTGTATTTACGATAAAGTTAATACATATCAAAACATTTTTTAAAATTTGCATTAAAACAAATTATCATTGCGTTGTGTAAAGCTAATGGATGAAACAAAAAGGATCAGACATATTTTTAAATTGACACCTGTCACAATCAATTAAAGAAAATTTCTCATTTCAGAAAAAGCTCAACGTCTTCAAACCGTTGGAAACTTTTTGGAGCTAAATCATGAACGGTGTTGAATTCTCATATCGTACTGTTGTGAATTATAACGTTAAGTTAAACCGTAGTTACATCTACTTGATATGATCGCAAAAAGTTATTTCATTTATATTTTCTTCTATTAGTATATTTCGAAGTCGAGTTTTAGGCGGTTGTTTCGAGAGCCAAACATTTATAATATTCAGAACTTGGATTTAAGCACTTGTGCCATTAAGGAATAATTCTTCAGTCCGCGCATTTTACCACATTAAACATGATTTTCAGAATTTGGAAGTTATTATTTTCAAAAGAAAATCCAATACGGATGAGCGTTTTTAAATATTCATATTTCTAGATTTAATATATGTAAAGGCGAATTGTTTTACTTGATGTATAAACAATTAATATTTGGTAGCTAAACTTGTTCAGTATATCAAGTGTTTAGTTTATTATAAATTTAATGGTAAGCCCATATTAGTCATAACAGTTATAGTTTTGGTTGCTCAGCATGAGAATATGAACGCGAGTAGAATATTAGTCTGGTTTTAGCAAGTGTTCGTGTGTTGCGTTATTCCAGTTCGAGTTTTAAATTTAGAAAAATAAATGTTTCTTTCGTGTTAAGACGGCAGACTACGATTCATGACAAAACCTCATGCATATGTATTTCTGCTCTAAATGCCTATTCAGAAGTTAAAGATGTCATACTTACGTGGGGATTGACAAGGAACTGTCTGTTTAAAATAGTCTTCCCTTGAGGAGTATGAAACAGTGTGATAATGTTCTCTATTCATCGTTGTTGACTTATGGCTTTGTCCATAATTTTGGTTCTTTTTTCTTTCTGTCCACAATACATGCGCAAATCCACCAAATTCTAGTCTTAATTCTGTATAAATTTATTTTGTAGGATTTTAAACGATGTCATATTCTTAGTTATATTTTGCAAAAATCGAAAATAATTATATGTACACATAGATTAATTTGTATTTAACCAAGCTAGCTTATTAGAGGCTTTGTGAATATAATTACACTAATTTTAAAAATGGCCGGAGTGGAAGTGTTTGATCAAATTAAACTATACAAGACACAATTTTTGTGTAACTTAACAAATAAAGTGTCATATCAAATAAGTAAAGTTATAACATTTAGTAAACGCGCGTTTCTGATAACCACTCATGATTGGCGCTCAAATCCAAACAATATTAAAATCCTAAAGTATCAATGATATTATTGTCAGTACCGAGTGTAACTTTGTTGATGATACCCTAAGGAACAGACGGTTTACCACCAGTTGAATAAATCAATTACTTCGTAATTCTGATGTGCAATTACATTCCTAACTGTTTATAAATAGGTCGCAAGACCATACAGTTACATATTATGTTCCTGAGAGGTTCAATAGATCAAACAAGAGGTATTGTTCATTGCGGAAGAGACGTTTTGTAGCATGCAATAACCAATCATTTTCTAAATTTAAAAAAAAAATAAACAGCGACTGTCTGTAACATATGAAAGTAAAAATAAATACAATTTGCATTGCAAACTTACCACGTATTTTCAAGTCTTCTTTCAATTCCAACTGAACTTCGCCTTGCACAGATTGTCCTGCATAAAATATTTTGATCGGATTTGCAAACGTGATTGTAAAAAGTGCAGCTTTACCCATAATTAATTTTTATGTATATATGCGAATCTAGCAGTGTACTAATAATACGGAGGACTGTTTATTTTGCAATACAGGTCATCGCTCAATGCAGCTTTAAAATATGGGCGTTCTTGTTAATAGCGGTACTTTAGTTGGGAGCTTATAATTGTGTACACATATGTTTATAAATACACAGAACACATGGAAACGTTTAAAATTATAGATTTCATATTATTAAGTATATATTTAAACTAATAACAAAATCTAAATACAGAGTAAGATAGAACATTTTTGGTAGGGGGTCGAGTATGCAAATATACTGCGATATGAAGTGCGTAATGAAATTATTTGCTACGGAAACAAATCAATTGTTTTGGGTGTCTTCTTCAATGTATTGTTGACATACGTATTATTTTTACATTGATGAGTTGACTGGTAAAAATAATTATGTCTATTATATAATTGTCACTTTACTTATGTTACTGAACAGGTGCCAGGAATTACACTTCATGGCTTCAACAAGCGTTTGTGACAATAAGCATTTTAATTAATAATAAAACAAGAATAATTGCTATTGATATTTTAAAGTAATTTCTATCTTTTCTAGTATTTGAACTCCTCTGGCGAGAAGGAACCATCGAGATAAAAGACCTTTTCAGTACACACATCTTTGCATTCCATTATAATATTGAAGATAAGAACCACAGTCTACCCCTAATACCAATTTGTGAAGTTTATGTAGTAATCCATTGTGCCAGATGGTATCAAACGCTTTTATGCTGTCAAGACGCGTAACAATAAGTTGGCTATATGTTCGCTGTTGTGATGTACGACTTCTTTTAGCAAAATCTAGCACGTGTTCTGCTTAGCGATTTCCGGTACGCGACTTTGATAAGAAAAGTCGTTATGCAGGGTCTATAATCGCATATATTTTAAGCTTCTCAAACAGTGTAGCAATGCTGCACAGTAGGGATATTCTACGGTATAAATAAGGGTCCGATTTGGATTTTAAAAAGTAATATTATGAAAGTTTTTTCAGAGTGTGTAGCAGCGCACGAGTACAAGATTTAAAAGATTGAAGATGACTTTGAAATGATTTTCCTCCAAATTTGAAGTGTTCATATGCTATGCTGCTTAATCCTGTTGATTTTCTCATAGGGTAAAGCATCACATAGTTTGTAGATTTCATCACAAAAAAAACGACTTTGCATTTATGTTGGTCAATTTGCAGATTTTGAGTAGTTCATTATTATTATTGTTAAAAAACGTTGTATTGCCTCAGTAACTAACCTACCGTCTTACTTAAAACACATTCAAAATTGTTTCCCAGCCTTCACAAATGTCAGCCTCAGACGTTTGGTATACACCATCAATCTATAATTTTTTGCACACGTGTTTTGAATTGCGGTTTCCTTTATCACGGACCAAACGTAGCGCTGAGCGCATTCGACAGTTCTATTTTTCGTTAACTTCTGAAACACATCTGTCATATGCTAACTCGAGTTCTTTCCAGAACTAAAGCTTGGCGTCTTATTAGTCACAGTTCCTGTCATTAGTCTTCCCATTTGCAATCCAAAAACTTTCTCTTTGACCTCATGTTGTGTTAATAACAACTGCAGAGGACCAATACTGCCTAAAGTGTTAACAAATTGTTTATGCGCATGTGACTGATCGTCGGCGCGAAGAATAGCAACGCACTTAGTCGTATAAGTTTTTTTTCAATTGTTCAGCGATATCAGCATAATGTGTCAAACACGCAAAAAATCGAAATTGCAAGACAGCATATGTATAGTCTTTTACAACTCCTGATTGAATTCTCTATATTGAAAGACTTGATTCTAAAATTGATGGTTAAAGGGATTAAATTATTGGTACTAGTTTTAATATGAAATCTCAGGTTAAAAGTTGAAAACAGATTCGCAATACAAGTGGCGTTCAGAAGGTAATAAAATTCACTTTAATGGAAACTCAGATAATTTAGAGGATTTAACGCAATCACTTTGGGCTATGGATAATGGTAAAGTTGACTACGCACGTGATTTAGTCATAACTGGTATTGATCGTCTCAAACATCGTTATACGCTCATTAAAATAGCCGATTCTTCAGACGGTGGATGGGATACTGCTCGCCAATATGATACAAACCCTATTGCAAGTGATTATGATGACGAATCGAAACATATTCAGGTTGACAACAGGACACTCCACAAGAAGAAAGCAAAGTAGCTCAACAAGAGACAGCAAGGAACTTCTGGACCTTCTTATGTTCCTCTTCCACCTCCGCCACCCTTTCAGTACGGCCAGCTGCCTTACTACGGCGCTTCGCCGCTTACACACGGACAGGCAGCTGGCAGGCCACAAAGAGGACCCTGTTACAACTGTGAATCCTACAAAAATTGGAGGGCACAATGTCCATTTGCCAATAACAAGACAACAACTTCCGTTACAGTAAAAGGAAATTAACCTAAGTAATAAAAATAAGTAATATTGTTGGTAGTGAGTCTATTTTTATTGATAACCAGAAATTTACACACGATTATTATGAATATGAACAAGGCGATGCAGAGATTATAGTAAAGGTAGATTAAAACAAAACTTACAGGCTTTGGATTGATATTAGAGCATACTATTTTATAATTGATACAATTAACAAGTGTGGACACAGAAAAACGTCTCGCCTGAATTCCGCATCAGTAACGAAAATAAATTTCGTCATAAGCATTACGTAAATAGCATTAATTATGAGCAGCGGCCTGTATACCAATTATTGTCACCATACTATGCATAGTTACAGAGGAACTGTCCTAATACAAAAACTTTAACGAAGTCGCTGAACCGTTAAATTGAGGTCAAGGTCAGGTGACACCTACCAGACAGTCATGTACTATTCATCAGCAACCTATATACCAAATATTGTCATCCTACCATGCTTGGTTACAGGGGAACAGCAGTAACCTAAAAACTTTAACGTAGTCACTGGACCGTGAAATTGAGGTCAAGGTCAAATGGCACCTACCAGACAGTCATGTACTATTCATCAGCAACCTATACACCAAATATTGTCATCCTACCATGTGTAGTTACAGAGGAACTGTCATAACCCAAAAAACTTTAACGTAGTCGCTGGACCGTGAAATTGAGGTCAACGTCAGGTGACACCTACCAGACAGTCATGTACTAGTCATCAGCAACCTATACACCAAATATTGTCATCCTACCATGCGTAGTTACAGAGGAACTGTCGTAACCCAAAAACTTTAACGTAGTCGCTGGACCGTGAAATTGAGGTCAACGTCAGGTGACACCTACCAGACAGTCATGTACTAGTCATCAGCAACCTATACACCAAATATTGTCATCCTACCATGCGTAGTTACAGAGGAACTGTCGTAACCCAAAAACTTTAACGTAGTCGCTGGACCGTGAAATTGAGGTCAACGTCAGGTGACACCTACCAGACAGTCATGTACTAGTCATCAGCAACCTATACACCAAATATTGTCATCCCACCATGCGTAGTTACAGAGGAACTGTCGTAACCCAAAAACTTTAACGTAGTCGCTGGACCGTGAAATTGAGGTCAAGGTCAGGTGACACCTACCAGACAGTCATGTACTAGTCATCAGCAACCTATACACCAAATATTGTCATCCTACCATGCGTAGTTACAGAGGAACTGTCGTAACCCAAAAACTTTAACGTAGTCGCTGGACCGTGAAATTGAGGTCAAGGTCAGGTGACAGGTGACTGACTGGCAAGTACTCATCATAAGCTACCTCTGGACCAAATTTGATGGACCTAGGGCTTGGGCTTACAAAGATATGAAGCAAGATGTCAAGTGTTTACGCCGCCGCCGCCGCCGCCGGATTCCCATACATATGTCTCGCCTCCAGCGACTTTCGTCGCAGGCGAGACAAAAACGGATACAAAATTCCGTTTTATTCCGAGCCGCCGTCAGAGTGTTTAGTTAACAACTTATCTGCGCTTAAGAACATTGATTTTGTTAACACTGCTATTAAAGATTTATTAGATAGAGGTTTGATAGTTCAATGTCAACACAAACCTCATGTTGTTAATCCATTGACCGTCTCAACACAATCTAACGGCAAGAAAAGATTGATTCTTGACCTACGGGCAGTTAATAGACACTTGTGGAAACAAAGTGTTAAATTTGAGGATTTTAGGACTGCTCAGCCGCATATTACTACAGGCAGCCACTTATTTAAATACGATGTTCACTCTGCATATCACCACCTTGACATATTTGAACCTCATACTGGTTATTTAGGGTTTTCATGGATGATTGACGGATGTTGCAAATTTTTAGTATTACCATTTGGCCTTAGCTCAGCTTGCTATATTTTTACGAAATTGACGAGACCTTTGGTCAAAAGTGGAGGTCAGAAGGCAAACAGGATATACCTGGACGACGGCTTGGGTATTGAACCAGATTTATCCAGGTGTGACGAGATTGCCGAACAGGTTAAGAATGACCTAATCAATAGTGGATTTGTACCCAAAGCAGTAAAGTCTATGTGGTATCCTACTAGACAGTTAATTTGGTTAGGTACTTATATTAACACTGAGTTGGGTTTTTATCAGTTTCCAGAGCATAGGATTGACCAGATTACATGTACTATAAGTAAAAGCATAGAATCACTAAAAACCGAGAAGTCTATTTTTATTAAGACGGTTGCCTCTTTAGTTGGACAAATAATTTCTACTTTCCCAGTTGTGGGCCACATTGCATACTAGTATTTAATGACTAAACATCTAACTATTGATGTAAATCGAGCTTCGTCGTGGTATTTATATACACAATTAAGCGACGATAGCATTGAACAGTTATTATTCTGGAAAGATAACTTAGGTAGTGTCAATATTAGATGAATCATGCCAGAGTATTGTTTATAGTGACACTAGTGATACAGGTTTTGGTGGATATACTGTGGAAACTCCCTATAATGTTGCGCATGGCGTGTGGTTTGATTTTGAGAAAGGTAACAGTTCTACGTGGAAGGAGTTGTCTGCGGTGCAAAAAGTTTTCAAGTCCTTAGTGAAAACGGATCAAATGGTTTACCGATAATCAAAATGTAGTCAGCATTGTCAGCAAAAGTAACACAAAGTCAATCCTACAAGCTATAGCTTTAGACATTTTTAAACTATGTTTGCAGTACAATGTAAATCTTGACATGGTTTGGATTCCTAGGGCTTTCAGTTATCGAGCAGATTATTTGGGTCGCATTATTGATTATGATGATTGGGGGATTTCTGATAGTATTTTTAGATAAGTAGATTCTAAATGGGATCCCCATGAAGTTGATTGGTTTGCGTCTGATCATAATTACAAGCTGATAGTATTTTATTCTAGGTTTTGGAATGAGCTCTTTGCAGGAGTTGATGTATTCACAGTTGACTGGTTTGGGATCAACGGTTTGTTTGTTCCGCCGATATTTTTGATACCACGAGTTCTGAATTACACGAGACAATGTAACGCTGTAGGAACTTTGATTGTGCCTTGTTGACCTTCAGCCAGTTTTTGGCCTATGTTATTTCCTACAGGTGTCGGGTTCATTAGTCAAGTGACTGATTATGTTGATTTACCTACGAGTAAATCTGATTATATAACAGGCAAAAGTAAACATTCCTTTTTTGGCAATGTTATTTGATTTTTAGAATTTTAGCTCTGCGATTAGACAATCCTTTAGTGACGTTATATCTGTTTATGCATTTTCCTTCGTGGACGTATTTGGGTTGTATGCCCGGGTTTTATGCCTAGTAAAATATGCATTTTATTCGTAAATATTAGTGCTTGATTATTGTTATTATAGGTTTCTGTTACATAGAGTATTATTTGTTTTATACATGTTTTATTGCAGGCGTACCAAACCGATGTTGAAAGTCTATCACTTACTTTATTAGAGACAGTGAATTTACTTCCAGGTTTATTATCTGATGCCAGAGCCGATGCTACAGTTAAATCGTATTATGCTGCGTTTATGCGCTGGAAGAAATGGGCTAATGACAATGGAATATTTCTTTCTGATATTTTTCCGGCTAAACCTTTTTATGTAGCTTTATATTTGTGTTCTTTAGTTCATTCGTCTCGTACATGTAATCCGATTACAGCCGCGTTTTATGGTATAAATTGGGCTCATAGATTAATCGGAAAATCGTCTTTTACTGAAGATAATGTAGTTAAGAATGTTTACGAAGGCACTAAGAGGAGGTTAGCAATAGAGATGGTAACACTGTATTTCAAGGACTAATTCAAACCTATGTCCCGTGAAAAATTTAGAATTGTATTTAGAATGGGCGAAAAGTCCGGCTTCCACACACGAATAAATTTTTAGAAATATTACTAGTTTCAAAGGTTCTTATGAGCTTCGTAAAGACAATAAACCGTTATCGTATACTCGATTTAGAGAGACATTTATTTATGCGTTTCAAGAGTTCGTCCCTGATATTAAGAAAATTGGCATTCACAGTTTGCGATCTAGTGGTGCGACTACTGCTGCTAACTTGGGTATTTCAGATAGGTTGTTCAAGAGACATGGACTTTGGAAATCTGAGACCGCTAAGGATGGCTATATGAAAGATAGTTTACAAAAGCGCATGTCCATTTCAGCTCATTTAGGTTTATGAATTGTTCAAAACAAAAATTTTAAGCATTTCCCGTTCTTTGTTTCAGCACATGACTTTGTCGTGTGGCTATCCAAATTGATATTGGTGTTTGTGTTTTATTTCTATGGTTCTAAGCATTGGGTATTTGCATATACGATATTCTAATGGTAGTTGTTTTCTTGCTCTATGGGAGTATTGTTGCCAAAAGAAATATAATTTCAATCGTTGGAAGGGACTGAATAAGAGTGAAATTAATTTCTTTTGGGTTGTCTCCCATAGAGGGTAGATATTCCCGCGGTTGCGCGAACTGTATCATTCAGCACGACAAGGCCTTATAGTGTTAGCACCTCTTATATTTTTTCATAAAAAATTTCACCATTTTTGTCTTGCGTATATATTATTTCATTATGATTGAAGTGTTGTGTGAACATAAAAAATTGCGAAGAGACTGATTTGTGTATTGAATGTTATTTGAATTTATTATTAAAAATCAGCACACGGCTTTGTCGTGTGGCTATCCAAATTGATATTGGTGTTTGTGTTTTATTTCTATGGTTCTAAGCTTTGGGTATTTGCACATACGATATTCTAATGGTAGTTGTTTTATTGCTCTATGTGAGTATTGTTGCCAAAAGAAAAGCAACTCCGACACGTTAAACACTTGACGTGAATGTTCATAAGCAGCCTTTCAGAAGATTTCATATTTGGAACTTTCGACGGGGTCCAGAAAACACATTTGACAAGCACGAAGCCAGTGCCCTAATAGACCAATAACATCTGGTTTATACACACTGATATAAGTAGGAATGAACTGCAATCATTATCCCACGAAAGTTCCAAAACGTTATATTTAGAGGCGTTTCTTTTGAAATAATTAGTTGATTCATTTTTCATATCTGAAACTTTCCCATGGCTTCCAAATCCCTATAAATATTGCAGGTGGCCAGCAATGAGAACTTCGCAGAACATGCTCATCTCGAGAATTAACATTATGTTGAACTGAAGTTGAGTGTTGTTACTCTTATGCCGTTGCTTTCGAGAAACATCCACATGCAATCTTCTGAAAACACGTTTTTATCTATTGTCTGATAATATGTTTTATCACAGTTATAGTGTTTTTAGGAAGACCGATGTAAATCACTACGAGTGCTGGTATTGGAACTATCATGGTTAGCGGAGTTAAGTTCGGCGCTTCCTAAAGAATGGGATGTCTGAGTTTAAAAGGATAAGGAAATTGTTCCAGTGGTTAGGAAATTCATCTCAATAATTTACGATTTTTTTAATCTTAATCTTCATCGCTTCAAAATCATCTACATGTAAGCTAAACATGTGGAAACGGTATCATATTTTCAAAAACTATATGAAACAAAAATGGAAAAGAGAAAAGGCGTCGGCAACAATGGTTGGGTCTCGTATTTCTTTGTGATTTGCTTATTTGGGTTGGAAATCAGCCTGTATTTAATTGACCATCGCTCACTGCGTAATTGCATCACTAAATCGAGTTCACGTGACAGCTAATTTAAACCTTTATAATAAACCGCTTTAATAAACATATATAAAATGTTTTCTTAAACTTTAAACCGGCCAAAAACGTCGAGGAAAGTTCTCTAGTAAGTATAACTCGTTGTAAATTATCGTCTTAATTGCTATAAATAATATTTTAATGGTGCATTTATTATTCCTAAACGTTTACTGAATACATGTGACGCTCCAGATGACGTGTTGTGTCTGTAATTGTGACTGATCAGTTACACACAGACAGTCTGTTCTTGATATGGTAGTCACCAGATATGTACAGACTAAAGGATTGTTCCAAAAATTATATCAAAAAATTGGGTAAACGCTAAATATGTTAGTAAACATTAAGATAATGTTTTGCTGATTATAAAGGACATGTACTATAACTTGTCTCAAATTGAAAGTTAAGCTGATTTTCAGAACATATTAACTTTGTTCTCATATTCTTTTTAATATGCAATGAACGTCAACGGTGACCCGGCGCATGTTTTAACAGGACACTAGCATCTCTTGTCTTGAAAGACTTGAAAGGGTAGATTATCTAGTAAAACGCAGAATCATAAGGATTAATATAGACAAATCGATGAAAATCAATGGTTGACTTACACCGTGTCCAAATAATACTGACTACGACTGAAGGTTATACTATAAGAAATGTTTGAAAACATTTGATGATATTAGGACTGATGTCCGGTGTGCTTAAAACAATGACACTCCAGAAATAGTTATTTCTTCTGAAAACTTGATTTCTTTGGATTACACAGTGTAATATAAATAACGTAAAAGTGAAAACATGAAATTAGTCCTCCCGTCCCCTTTTATTATGACAAACACGTATTATAAATGGCAAGAATCTGATGAAAAATTTAAAAAAATGTAATTCATATTAAAAAGCCCATGTACGGATTCAACGGTAAAAATTTATTCAGTAAATATAATAACAACCAGTTTTGCAGGAAAAGAATCCAGAGTAATTTGTGAGAACGCATGGCAATTCGAAGGAAAACTGCTTGTCAATTAAAGTTGAACCTAAACACAACTTGCTATATTTTTTTCCAATTGTTAACAACTGGTTTACTGTTCCGATAGCAGATACTATGAACTAAAATGACTGTTGTGAGGTGACATATACAAGTAAAAAATAATACTCAAAGCCAATACTTACTATATAGCTTTTTCCATTTAATATTGGTAACATCCTTACTGAAAACTTTAACACAGAAGTTGGAGTTAGACAGGGGGACATTCTTAGTCCAAATTTATTTAAAATATTTATAAATGATCTCCCAAAATATTTTTATGAAACCCCAGATACTGTTACTATAAATAATAAAGATATCCACTGCCTTTTATATGCAGATGATGTGGTAATAATGTCAACATCACAATGTGGACTGCAAAACAAATTGAATAAATTGCAAGCATTTTGTGAGGATTGGGGAATCAATGTGAATCTTTCAAAAACAAAAGCTTTGATCTTTAATAAAACTGGTAAACATTTAAAGGAAAATTTTACATTTCAAAATCAAACTTTAGAATGTACGAACCATTACAAATACCTTGGTATGGCTATAACTCCTTCTGGTACATTTCAAGAAGCTAACCTTGACCTCTATCGAAAGTCTCTAAAAGCCCTATTTAAATTAAAGGCTGAATATATTTCCCTCGGACCCAGTATCAGATCATCCATACATTTATTTGATCATACTATAAAATCCATATTGCTATATGGTGCTGATGTTTGGGGTTGTTATTTGCCTCCCTCTTTTAAATTAGAACATTTATGTGATGGGACTAAACAATCAAAATTCTCACCTTCTTCTAAAATGGATTTACATTTTATTCAATACGTAATTGGGGTTCATAAAAAAGGTTCGAGTTTTGGTGTTATGTCTGAAGTGGGTTTTAAAGCCAGTTTAAATTACTGGCATCGTATGGAAAATATCCCATCAGGTTTATTAAAAGATGCTTATTTCGAATCCAAAAATATACACGAAGGGGAGGTCAATCATGGTATTCAGCCATCTCGAATGTTTTAGATATACTTAAGACTCCAAGAGGAAAAAAAATAGTTCAAAGTCATTATTCAAACATACCATTAAGACAGATTTAAAGAGTATTTATATTGACACCTGGTACAACCACAGAGATAAATTAATAAATGAAGATGGTAAATTGAGAACTTATATTAAGATTAAAACAAACTTTGGATATGAAAAATTTCTTGATCTAGTAACTGAACTAAAACTCAGAAGGTGTATTACTAAATTTAAAATTGGGTAGATATACTAAACCCAAAACACCTACTGACGAACGAATTTGTGATCACTGTAATAACTCAGAAGTTGATGATGAATCCCATTGTTTTAACAACTGTACAAAATACTCAGACACTAGAAAAACCGTGTTTGATATCATAAAACAATCAAATAGGAATTTTTACCAGTTATCTCCATTCCATAAATTACTTTGGACATTTAACTGTGAAAATATAACCATTTTAAACTCCCTTTGTAAATTCCACTCGGAGTCTAAATTAACATAGATCTTATTAGTACTTATATACTTGATATATAAATTGTATTATCAATGTTAATTTCTTTATTTATAACTCGTATAATGCTTCTGAATCATTATTGTTTGTATTGTCACTGCCCCTTGAGGGTCCATAGTTGGTCAATAAACTTGTATTCTTGTATTCTTGTATTCTTGTAATAGGTCCATGATAGCCGGGCCACAAGTCCCATTGATTTTTTTGCTATTAGAGAGAGATACGTCTTTATCTACATGTGACCAACAGTAGACGACTACATTAACCAGTCGACCACCAAAGTGCCCCATCATATAGGATTGATAGACGTGCCACAAGTCCCTTTGATTTTTTTGCTGTTAGAGAGATACATCTTTATCTACATATCTTATATTATCCACGTGTGTACAAACGTAGATAGTATAAGATGTATCTCTCTAATAGCAAAAAAAAATTCAAAGGGACTTGTAGCAAGTCTAGGTGGAGGAAACTCTAAGCAGACGGATCAGGCCTAGAGGTTATACCTCAAGGAGGCGGTCAAGAGGGGGTCCATTAACAGGTTAACACTTTTTTATTTTTCCTAAAACAGATAACAGTAAATTCAAAATAATGATAACAGCAATTTACACGAGACAACAGAAAACAGTGAATTCAACACTTGGAAAAACAGATAACAGCAGAATGGAGAAATTTAAAGGGAATACCAGAGAAAAATCTGTCAAACAGTTAACAGTGTTCTGACTATTAACAGCAAAAAGGGTTGTTAATTTTCATATTAACAGTTAACAACAATGTTAATTTTTAAGAAACTACATAACAGCTAATGGATGAAAAAACAATTAACAGTTGGTTTATTTTCTAAAAACTAGAGGCTCCCAGGAGCCTGTAATCGCTCACCTGGAATCCAAATGACTTAAACTATATTAAAATTTTTGAAATTAACAGTTTCAGTCTAGTTGTTATAGCTTTTAAGTTACTGTGCAAAAACTAAACATTTCTTCAAAAAATTTGTTAAATACAATAACTCCTATAAGGTGCCATCGACAATTTCTGAAAATTAAATGGTTTTTAGGCATTGTCCTTTAGGGTACTTTAGAAATTTACAGTTTTACTCTACTAATAGGTGTGTTATAGAATAATTTATAATTAAAAAACTGTTCATTTGTCCAAATTCATAATGAAAGGACAATAACTCCTATAAAGAGTCATCTTGCAATTTTGGACTAAGCAATCATTTGTAGGGCTTCTATTGCTGATCATTTGTGCAATTTACAGTTTTAATCTAGCTACTATAGTTTTCAAGTTACAGGACAAAAATGGAAAATTTCATAACAAAATTGTCATTTAAGGGCAATAACCCCTATAAGGAGTCATCTGACAATTTCAGACCAATTATGAATTGTAGGGCTTTTTTTGCTGATCATTTTTGCAATTTATTATTTCACTCTAGCTGTTAAGGTTTTTAAGTTACAGGACAAAAACGGAAAATTTCATAAAAAATTGTAATGTAAGGGCAATAACTCCTATAAGGAGTCATCTGACAATTTCAGACTTAATAGTAATTTGTAGGGCTTGTATTGCTGATCATTTTTGCTATAAACAGTTTCACTCTAGCTGTTACAGTTTTTAAGTTACAGGACAAAAACGGAAAATTTCATAAAAAGTTGTCATTTATGGGCAATAACTTATTTAAGGAGTTGTCTGACAATTTCAGACCAATCAAGTGAATTGTAGGGTCTTTATTGCTGATCATTTGTACAATTTACAGTTTCAATCTAGCTGCTATAGTTTTCAAGTTACAGGACAAAAACGGAAAATTTCATAAAAAATTGCCATTTAATGGCAATAACTCCTATAAGGAGTCATCTGACAATTTCAGACTAATACAGTGAATTGTAGGGCTTGTATTGTTGATCATTTTTGCTATTTACAGTTTTACTCTAGCTGTTATAGTTTTAAAGTTACAGGACAAAAACGGAAAATTTCATAAAAAATTACCAATTAATGGTAATAACTCATATAAGGAGTCATCTGACCATTTCAGACCAATCAATTGAATTGTAGGGCTTTTATTGCTGATCATTTTTGCGATTTACAGTTTCACTCTACCTCGTATAGTTTTCAGGTTATATTGTAAATACCAAAAATTTTGTCAAAAATCGTCAAAAAGGGCAATAACTCCTACAAGACGCCAATACACAACTTCGCACTAATAGCAACTATTGTAGACCTTAATGTCATGAACAATTTGAAGTAACGGTTTTCTCTATAGCTATTATAGTTTTTTAGATAATGATCAAAAACCTGTGTTGACCCCCATGTTCTATTTTTAGTAACTGCGGCCATATTTGTCTGTTGATCAACACCCTGGGTACAAACTTGAAACTAGGAACCCTAAGGATGATTGTGGCCAAGTTTGAAAAAAATTGGACCAGTGGTTTCAGAGGAGAAGATTTTTGAAAAAGTTTACGACGGACGACAGACGACGGACGACGGACGCCAAGTGATAGCAAAAGCAAACATGGACCTTCGGTCCAGGTGAGCTAAAAAAGGTTATCAGACGTGTAAAAGTGCCTAAAACACACTAACAGAAAAGATCTTGCCCCCATCCCCCCTCAAGGGCAACAGCTCTAGATGTTCTAAGCTGACACGAGGTCTATTTCAAAGGTAGGACGACTTATAATTTGGAAATCTGTGTATACAGTGGAAATTACAGCGACATTGTTTGATTAGCTCATTTGTCATAATTGTCTTAACTATGTGGGGCCTCGGTGGCCGAGTGGTTAAGGTACTTCGTCTACTATTGATCACGTGGTCTGTCAACACTGAGGTTGCGGGTTCGAGTGTCACTGCGGGCAGGGTGTACTCGACTCCAATATTAATTGACAAGGTTTGCCAGTTTTCCTACCGAAGGTCGGGGTTCTCTCCGGGTACTCTGGCTTCCTCCCTCAATAAAAACTGGACACCATGAAATAGCTGAAAAATTGCTGTAAGTGGCGTTAACATCATTCAAACAAAAAATCTTAACTATATATCAGTAGCATGTTTTTTGCATTTCTAAAGATCTAATACTGAAGTGCAATCAAACGTTAGGCATCTATTAATAAATATAGATATATAATTTTTCAGGTGGGGAAAAATGTTTTATTTTATCCCACTTTCGTATTATTCACAGTGGTATTATTCTCGGAGACCAATCCACAAGGGGGGGGGGGGAGACAACTAAGGATACTTTTAGGTACAGGTCTGCGGACGGAGATGTGAACAACCACCCTATTCATATATTTTAGAACGTTACAAAACGGGACCTAAAGAGGCTCCCAAGTGGAGCCACCCCCTCAATAAATAACATAGATTCATACATTTTTTTATTTATGCTGGGTATATCTTGGTTAAAAATTTAAAGTGTGAATTGAAACAAATAGATGTTCATTTGCATGCATCACTTCAAATACAATTAATAAGGTAGATTTATATGTGTATCAGATAAAATTAGAGCATTTCTAAAATTGTTTTAACCTTTTAATCTATAAATAGTTTATCATTACCTCGTACAGAATATTAAGGAAGTTTAAAAGGCGGACATATTGTAACGGAAAATGGCCACCTCACTTCCTATAGAGAAAGGACAAGTACATAAAGTTTGTGAATTATGTGAAACTGTCATAAAAATTAATTGGAAATGCATTAACTGTAACCTTCTTATGTGCAATAAATGTAAAGAACGGGTTCATAGTAAAATTAAATCTGCTGAACAACATAAAATCATAGACATCAAGGAGGTAGGAAAACATTCTGAGGAACTGGACTTTGGTAATATTAAATGTGAAGACCATGATGAACAATCTTGTGTGATGTTCTGTCAGTCATGTGACCAACTTGTCTGCATACAGTGTATGGCTGGAGTTCACAATGGCCACAGATTTGTACAGATAAATGAAGGGTATAAGATTAAAATTAAAAATGCTAAAGAAATACAAAAACAAATAAAAAACTGCATAGAAGAACTAGGTAATGGAGAATCAAAAATCAAGTCATTGAGAATAGATGAAAATTCAAAATACACAGAAACCAAAGATTTAATACAAGCTCAGAATGCTGCTTTGAAAAGAGAAGTTGATAAGTATACTGAAAAATGTATCAAAGAATTAGATCAGAAATGGACAACTTTACAGAATTCCATGAACAAAGAGGAACTTAAAATTACAGCAATGAAGACAAGAAAAGAGGACCAGAATAAAAAAGCAGGGGCAATAATCAACTCCAAAGATGCAGATCAAGTCTTCAAAGAAAGTAAAATAATGGGGACATTAATAAAAGAAGCCATGGAACCAGTTAATCTTCTCTTCACCACAATGCCTATGTTCTCACCAGGGGAGATAACTGAATACAATTTTGGATCATTACAAGATGTTCCAACAGATTTATTACTAAACATTAATCAACAATTTATAACTGATACAACAAAAGTGTTCGATCTCACAACATGCCCTGATGGTTCTCTCTGGATAAGTGACCAGAATGTATTACAAAAAGTAAAACCAGAAGGAAGAAATTTGAATGTGGTATCTAACTTTAACATTGAGACCACTGGTATGGCATTAACTCCAACTAATGACCTCCTCCTGTTTACTGAGGATGCATCAAGGTTGAAACAGATCAGTGGCAGCAGTGGACAGGTTACAGACTCTGTATACAGTGTAGATTCTTTATTCCTTACAGCTGTCCATGTCACTAGTGATTACAAAGTCATAGTTGGAGCTGGTTATGATTGTAAAGAAGTAGTAATCAGGATGGATAAAGAAGGTAAACATGAGAAGACTTACGAAGATGATAGAAACAAACAACCAATATTTACTGCTGTTGCACACATTGCTACTACCACCAATGGCACAATATTTGTGGTAGATGAGGTGTCATCAGATGAAAGTAGAGTAGTAGTCCTAGGACAGGATGGTGATGTCATCAATACCTACACAGGCCATCCAAAGGTCAACAATGATTACAAACCATTCAGTCCAGTGTTTGCTATTAGAACTCCTTCAGACAACATCATTGTAACTGACACGGACACATCCACCCTCCATATACTGAACAGTGTGGGACAACTGATTACATTCTATAATACTGAAAACATTGGAATACTACGGCCATTCTCTCTTAGCTTCACCAACTCAGGTCAGCTGTATATAGGATGTTCTATACCAGAAGACAGCACAGACAAGGCCAAGTTATATGAATTGGACAGATCACAGATATTAGTACCAGTATCAGAACATTAACAAGTATGTTGTTTCCTGATTAACACTTCTCCTTATTTTTACAAAAACATTTTTCCTAATTAAGGTAGCAATAATTATTGTCAACATAATATTTGTAAACATAGTTTTCTATAGCTAGAAGTCAAAATATCATATGCTCCCCATATAATAACTATAGTTCAGGATCACTGTAAAATTACATTATTTGTGTCCTGTATTTTTAATATTAACAAACCAATATGCTATTAGCAGTTTAAAATGTATTAGCAGTATATATCAATTTAGACAAGGACACACTGCAATCAGATCTGAAGTTTTGTGCATAACAACCATAAAATGTATATTTTAATATCTTTATAAAGATGACATTTGTGTTCTATATTAATTTGAAATTTTTTATTTTACAGCCATGAAGAAATCATGTTTTGGATGAAGTGTTGTTGGGTGAAAAAACACTAATTTAACTTTTATTATACATAAGTTATGGCGTTAGATAAAATTGGCAGGTTATGTTTGATATAAATGTAAAAACTTTAAATTTCAAATTTCTGCAATTTAGTACAAAAACTAAGATTAAGTTGTGGAATATTCAAACGATGTAAATATTCTTATGTCTTATTTGTAGATAATTGACTTGTTTGTATATTTTAATATGTCTGCTTAATATAAATTAACATATTGAGATGATTATTTAAATATCTGGGGTTTTTTTAATTTTGACTTAGGTCTTGACAGACCTTTACATGTACAAATAGATTCTTGATAAGTTATAAATATGCCAATACTATTATTACTGATTTGATTTCTTTAGACTTCTCTAGAAGGAACTGTTATCCTATGCGTTGTCTGGTGATTATAATGCACGATCTGCAGTCAAGAGCACTATATCTGAACAGACAGCACTATAGGAAAACAGTTCACAAGGGAGAAGTCTAAAATACTTTTAGTACATTACACACTATTGAGGATAAAGTAACAAGAATAAATCAGTAACCTTAATTAAACTATGGTGAATGTCAATCGCTTGTGAAAAATAAGATTTTGATAGACCACAACAGAATCATACCATAGGCACCATCTGAATTTTTAGAAAAAGACTACTAAAATTCAGCATTAACAAGATTTTATATCATTTACTGATAATAAATAATTGTTACACTTACTGAAATTAAAAGCTTGTGAATGCCTTATGTTAAAAGCCATAAACAAAGGTTGAGGGAGATAATTCTAGCTGAACATCTAGTAAACTAGAGGCTCCCAGGAGCCTGTAATCGCTCACCTGGAATCCAAATGACTTAAACTATATTAAAATTTTTGAAATTAACAGTTTCAGTCTAGTTGTTATAGCTTTTAAGTTACTGTGCAAAAACTAAACATTTCTTCAAAAAATTTGTTAAATACAATAACTCCTATAAGGTGCCATCCACAATTTCTGAAAATTAAATGGTTTTTAGGCATTGTCCTTTAGGGTACTTTAGAAATTTACAGTTTTACTCTACTAATAGGTGTGTTATAGACTAATTTATAATTAAAAAACTGTTCATATGTCCAAATTCATAATGAAAGGGCAATAACTCCTATAAAGAGTCATCTTGCAATTTTTGGACTAAGCAATCATTTGTAGGGCTTCTATTGCTGATCATTTGTGCAATTTACAGTTTTAATCTAGCTACTATAGTTTTCAAGTTACAGGACAAAAATGGAAAATTTCTTAACAAAATTGTCATTTAAGGGCAATAACCCCTATAAGGAGTCATCTGACAATTTCAGACCAATTAAATGAATTGTAGGGCTTTTTTGCTGATCATTTTTGCAATTTATTATTTCACTCTAGCTGCTATGGTTTTTAAGTTACAGGACAAAAACGGAAAATTTCATAAAAAATTGCAATTTAAGGGCAATAACTCCTATAAGGAGTCATCTGACAATTTCAGACCAATCAAGTGAATTGTAGGGTCTTTATTGCTGATCATTTGTGCAATTTACAGTTTCAATCTAGCTGCTATAGTTTTCAAGTTACAGGACAAAAACGGAAAATTTCATAAAAAATTGCCATTTAAGGGCAATAACTCCTATAAGGAGTCATCTGACAATTTCAGACTAATACAGTGAATTGTAGGGCTTGTATTATTGATCATTTTTGCTATTTACAGTTTTACTCTAGCTGTTATAGTTTTAAAGTTACAGGACAAAAACGGAAAATTTCATAAAAAATTACCATTTAAGGGCAATAACTCATATAAGGAGTCATCTGACAATTTCAGACCAATCAAGTGAATTGTAGGGTCTTTATTGCTGATCATTTGTGCAATTTACAGTTTCAATCTAGCTGCTATAGTTTTCAAGTTACAGGACAAAAACGGAAAATTTCATAAAAAATTGCCATTTAAGGCCAATAACTCCTATAAGGAGTCATCTGACAATTTCAGACTAATACAGTGAATTGTAGGGCTTGTATTGTTGATCATTTTTGCTATTTACAGTTTTACTCTAGCTGTTATAGTTTTAAAGTTACAGGACAAAAACGGAAAATTTCATAAAAAATTACCATTTAAGGGCAATAACTCATATAAAGAGTCATCTGACAATTTCAGACCAATCAAGTGAATTGTAGGGCTTTTATTGCTGATCATTTTTGCCATTTACAGTTTCACTCTACCTTGTATATTTTTCAGGTTATATTGTAAATACCAAAAATTTTGTCAAAAATCGTCAAAAAAGGGCAATAACTCCTACAAGAAGCCAATACACAACTTCGCACTAATAGCAACTATTGTAGACCTTAATGTGCTGATCAATTTGAAGTAACGGTTTTCTCTATAGCTATTATAGTTTTTTAGATAATGATCAAAAACCTGTGTTGACCCTCATGTTCTATTTTTAGTAACAGCGGCCATATTTGTCTGTTGATCAACACCCTGGGTACAAACTTGAAACTAGGAACCCTAAGGATGATTGTGGCCAAGTTTGAAAAAAATTGGCCCAGTGGTTTCAGAGGAGAAGATTTTTGAAAAAGTTTACGACGGACGACGGACGACGGACGCCAAGTGATAGCAATAGCTCACATGGACCTTCGGTCCAGGTGAGCTAAAAAAGTGTGGGAATTCATGAACCTATAGTATAGTACCTTTGGGAAATCTTAGAGAACTGGTATAGTACCTGTCGTTATGTATAGTCTCTTTGGGAAGATTAAGCCAACACTGTTCAAAAATAGTCAAGACAAATTATCCAATGAAAAACTTTAATTTAGATGTGCTATGTACAAAAACTACATATGTGTTTAAGTCAACTGTAGTAATTATTAAATTCTTGTTCATATATACATGTACATATAATAACTTTATACTTGCCTAAAGTTTTGTTTTTTTAAAAGTTTGCTTTTTTCAAAATCTGATAAATTATTCTTGAATGTTATTATTTTTGTTGTTTATGAAGAAAGACTTATTATTGTAGCTGCTTTACAGATTGTATGGGTTGGTAATATTTTCATGTACTGGTACATTGAATATTTTAACTTTTGAGAAATAAGGATACTTGATTTTGGCCTCTCAGAAATTTACTCTAGGGTGTTACATTTTTTATGCCTCTAATTTTTCGAAGTACTGTTAGTTACAAAAATCATTCCTTTTTGTAATGGCAGGGCTTGTTTTATTTCTGTGTTTTTCATGCAGTTTTGATTTTCAATCCCCTTGTTGTCAGTGGCATAGGACTGTCATTGTTTATTCTATATTTTCAAATAATTGTATTCATATAGAAATATGGTATAGTTTTTAGTTTATTATGTTATGTTAATGTTTGTTATGTAATTGTTTGTATGGGCATGCATTACTTTACTGTTTTTCAGTCTATATTGATGTTAACATGAGTCTTTGATTAAATTTCCTACTTACATATGAGAATTAAAACATTTCTGGAAATCACTCACATTTGGTTGTCACTTATGGTTTAAAGGTTTCTCTCCTTGACAGCATGTTACTAATGTATGGTTTAATATTTATACCCCCCACAAACTTGTTTGTGGGGGTGGAGGTATATAGGAATCACCCTGTCTGTCTGACCATCTGTCCACATCCCTTGTAAGCGCAACTCCTCTTAAACCGCTTGATGAAATTTAAGGAAACTTAGCATAAAGGAAGTACATTATATGTAGATGTGCATGAAGGATTTTTATTGACCTCGGAATATCATTAAGGGGAGATAATTGCACTTGAAAGCGAAGCGGGGGGTATCGCTTTGTGAGCGTGCTCACAGTCGACACTTGTTTGTAACTTAAACACAGTGCCGAGTGATAGTTTGTTTTAACCTTTCAAACCATGACAACGTAGTAATCATTTGCCCCTTATACACAATATGTATAGTTCATGCTGATGTATAGTTTAATTGTTTGCCCCTATGATACACTGCAGGCATATAGTTGTCTGAGCTGTTTGAACACTATGCTTATATAGGTTCAATTGCTTCTTTTACACTAACATCCTCAGTGGGTTTGATATCACATTTATTCCATTTATCAGCTATATACTGGCAATCAGCTGTTATTGTGAGAGTAAGCCAACACACTTAATGAAAACCCACAACCTTCGGCAGGTAAACTGACACTCCTTGTAAATAAGAGCTGGAGTCGAGCACACTCTGCCTAACTACCTTAACCACTTCCGTTGCCCTATCATTCTATAATCTCAACATAAACATTTGGCTGTAGTATTGATACTCAAAACCTGAAAACATCAGTTTACAATTCTGAATAAGTACGTCTATGAAGAAAGTATTATGGTATACAAATGTCAGACCGTCAGCCGTCCACATGTGCCACTGTATCTTGAGAATGCCTTCACAGATTTTCTTGAAGCTGCACAGTTTTTATTTATGTTACTTTATGTTACTTTATGTTACATGGTCACTTTATACCTTTTGGTAAATTTCTGATCTATCGTTATGGGACTTTATTCATGAATAAAGGGGGAATTTTTTTGTTTTGAGACTGCAACTCCAATAGGTGTTAAAGAACTTCTTGAAGGTTTGAGGACTTGTTTATTTTGATTGATGCGAGCTTTCTTTAGTTTTTTTGGTAAAATTTTGATGTTTTGTTTTAGAGTTATGGTACTTTGTTCATCATAAAAGGGGGGAATTTTAGTTTTCAGACTTCAAGTCCAAAATGCTTTCATGAAGTTGCTTGAAAGTTTGAGAAATTGTTTATTTCCATAGATGCAAGTTTCCTTTATTCTTGGTAAATTACTTTTTTTTATTGATTAAGTGACTTTGTAAAAAGGGGTGGGAAGAGGGCATTTTATTTTTTTGTTGTTTTCAGACTGTAATGAAATAAATCTTTCATCAATTTTCTAAAAATTCGGGGGCTTTGTTGATATTCATCAATATGATTATGTCTCATAACTGCAGATAGAATTATACATCCAAGATGTATAGCTCTTGTCCTTGTATTTTAGGACAAGAGTATCAGCTGTTTATTAACTTAAGCTATCTCCCTTGGTGTAAAAAATATGATATCATATAGCCCCATTATTAGCAGGGTTTTTTCCTTTTACAATTTTCTCTTATCAATTAAAATTCTATGTGTAAAACTAAAGGCTTCCAGGAGCATGTAATGGCTTACCTGCCACACAAGATGTCTTTAGCAATTTACAGTTTCAGTCTAGCTGTTAAAGCTTTTAAGTTACTATGCAAAAACTAAAAATGCCAGCTTTTTAAAAAAAATTTTTTTAATAATGCCAGTTATTTTTTGGTAAAATTTTGATGTTTTGTTTTGATTTAGGGAAATAACTCCTATAAGGTGCCATCAAACAATTTCTGAAAAATTAAATGATTTGTAGGCCTTGTCCTTCAGGTTAATTTAGTTATTTACAGTTTTACTCTAGTGTTTTGATAGACTTTAATTTAGAACACAAAACATATTATTTTGTCAGAATTCATCACAAGGGGAAAACTCCTATAAGGAGTGGTCTGACAAACATGTGTTTTGTAGGCATTGTCTTTTTGACCATTTAAGCAATTTACAATGTCAGTCTAACTCTTCTAGTTTTTAAGTTATATTGTAAAAACTGAAAATTATATCAAAAATCATAATTTAAGGGCAATATACCACACAGGAAATCAACGTCTGACTCATAGGAACTGTTGTAAAGCTTAATATGCTGATTAATTTGAGGTAACAGTTTTCCCTATAGCCTTTAAAATTTTTGAGATATTGACCAAAAACGGATGTTGACTCCTATATTTTATTTTTATTAACAGCGGCCATCTTTTCCATTGATTAACACCCCGAGTACAAATTTGAAACTAGGTACATAAGGATGATTGTGGCTAAGTTTGAGAAACATTGGCCAAGTGGTTACCGAGAAGATTTTTGAAAAGTTTACGGTGGAAGACAGACAAAAGGCACCAAGTGATGGCATAAGCTCACATGGACAAGGTGGGCTAAAAACCTCTAAATTTGACCTCCCAAAAAGATCTTTTAAGCAAACTGAAATTTTAAACTTCTTATGCAAAAATGAATTTTGGTTGAAACTAGATATGTGAGATGGTAACCATCTCTGTGGGCCCCGCGGACCTTAAGGTCAAGGTCAAAGGTCATCAACCATGCTATGTGACACATCGCCTTGATATTATCTACCCACATTCCAAATATCAAAAGCCTACCTCGAAAGATAAAAAAGTTACAGCCCGGACATGAATTTGTCATTCAGAAAGCAATAATGTGACCTAAGGTCAAAGTTCAAGGTCAAAGGTCAGCAACCATGGTATGCGACACATCGCCTTGATATTATCTACCCACATTCCAAATATCAAAAGCCTACCTCAAAAGATTAAAAAGTTACACCCCAGACACGATTAGTTTCGGACAGACGGACGGACGGACAGACTGATCACTATAGGGCGTCCGCCACAAAGTGGCAGGGCCCTTATAATCCGCAGAAAACAAACAAAATGTTTAACCTCCCTTTTTAATTTTTGAAAGCTTTTTGTAAAGGGCTATCAAAAACAGATCTGTACACCACGAAGAGTACCGATACTATTAAGTGCTAGCTAATGCCAGTTAAGTTACAATTTATAATTTGTTTTTAAGCCTGTTAAGTAGTGTGAATGTTAAAAATTAAACCCTGAGAGAATATTAGTTTCTACAGTATCATCATGTATAGTCCAAATTGGTCTATTGTATGCACCCCTTTCTCTGACCAAAATATTTTTGGCCTTGTTGCACCAAGTGCAAATCCAGGTTACAGTATGGTGAAGTCTGGTGTGCGGGCAGGGATAATAGGGTATCTATTTTGTGTAATCAACTCCATCCAAAGTTATCAAACTAGAACTCTGAAACTAAATGTAAAGATTGCACATGTGTTGAAGTTTGGCACCTGCTATTATGGAAGTGTTCCATGATTATTTTCTGAATTTTTCCAGACTTCATGGGAACTTAGAGAGTCATTTTTCAGAACATTTGCAGAAGATGTACCTATTTTGAGTAATCAACCCTCCTACATTTTTAACAAAACTTTCTCCCAACAAATTGTAATCCATTACCTATTTATTAAGGCACTTACTTTTCAACGTCATTTCAGACTTGCGATTGTTCACCACTGATGTAGAAAAATGTGTTGTTTACGAAGTATTACTTCCTGGTATATTCTAAATCTGATTTGTGGTTTGTGTGACATGTAGACAATGTAATATGTAGCCATGCACAAAAAAAAAAAAAAACACACAATAAATAAACACATATATGCACAGGGAAATTTTGTTCACGTGAATTTCACATGAAATTAATGTGAAATTCACGTGAAAAATTTAACGTTAAATGAGCAATTTAACGTGAATTTCACGTGAAGTTCACGTGAAAAAATGTTCTCAACATTTTTAATGTTCTTTAACTTTCATGCAATTCTATAAATATTTAGAAATAAATTCTCATTTTTCAGAATTTTCATGTGAAATTCACGTGAAAAAGTTAATGTGAAATTCAAGTGAGTTTCACATGATATTAACGTGAATTTCACGTGAAATTCATGTTAAATATATTTCACGTGAAATTCACGTTAATATGCTCGTTTAACGTGAAAATCATGTGAACTTTTCACGTGAAATTCACGTTAATCCTGATTTCATGTGAATTTCACGTGAACAATATTTCCCTGTGTACAATCATATGATTTTATATTTATTCAATCTATTAGAACTTTGCAAAATTACACAAAGATTTGTTTTGATCATAAATATATTTAAGACAATATCACGATGTTTTCAGGCTCTAGTGCCATAAAAAC
Source organism: Limnoperna fortunei (assembly GCA_944474755.1). Lineage (NCBI taxonomy): Eukaryota > Metazoa > Mollusca > Bivalvia > Mytilida > Modiolidae > Limnoperna > Limnoperna fortunei. Next base: position 12,390,663 of record OX104118.1, on the reverse strand, counting down.
TCTTTCAGAGAAATTTTTTATTAATCTCTCAGATCTGTAGATTATATTTGTTTAGATTTAAGAATAGTATCCTGAACATTAGAATAACTGCATTAAATGTAGTTAATACTGATATATGATAGCACTTAATGTATGATCTAGTCCACCAACCCAATATATCTATTTCAAAGTGTTACTAGTAACAATCAACTTTACAAATAATATATTGTGAATGATACAAAACTAATAATTATTTATATAAGCTGAATTTATTTTTTACTCTTAATGTAGCCATTATGTCATATTTTAATTTTTTATTTTTGTGACACTTAAATAAACAACTAAATCAAGTTTTCATGTCAATTTTGATGATTAAAATGTAGTCATACTTTGTGTTTGTTAGAATTAAATTAGAAATAAAATAAAAATTTAGTTCTGTGTAAATTAATTTATTTAGTGGTTTCAACAAAATTGCATTTGTCCATGTGGTTATACAATGAACAAGTATAAAAAATGTTGAAATAGAAGCATTTATATTCAAGATGGCTGCCTGAGTTTAAATGGAACATCATTAGCAGAAGATATTTGTGTAGGTTGACCTACTAAAAGACCTTTAGCTTACAAAATAACATTTGTTATTAAGTTGCAAAGTAAGAACTAAATAAAAGGTGTCTGTTTCTTTATATATATGAATATGATTAGCATATATCATACTAATTTTCAGAACAGTGTGTCGAATATAATGCTGAATATTACTTAAGATTACAGTACAAAATGTTTGTAAACAAGAAAGATGTCTGAGGGATATGTGCTTAAAAAACAAATAAAAAAAAACACTTCAGAAAGATTTTTCCATGGCTGTTTTCTTGGGATTTATACAACTGAATATGACAGGATTTTAACAATGACATTTGTAGGAGCATTGCCCCTTTTTTCTGCATTCACATGAAATGGCTGATGTCTGCTTGGTTAAAATGTTTAAATGGATTTCAAACAAGAACACTTGATTCAGAGTCATCAGTTTGAGTGGACATTGATCGTCTGACGGCAGGTGTCTGGGTTGCTATACTGTTAACAGTGACAGGAGTACGAGATATGCCTCCTAACATGTGTAATAAATTACGACGACTGATTGATGAACTTGTACTGGTTTCCTCTCCTTCTTCTGTTACCTTTAGTGAACTGAAAATATAACATAACAAAACTTGTGACTACAAAGTCCAACACTAGTGAAAAGTCACTTTCTATTTCAGAGATAGATTATTTAAGGATTGTTTTCGATTGCTGGTTAGATTATTGGATATAGACGACTTAGGGTCGGTTAATACCAATAAACCGTGAATGTACAGCGTAAACCCACCCAAAGTCGTATATATCAAATAATCTAACCACCAATTGAAAACAATTCTTATATTTTAAATTCAATATTATAAAAAGAAATAATAAAAATGATATTTTACTAACAGTCAAATAATATTTGCAATTCACAATTATTATTGTCGTCACTTGGTGTGTGCGGAAGAATTCATGTTTAGTCATCAATACTTTTAATTATGACGTCAACAATCAGTCATGTGCTGAAATACCAAGTTAGGTTATATAAAACGGACAATGTTGCTCGGCAATTGAGTATTTAAATGAAATTAAAATACTGTAATATGTATAACAAATGTTTTAAAATTTTGAAGTGGCTCTAAGAGGATGCTTTCAATGGCAATATTGGTTTTTAAAACTAAAAAGATTTTTTCCAAAACAATACACTAGAAGCAAATAAAATTGAAATAAAAATATACCTGGTATGCTCATCATTTTATTGAATATACCTATACCTTTTAAGCAAAAAAACATTATGAAATCTTAATAAAATTGCATTGTTCCAGTCTGAAATGTCACTTTGTGTATATGATGTCTGATTTCTAATTGTGACATCACAGCGGGCTCTATGCTTATTAGAAACCTAATGTGTTGTCAAAGAGTATAAAGGACGCCTTATTAGAATTGCTAATTTGCTGGTTTTCTTTTTGTTTTTTAGAGAAAACTAACATGGGATAATTTTATCTTGCTTAATATTCTTTAATATGAAATTAAACACATCAATTAATAAATCAAATTATGATTATTATTGTTTGAGTAGTGGTCAAAATTTTTCAAGTCAAACCATGGTGCATTATTTTAAGGGAAAGAAAATTATTTGATTTAATTGACCTTTTTGAATAAGTATCGCTTGCAAATGTAATAAATAAGACGGATTCACTCTAGTTGTACTGTTAAAATATTAAAGTGTCAGGTAAATTTAAGCATTTCTTGAGGTGGGTTTAAATTTGTTAAATTTAAATTTGACACTAACCTTTAATTGATTTGACCTTTTACCTGTATTGAACAAGGAATGTATAAATAGCAACCATATTTGGGCTAACTGACAATGACATTCTCACTGTCTATACAGAAATAACATTTCCTTAAAGTTTGTGAATTATGTAAAATTGATATCAAAATTAACTGGAAATGTTTAAACTGTAATTTGCTTATGTGCACCAAATGTAAAGATACAGTTCATGGTAAATTTAAATCTGCCGATATACACAAGATAATAGAAATAAAGGAGGAAGGAAAACATTTAGATGAATTGGATTTTAGTAATATTATCTGTGAAGATCATGAAGGACAAACTTGTGTCATGTTCTGTAAGTCATGTGATCAGCTGGTCTGTCCTGGATGTATGGTTGAAGTGCACAATGGTCATGGGCTAGTGCAAATAAGTGAAGGTTACAAAATTCAAATAGTAAATGTGAAAGAAATACAACAGCAAATGAAAAGTCATATAGAAGAACTAACTAATGGAGAATCCAAAATTAAGTTAAAAAAATATGAACATTTCAAGTATACAGAAACCAGGAATCTAATACAAGCTCAGAATGCTGCCTTGAAACTAGAAGTAGATAAGTATACTGAAAAACTTATCAAAGAATTGGATCAGAAATGGGAAACTTTACAAAATTCCATGGAGGAAAAGGAACTTTAAGTTGTGGCCATGAAAATAAAACAGCAGGATCAACATGCAAAAGTAGATGAGATAATAAATTCTAGGGTTGCAGATAAAGTCTTCAAAGAAAGTAAACAACTGGGAAAATTAATCAGAGAAGCTGTGGAACCAGTTAAGCTTGACTTCTCTACAATGCCAAAGTTCATACCAGGGGAGATAACTGAATACAATTTTGGATCATTACAAGATGTAACTAATGAACAGATCTGGTACATGTCCTTAATATTCATCAGCAATTTACTACTGATGTTAACAGAGTTATGCATCTATTGTCTTGCCCTGACAATTCCTTATGGATAGGGGATGACAATAAAATACATCAAGTAAAACCAGAAGGAAGTAATTTGAAGGTGATATCTAACTTTAACATGGAGGTCTATGGCATGGCATTAACTCTGTCTAATGACCCACTCCTGAATACTGAGGAACCGTCAAGGTTGAAACAGATCAGTGGCAGCAGTGGACAGGTCACAGACTCTGTATACAGTGTAGATCCATTATTCCTTACAGCTGTCCATGTCACTAGTGATTACAAAGTCATGGTAGGAGCTATGACCCCTGGACCAGCATTCCCAGTTAATGGAAGACGAGTAGTAATCAAGATGAATAAAGAAGGTAAACATGAGAAGACATATGAACACGACAGAAACAAACAACCAATATTTACTTATGCTGAACATGTTACCAGCACCACCAATGGGACAATATTTGTAGTAGACCAGTTATCAAAAGACTACAGTGGTAGAGTAATGGTTTTAGAACATAATGGTGATGTCCTCAATATTTACACAGGCCATCCAGAGATCAACACTGATGACAAACCATTCAAACCAGTGTATGCTGTGACAACTCCATTTGACAACATCATTGTAACTGACAAGGACACACACACCCTCCATATCCTGAACAGCGTGGGACATCTCATTACATACTATAATACTAAAAGCATTGGAATACAACATCCATTATCTCTCAGCTTCACCACCTCAGGTCAGCTGTTTATAGGATGTGATACACCAGTAGACAGTACAGACAAAGACAAGATATATATATAGTGGACATATCACAGATATAAGGACCTGTAACAATATACTATTAATTAAATATCGATTCATTTTCTGGATTAATTTTAATGTAAAAGATTCAATCAATTTGCATTAATCTTGTTTTAGGACATGGCTTAATTACATGTAAGATAGCATCCCAAGATTTCATTTGATTGATTGATTGGATGATAGGTTTATGCTCAGCAAGCAGTACTTCAGCTCTATTCAGAACTAGAACATGTAAACAAACAATAAATAAATGGAAAAAAGGGATGGGACAGGGAACACAATTTTGACTGCCACTGCCAAAGTTTGGAGTATTGGGTAGGAGCGATAATTTAGTGGCTACAATGAGCCTACTATTTTTTCAAAATCTAGGTAAGGGGTCTTTATCATGCAAGGAGCATGACACTCTCCAAACATGTAATCCACTTTCTGTAAAACTTTCCTTATTATGACCTAACAACCCCCAACTAAAGGGTCTTGCCTATCCTTCACTCAGGGACACACTGGGCTGCTCATGATAGAAATTATTCAGAAAAAGCCAAGTAATTTAATACTATCATTCAAATGATCTGAAAGTTTTGTACACAACTGTCTGTTACAACACTTCACTACAACAATAAATATCATATAAACAAATATGGACACAGAAAAATATATTGCCTGCATTCCACATCAATAACAAAAAAAAAAAATTTTGTCATGAGCATCACTTAAATTGCATTAAATTGTTATCAGCAAATATACCAAATATTGTCATCCTACCTAGCATGGTTACAGAGGAACTGCCCTAATTTAAAAACTTTAATGTAGTTGCTGGACTGTGAAATTAAGGTCAAGGTCAGGTGACACCTACCAGACACCATACAGTCATGTACCATTCATCACCAACCTATATACCAAATATTGTCATCCTACCATGCATGGTTACAGAGGAACTGCGTTTATCCAAAAACTTTAATGTAGTCACTAGACCATGAAATTGAGGTCAAGATCAGGTGACATTTACCAGACAGTCTTTTACTATTCATCAGCAACCTATATTACAAGGTCAGGCAACGGGTGACTGACTGGCAAGTACTCATCATACACAACCACTGGACCTAGAGCTTAAGCTTACAAAGATATAAAGCAAAGTGTCAAGTGTTTACACCGCCGCCATATATATGTCTCGCCTCCAGAGACTCATCGCAGTCGAGAAAATAACATATAGATGGAGAATGATAGATCAGATTGTTACCCTGAGAAAAACATTGTCAACCGAGGTTCACAATGTGTTTTTGAAAGGAACTAATCTGACCTATAACCCTAGTATCTATATGATACTGAATGTTTTAACATTCTAATTGATCAGTATGCAATTTATACATGAAATGAGTAGCTTATAAATTTCAAAAAGTGTGTGATTTGTTGATTTTGAATTTTTTTTCTTCAAGCAAGGTTAACAGCACTCTGCAGCCTCCAAAACCAGAAACAGAATTAAACCTATGTGAAACATTTATGCCAAATTCTCTGAATCAGACATTTTTCTTTAATGAAAAATTATGTTCCTTTGGAAATTATGAACCCTTTGTTTAAAGTTGTTATCTTTGTATGGTACAGCATATGGGTAAATTGTTTATGGAGCCTTAATAAACAGACACTCAAAATACTTTCACTATGGATGTACCATTGATGAAAACATTTGTTGTAACATGCAGCAAATTTTATAATAGCATAACAAGTTGTCCACAATATTTGTTTGAACAGTTTTTTCTATTAACTATTGCAATTGTAATCAATAGTATTTGTTTTTATTCACTATAAATACCAACTACAGTTCACTGATATATCAATATTATATGTACCCTAGGGCATGGAAGGTTATTATTTGTTCATTATGTTGATTCAATAGAGATAATCTTTAAATCCCTTACCAAGAACATTGTTTATTTAGCTATCTAATTGACCCAAGAAACTTTTCTACCAACAGATCACAGTATGATCTGTGAAACAAAGAGTTAATGCATAATGTTCAAGGCATTTTGATATCAACTCACTTTAGACATGACAGGACCTGATGTGTAAGTGAGTGATTACAAATTTCAGTAAGTAATTATTTAATCCTTTGACTTGAAAATATGCGAGTTATATTCAGTGTTACTGTGCTATAAATTCTTTCACATACACAGTTTATGTAGCAGAGGAGTGCATACCACCTAGGAATCAACATAACATCCAGCAAACATGGTCAAGAGAAAAAGAAGCGATTCCTCAATTTGTAAAACCTCTGAGCCGATGTCTATATATGAGGCTGTGGTCATTAACTGGTACGACTCCGACAAGTTTCAACATGAATCTCACTTAAACGAGAGGATGAAAGAATTCACCAGACAGATCACCAAAGACAAGTTTAAGTACTGCAAGTATGAATTAAGAAATCGTAAAAAGGCTGCAAGAATGATGGAACTACACGATTCATTGCAGGAAAGGAAAACAATTCTCTTAAAAATTTTAGCAAAAATGGATGCTATTTATTCATCTCTGGTACAAATTAATGAGATGAACATTTTCAGAAGAAATTTCTTAAATGAAATTGAAGAATTAATAAGGATTAATAAGTCAACAAATAATTAGTGAACAAAAGGAAGTTCCAAAAACAGGAAATTCAAAGACATTTTTTACTGCAATCAATACAGAGAGACATCAGAATAAGATTATTGTGTAAACAACAAGCTTTAAAAAAACAGTGACATCTTCTCAAAACTTAACAAGTCATGTTAAAATAGTGCTGAAATATAAAAATGTGTTCTGTTTTTGTTATTATTTGTATGTAGACATTATATATTTATAAAAGGATGTTAAACAGTGAATTCTTTCCACCCCAAATATTCTGTCAAGTGGCAAATTATTACTTAAAACAACATTTCAAAAACCAAAAAATGCAGGGATAGACCATAGACCATTTTCGCTAGCTAAGTGTTAGGATGAGGACCCCCCCTCACTGAAGGGACCTAATCATAGCACAACTAGGATGATCATAGACAGAATAAAATAAACTTGATTATTTTCTCGTTTGAATTGTTTTGACTGAATAGGTTTAATGAAACTGGCATTTTTTTCATGCTACATCCCTCTGACCTACTTTATTGGGACAGGAAGTAACTAGTCAACTTCACCATGTCACATTGCAAATCTGTGCACCCTGAAGATGGTAGTACACTGGACAAGTAAACTAGTAAAAACCATCATAACAGTTTCTGCCACAGGTTGGGTTTTCTCCTCCCTCAAAAAACTGGACACCATGAAATAGCTGAAAAATTGCTGAAAGTGACATAAAACACCAAACAAACACACCATCATAACAGACTGGAAATAATGCCATAATCTACATCTAATAAAATACTCTAGACTTGTAACTAGTAAAAACCACAATGACAGAATGCAAATCAAGTGCACATTGAAGCCAGAAGTACTCAGATATGCAATTAGTAATCTTCATCATGTCAGACTGCAAATCAAGTGCTCCCTGAATGTGGATGTATGCTATACACGTCTCTAGTTAATTTCTTGGTAACGAACTACAAATCAAGTGCACCCTGAATGTGGATGTATGCTAGACACGTCTCTAGTAAATTTCTAGGTAACAAATTACAAATCAAGTGCATCCTGAATGTGGATGTATGCTAGACACGTCTCTAGTAAATTTCTAGGTAACAAACTACAAATCAAGTGCACCCTGAATGTGGATGTATGCTAGACAAGTCTCTAGTAAATTTCTAGGTAACAAACTACAAATCAAGTGCACCCTGAAGATACCTTTTTATAGTTCTTTCTCAGAATATTAACCTATACCCAATTTGTAAGAATATTTTTAATTCATAGATGGGAACTATGGCAAAAGCCATGTACAGTACATAATCCATCATGCACCACAACTGTTTGTTTGTTTGAATGTTGTTTATGCCACTTTCAGCAATTTTTCAGCTTTATCATGGCGTCCAGTTTTTATTGGGGGAGGAAGCCGGAGTACCCCGAAAAAGCCCCTGACCTTCAGTAGGAAAACTGAAAATCCTTGTCAATTAAGATTGGGGTCAAGCGCACCCTGCCTGCAGTGACGCTTAAACACACAATCCAGTGTTGACAGACCACGTGATCAATAGTAAACGAACTACCTTAACCACTCGGCCACCGAGGCCCCTCACCACAACTGTTGATACAACTGTTAACTTACCCAGGTTTACACATCTGAAGATCTCCACGATTTGTGCCATATACAAGGCCATGTCCAGGTGTCGGTAACCATCGGGCCGAGTTGACACTGACATGTGATCGTATGTCCATATCACAGGGATGCATGATATCCATCACATGCTGAAATATAAATAAACATTTTGTCCAACAATTTCACTGACAAACTAACTGAATTTGTTTTGTGTTTTGTTTGTTTGAATGGTTGTTTTTACTAGCTAAAAGCTCACATGAGATGAATTAATTATAAATGCAAGATGCACTTCTCTTCACAAACAGAGGCTGACAATCACAATTTATAAACGAAGGTTTCATGCACATTTTTTGTAATCTACCAATACCATTCTAACTCATTAAAATGTAACAACTTACCATTACTGATAGTAAAATAACTACTGCATCTTACCTTAGTTGAATTTTCTCCAGCTTTTTGGACATCCAGTTTGTAAATTTGTGCTACAAGCTAAAATAAATAAAAATATACTTTAAACATTGTTGACTGAATTGCTTGTATTAATTTTATACAGTAATATTGTTGCCATGAGATACACCATTTGCCATATTATTTCCTTTTATTATTTTAATCAATTAAAATGGAATCAAACAGATGCTTAAATGTATGCCTTTGAGACATACAAGATCAAGTATGTCAATGATTCAGATACACACCTGATTGGTTGTGAAGACCCATATCAACCTCTTGGCAGCTAGTCCTACTAAAACATGCTGGTTTCTTGGAGATATACTGACAGAAATAGCGTTTGGACCTAGATTTTAAAATAAAATGCCATAAAAATCATTACAAAATCTGAAAGAGACATCCTTAATAAATTAATAAAACTTTAATAATTAATATACTACAAAGAGGCTCGTTTTTATGCCCTGCCAACGTAAGTTAGGATTTTCGGTTCATTTGTTTCATCCATCCCACCTCAGGTTAACCTTTTCACGTTGAAGCATTTTTTGGGAGATGACTTTACATCTTCATGAAACTTGGTACCAAGTTACAACTTGCGATCTTATTACTGGCAAAATTTCTGTAGGGCTGTGCCAAATATTTACTGCTCGAGTCAATGTAGAAGAAGGGGTTGTTTACCAATATTTGCAAAGTGTGACATCAGTGTAGCTGAGACACATATTCCTGTATTACATTAGTTTTAAAGGATTGAATACAAAATTTTGATATTAACTATAATTTGCCAATTTTTATGTTCACCCTACATGCAGGCAATAATTCTTTTATTATACAGAACACCTACAACCTAATGACCTAAATAGAAAGAAGACATTTTTATGACTATAAACCTGATGATTGTAAACTAAAAGTTAAAACTGTAATTTTGGAATGCAAGATTTATGGACAGACTTAGAACATGAACATTTGTTGACCAAAGAACAACAGTGTTGCATCCCTCATGTACTGTTTGGAAAAACCTCACATTTATTTTATATCTCATGCCACGAAAAACTACTATCTCTCCAAGGACTCCAAAATTTGATTATAAATTTATACCAGACAGAAAAATATGCAGCATTGCTTGCACAAAACATAGATATTTTCAACAGAGAATGGAATATATGGCACACTCTTTTCAAGACTGACTGATGCTCAACAGTACATGTCTATATACTCAGATCAAATGTTGCATCTCCATTGGTATCAACTTTTGGGAAACAAATATGTGACAAAATTCACCCCCCCCCCCCCCCCCCGCACCACGTTATTCTCCTTTTTATGCTAAACAAAAATCCCAGAGCACTTATAATAATACAATTATAGATTAAAAATACCTACCTATTTTACATGTATATGTACTAGATTTATATATGTGTATTGTGTATCAGTTTATTGTCAACATGAGTATTATGATATCTGTATACTTGTACTTGCTTTGGAAAAAACTAATAAATATAAAATAAAACAAGTTTGGACTGTGAGCACGCTCACAAAGTGATACCCCCCGCTTTGCTTTCAAGTCCAATTATCTCCCCTTAGTGATATACGAGGTCAATTAAAATCCTTCATGCACATCTACATATAATGTACTTCCTTTATGCTAAGTTTCATTAAATTTCATCAAGCGGTTTAGGAGGAGTTGTGCTTACAAGGGATGTGGACAGACAGATATGGTGATTCCTATATATCCCCTCTAACAAGTTTGCAGGGGGTATAAAATTTTTTTTTTATGTCTCATATATTAGGTGAGGTATGATAATATATTAATTCGCCACAGCTACACTTACCAAAACTCTTTGTATAAAGACACTGCCCTAGTGTCTCCCGCCTTAGGGAATAGACAGCCATGATATTATCGTCAGGGAAACCTCGATGGCTGGGAGCAAAGGTAGCCAACAAAGTACCATCCTGGGATATGTCACAGCTGGCATCGTTGTGTAGTTTACAGTGGGGAACTATTACATTGAGTGTTTCTGAAATGATAACAATACAACAATACATCAGGCTAGCTCAAGGTGCCAAGCATCACGATATTAAGATTGACTTTACCGAATTGTAATAAATAATAATTAATTGTTTTTTCTAATAAAAAATTTGACATTTATCATCCATTTACTTTCATTACAACTGAAACAAGTTTTACAGAAAGTAAGAACATGCAAAGAAATGTCTTGCTTAAATAGCAGCAGTGTACTGAATAAATCAAAAGACAGATACCTTTAATTGTCAACTACAGAAAACTTGGAATTTGATAAATGTCTTTACAACAAAAAACACAATAAATAACCAAATAATTAAATCATAAAACAGGTAATACCATCAGATATATCTGGAACAGGATCTAGAGACAGATCCCAGGACTGTATACGATGTGTCTGGTTCACAATATTACTGGCCACTGCAGCTTCTCCACGACCCATAAAAGCTCCTTATAATAGAACAGAAAGGTTACTGGAATGATGATAATGTTACTCTGTCAATCACTTTTCTTAATTATTTAATGTTTCATTAGAGAATGAGTTCATATCTACAAATTGCTCAATTATCTAATGACATCACAGAGCATATGGTGCTATTAAAACTTTTCAAGCCAACTTATTTACTACTTCCAACTCAAAACTGTAAAACTGAACCTGTTCTTGAGTGAGTAAATGTCACAATCAATGCGGCAATACAATAAGCTATACCAAACTGCTATTGTATGGTTAATGGCCCTCTGTACAGCATCATGTGCTCTGTTTATAGTATCATCCAGTATACTGATGGTACATTAAGCTATACCACCTGCTATTGAAGGATTAATGGCCCTCTGTACAGCATCCTGTGGTCTGTTTATAGTATCATCCAGTATACTGACAGTACAATAAGCTATACCACCTGCTATTGTATGGTTAATGGCCATCTGTACAGCGTCCTGTCGTCTGTTTATAGTATCATCTAGTATACTGACAGTACAATAAGCTTTACCTACCTGCTATTGTATGGTTAATGGCCCTCTGTACAGCATCCTGTCATCTGTTTATAGTATCATCTAGTATACTGACAGTACAATAAGCTATACCTACCTGCTATTGTATGGTTAATGGCCCTCTGTACAGCGTCCTGTGGTCTGTTTATAGTATCATCTAGTATACTGACAGTACAATAAGCTATACCACCTGCTATTGAAGGATTAATGGCCCTCTGTACAGCGTCCTGTGGTCTGTTTATAGTATCATCTAGTATACTGACCATACAATAAGCTATACCTACCTGCTATTGTATGGATAATGGCCCTCTGTACAGCGTCCTGTCGTCTGTTTATAGTATCATCCAGTATACTGATGGTACATTAAGCTATACCTACCTGCTATTGTATGGTTAATGGCCCTCTGTACAGCGTCCTGTGGTCTGTTTATAGTATCATCCAGTATACTGACGGAGTAGTGGGGATGGAGATGATGTCTCTGTAACGTCTGCCAGGAATTGGATACAGCTTCCGTTCTGGAGCTGAAACACAACAGTACATCGAGACATGTCCTGGAATCGTTGATTAAGAAGAAATATTAATGTAAATAATTGTTATGTTAGGCTGATCTAGTAGTCATGGCCTACTGATGAGGGGATGGAGAACATAATTAAATCAAAACATTATTTGTTTAATGGTGCACTTTTCATTGTATGGGGAAGTCTTATACTGGTAGTTTCTAGAAATGTTTCTTGTCCTCAGAAGACCAGTGTATGTATATATTACATTACTCCCATGATGCATTGCACAAACCATGCTACACAGCAATATTCTCATACTGGCACTTTAAAATTGACAAAATCATATATATAAAAAGCTCTGAGACAACAATTTTGCAATATTAATTAAAATTAATAGTATAAAACGTACTAAAGTATACGGCAAGTTTAAAGAAAATCATTGACAAGTTATTTTCAGTGTAATTTCCTCTAGGAACTCTTAGAACTTATGAGATGACCCCTAATATGACATGGCTACAAAAACATTACACTAAGACGTTACCTCTGGTTTGTCGAGACAATTGGTGGAGCATGCTGGGTATGCCTTGGACTAGATACTGATGTACGAAGGGCTGTTTCTAATAAGTGGGTTCTGTCTCGAGAATGTGGATTACCTAGATTCATTAGAAAAATATATTTTTGTAAATAAACAATTAATAATTATTACTACATTATTTGCTAAAATCTGTTAAAGAACAGGTACCCTAAAACCTTAACTACTAGTAATATGAAAGCCCCTGGTACCCCACCCTACTTGCATAATGTTTTATGTTTGTTTGAATGGTATTTAATGCCATTTTCAGCAATTCTTCAACTATATATCATAGAAACCAGTTTTTATTGGAGAGGAAGCCGGGGTGCCTGGAGAAAACCCCCAAACCTGTGAAAGGAAAACTGGCAATCCTGGTCAATTAAGATTGGAGTCAAGTGCACCCTGAATGCAGTGAGACTCGAACCCTCAACCTCAGTGTTGACTGACCACATGATCAATAGTAGACGAACTACCTTAACCACTCTGCCACCGAGCCCACCATAATGTTTTATGTGACTGTTACAATCCAGTAGTTTATGTCCCTATATCAGTACTTTCTGTTTTGCCTGAACTTTTGGTTCAACAATTTAACTTTAAAAGGATGCCAGAGTAAATGAAAATGGAGGGTACATCTGACCATATACAGTAAAACATGACTTTTCCTTTGTTTTAAATGTCTGCTGGAGCCTCAGTGGCTGATTAGAGGTCAATTAAAACATGTATTATACTATTAGTTAATCACTATCTTATGATCAACTATGTGTCATTAAAATGTTCATAAGAGGGACACAAGTGTTTGTTTGTTTGTTTGAATGGTGTTTTAACGCCACTTTCAGCAATTTTTAAGCTATTTCATGGCGTCCAGTTTTTATTGGGGGAGGAAGCCGGAGTACCGGAGAGAACCCCGACCTGCGGTAGGAAAACTGGCAATCCTTGTCAATTAAGATTGGAGTCGAGTACACCTTGCCTGCAGTGAGAATCGAACCCGCAATCTCAGTGTTGACAGACCACATGATCAATAGTAGACGAACTACCTTGACCACTCGGCCACCGAGCCCCCCCCCGGGACACAAGTGAGCTGCCCACTGTGGAAAGGTTGAAAAAACCAAATTTTAGGAAAGTTTTTTTAGTTTATGTAAATTGTACGCTATCTTTTGACATATATATAAATTAATCACTAACCTTGTTGATTTTGGTCATTATCGAGAGATTCTCTACATCTTGTTACTGTAATGACTGGTCTAGTCACTTGCTGGTTCAAAGGCACCTCTCTGTGAGAGGTCTGACCATCATTATCTTCACTTATCCCATGGTCCACCTGTAACTGACGTATACTCTCCTGAAAACTGTTACGTAAGTCATTAATTCTACGATCAAGTTCATTCATTTCTTGTTCTAGCCTGGCAGTAATGGACACAAAATTTTGACGAATATTGTCATAGGTTTCACTCATGGCGGAAGAACTGTTGACACTGCCTTCTGAGATAGAACTTCTGCCATCTTGTTCATTGTTATCGGTATCTGTGTGAGATGAACTTGACGACGCACCCTCATTAACATTAGATTGTTGGTTATCTGTAGGCAGAGCTTGACTTCTGGCTAGTCGCCTTGCTTCTAAATCACTACCATGTCTAAATATCCTTTCGTTATACATGGCTAAACTATTTTGTCTACTTCTAAGAGCAGACAAACGATTTCTACAATACCGTCTTCTGTTTTCTAATCTCTCTTGCCTGGACTGTAACGAAGACTGGTTGCTTCTGTGTGAAAATGTCAAATTATAATTTCTACAAACATCACAATGTCCATCACAGTTGCTATGGTTTAACCTTGACCACGGCCCTGACGATGGACCACCTCGTAAGTTAGTAAATAAGGAACTACCAGAGGCACTATCATTATCAACATTATTTGGTCCAAATATTTGCCTCTGTAGAAAACTAGATCTAGAATTTCCTATAAATCCAGTATTTGTCCTTGAACCAGCAGATAACACTGAGACAGCTGGCTGATTAGATGCTGGCACCATGACAACTGGATGTGATTCAGCACTTTCTGATTGGACAGACAGGTCTATTTCATCCTCGGGTGGAGCAGATCTTGGAGGAGGACTCCATGACAAGCCATCTGAAATAACTGGTGGTGGATGATTAGATGAAGGCCCCTGTTCTGGGGCATCTGAAGGGATAGCTTGTAACGGGGCCTCAGAAGGAACAATAATTCTTTCTGCAGCTTCTGAAGCAGCTGTTTCTGTAACATGTCTGGCATACTGTCGGGCAAAGCTGAGCCCCTCTTCATCTACAGGTGAGTGTGGGGTATCATTATTATGCTGATTTCTCTCGTGATAACTTCCAACATGACCTTTTAAAATAATAGAATAATACAATCTATTGGCATTTTAAAATAAACATTAATTTAAAAAAAAAGAAACAAAAAATTTAAACCTGAAAGGATACCTTGTTATTTTGTGTTCATTATTTATTTTGTAAAGTGAAAACTACGTAGCACAAATGTATTGTATTTGTTTGAAGGAAACAATCATTGCATGTATTATTTTTGCTGGACTTACAAATTTATGATTGACCTACCAGGTTTTACAGCACAAGAAATAATTTTGAATAAAGACTACCTGATTGTAACAGTTAATCGCTAGCAACAGTATGTACGAAATATGTATAATTTAAAGAACATGTTAAAAATTCTCAGTTAATTTTTAAGAATGTAAAATTTTACTTGATAGATTATAATTAAAAACCATCCTCCCACTAGCTCCACAAAAAAAAAAATAAGACAAAGGTATCATTTTTATTAACAGACTGGTATAGAGAATGCCATGATATAATCAATAACCATGATGTTTAAGATGAGGAAAATAATTCCACTTACCTAAACCTGCAGAGGCCAAGTTTATAACTCTGTCTCTCTGATAGGTCTGGAAACATTCCACCAAATTGTCATATACATTACTGAGCCTCTGTGTTCTCTGTGAAAGAGAGGCAGGCCTACCACTTCCACTGAAAGAGAGAAAACATTGTATGTGTACATAACCATTACTGAGCCTCTGTGTTCTCTGTGAAAGAGAGGCAGGTCTACCACTTCCACTGAAAGATAGAACATTGTATGTGTACATAACCATTACTGAGCCCCTGTGTTCTCTGTGAAAGAGAGGCAGGCCTACCACTTCCACTGAAAGATAGAACATTGTATGTGTACATAACCATTACTGAGCCTCTGTGTTCTATGTGAAAGAGAGGCAGGTCTACCACTTCCACTGAAAGATAGAACATTGTATGTGTACATAACCATTACTGAGACTCTGTGTTCTATGTGAAAGAGAGGCAGGTCTACCACTTCCACTGAAAGAGAGAGTACATAACCATTACTGAGCCTCTGTGTTTTCTGTGAAAGAGAGGCAGGTCTACCACTTCCACTGAAAGATAGAACATTGTATGTGTACATAACCATTACTGAGCCTCTGTGTTCTATGTGAAAGAGAGGCAGGTCTACCACTTCCACTGAAAGATAGAACATTGTATGTGTACATAACCATTACTGAGCCTCTGTGTTCTATGTGAAAGAGAGGCAGGTCTACCACTTCCACTGAAAGAGAGAGTACATAACCATTACTGAGCCTCTGTGTTTTCTGTGAAAGAGAGGCAGGTCTACCACTTCCACTGAAAGATAGAACATTGTATGTGTACATAACCATTACTGAGCCTCTGTGTTCTCTGTGAAAGAGAGGCAGGTCTACCACTTCCAATGAAAAAGAGAAAACATTGTATGTGTACATAACCATTACTGAGCCTCTGTGTTCTCTGTGGAAGAGAGGCAGGCCTACCACTTCCACTGAAAGATAGAACATTGTATGTGTACATAACCATTACTGAGCCTCTGTGTTTTCTGTGAAAGAGAGGCAGGTCTACCACTTCCAATGAAAAAGAGAAAACATTGTATGTGTACATAACCATTACTGAGCCTCTGTGTTCTCTGTGAAAGAGAGGCAGGCCTACCACTTCCACTGAAAGATAGAACATTGTATGTGTACATAACCATTACTGAGCCTCTGTGTTCTCTGTGAAAGAGAGGCAGGTCTACCACTTCCACTGAAAGATAGAACATTGTATGTGTACATAACCATTACTGAGCCTCTGTGTTCTCAGTGAAAGAGAGGCAGGTCTACTACTTCCACTGAAAGATAGAACATTGTATGTGTACATAACCATTACTGAGCCTCTGTGTTCTCTGTGAAAGAGAGGCAGGTCTACCACTTCCACTGAAAGATAGAACATTGTATGTGTACATAACCATTACTGAGCCTCTGTGTTCTCTGTGAAAGAGAGGCAGGCCTACCACTTCCAATGAAAGATAGAACATTGTATGTGTACATAACCATTACTGAGCCTCTGTGTTCTCTGTGAAAGAGAGGCAGGTCTATTACTTCCACTGAAAGATAGAACATTGTATGTGTACATAACCATTACTGAGCCTCTGTGTTCTCTGTGAAAGAGAGGCAGGTCTACCACTTCCACTGAAAGATAGAACATTGTATGTGTACATAACCATTACTGAGCCTCTGTGTTCTCTGTGAAAGAGAGGCAGGTCTACCACTTCCACTGAAAGATAGAACATTGTATGTGTACATAACCATTACTGAACCGCTGTGTTTTCTGTGAAAGAGAGGCAGGTCTACCACTTCCAATGAAAAAGAGAAAACATTGTATGTGTACATAACCATTACTGAGCCTCAGTGTTCTCTGTGAAAGAGAGGCAGGTCTACCACTTCCACTGAAAGATAGAACATTGTATGTGTACATAACCATTACTGAGCCTTTGTGTTCTCTGTGAAAGAGAGGCTGGTCTACTACTTCCACTGAAAGATAGAACATTGTATGTGTACATAACCATTACTTGTTTAATGCTCCAAATCATTGTGGCTGATGTCAGATATTCAGAATAAGTATATGAATCGTTTGTTCATTTGAATGATGTTTTATGCCATTTTCAGCTATTTTTCAGTTATACTGGTATCATGCATATGGCATTCAGTTAAATTCAGGGATGAAAGCCAAAGTATCCAATGAGAACCCAGACATTATAAGGAGGCATACATTTAAACAAGGTTTTTTATAGGTTTTATTTTTGTGGAAAGTTTATCAATGGTTTGTCTGTATTTACATCTTGTTTTTTTCTTTGCAATTTTCAGACTATAACAGGTTACAAGATAAATAAGTATATATATTTCTACCACACAAATTCCATGATTCATGTAAAATGTGTTTTGCGAAATCTTTAAACAAATATTTGTTTAGCTGTTATAAAACAAACACTTGTAAAAGTATGTAGGAAGGTAGGCAATTTTTTTCATTTTCCGAAATGACACAAATTTAAAAAAACCCCAAAAACTAATTTTTATTAAGCAATATTTTTTTTTTAATGGATTCAATCAGGAATTTTAATTTGATGGTCTCTGTAAATGTTTTCACGTGTCCACGAAATTAAAAGATGATACCTTTAATTCTTTAATACCCATGCCATACGTACCTAATGAATGACACTCTGGACGGATTGGTTTGCTGTAATGTGGTGGTGTTCATTATCCCAGTATACAGGTAATGGCCGAGGGGATGGAAACGAATCCACCTAAAAAGTTCAAAATTCAGGTAAATTTTTTAGGATACAAAATGGCTGTGTAGTAACGTCATCAAATTTACATACTATTACAGATACTGATAAATTGAATCAAATCTAAAAATTTTATATATGTTTCTTTTTATGAAAATAAATTCTGATGGAAGTTTGAATTTAATTCTTTATACATATGTATATTGGTTTAATCCATTCTTATGTTTTTTGCCGAGTACATTTTTTCTATTGCATATATCAAATTCGGCAAACTATAATACTATTGTAAATTATAATCCTGGAGAAAATGCTATCTAAATCTTTTACTTGCTCCCCCTTTTTCTATTGTTAAAATGGATAAATTGCCAATAAGAACGATTCTAGACAATACCCAACAAGGTATGTTATAATTGCATTTGTTAAGCTGTTTATATAAATATCAGTAAGTACTTCTGACAACAAACAAAAACTTAGTTATAAACACGAACAAAAAAATGTAAACCTTGTAATAAGGGTAAAATTGGTCACGGCCAGTAACTGTAAACCTTGTAATAAGGGTAAAATTGGTCACGGCCAGTATATGTAAACCTTGTAATAAGGGTAAAATTGGTCACGGCCAGTAAATGTAAACCTTGTAATAAGGGTAAAATTGGTCACGGCCAGTAACTGTAAACCTTGTAATAAGGGTAAAATTGGTCACGGCCAGTATATGTAAACCTTGTAATAAGGGTAAAATTGGTCACGGCCAGTAACTGTAAACCTTGTAATAAGGTAAAATTGGTCATGGCCAGTAAATGTAAACCTTGTAATAAGGTAAAATTGGTCATGGCCAGTAAATGTAAACCTTGTAATAAGGTAAAATTGGTCATGGCCAGTATATGTAAACCTTGTAATAAGGGTAAAATTGGTCACGGCCAGTAAATGTAAACCTTGTAATAAGGGTAAAATTGGTCATGGCCAGTATATGTAAACCTTGTAATAAGGGTAAAATTGGTCATGGCCAGTAAATGTAAACCTTGTAATAATGTTAAAATTGGTCACGGCCAGTAAATGTAAACCTTGTAATAAGGGTAAAATTGGTCACGGCCAGTAAATGTAAACCTTGTAATAAGGGTAAAATTTGTCACGGCCAGTAAATGTAAACCTTTTAATAAGGGTACAATTGGTCACGGACAGTAAATGTAAACCTTGTAATAAGGGTAAAATTAGTCACGGCCAGTAAATGTAAACCTTGTAATAACGGTAAAATTGGTCACGGCCAGTAAATGTAAACCTTGTAATAACGGTAAAATTGGTCACGGCCAGTAAATGTAAACCTTGTAATAAGGGTAAAATTGGTCACGGCCAGTAAATGTAAACCTTGTAATAAGGGTAAAATTGGTCACGGCCAGTAAATGTAAACCTTGTAATAAGGGTACAATTGGTCACGGACAGTAAATGTAAACCTTGTAATAAGGGTAAAATTGGTCACGGCCAGTAAATGTAAACCTTGTAATAAGGGTAAAATTGGTCACGGCCAGTAAATGTAAACCTTGTAATAAGGGTAAAATTGGTCACGGCCAGTAAATGTAGACCTTGTAATAAGGGTAAAATTGGTCACGGCCAGTAAATGTAAACCTTGTAATAAGGGTAAAATTGGTCACGGCCAGTAAATGTAAACCTTGTAATAAGGGTAAAATTGGTCACGGCCAGAAAATGTAAACCTTGTAATAAGGGTAAAATTGGTCACGGCCAGTAAATGTAAACCTTGTAATAAGGGTAAAATTGGTCACGGCTTACCCAATACCTTCATACTAGTTTTGAATATATGTCCTTACCTAATACATTCATACTCATGTTTAGCACATGTTCTTACTTAATATGTTCATACTCAAGCTTATTATAAGTGCTTACCCAATACCTTCATACTCATGTTGAGTACACATGTTTACCTTATACCTTAATACTCATGTTTAGCACATGTGCTTACTAAAAACGTTCATACTCATGTTTAGCACATGTGCTTACCTAAAACATTCATACTCATGTTTAGTACATGTGCTTACCTAATACGTTCATACTCATGTTTTGTACTACAGCACGCAAAAGGTTCGGGTTTTGTCCAGTCCCAGAAGTAGATGGTATTACCAGCTGCAAACAACAAGATGTTTTCGGTAGGATGGAATGCAAGTGATGCTATAACAGTGTGGTCTTTACAACGCCATACTTCTGATCCACCGCCCTAAATAAAAAAAACACAGACCAATTAATTGTTTTCCAGGGCCTAATCTAGGATTTTTGCCAGGGAGAAGTGACTTCTCCTTCCAGATGGGAATAGGGAGAAGTGATTTTTTGTGCGGAGAAGTGGGTTTTGTTTCGGTTTCGTTTCAATGTTTTTAAAACAAATAAGTTTAACACTGATAGAGCTAAAATACATTTTATTATCATATAAAGAGCACTAATCACAACAAAAGCAACTATTTTCCAGCACATGGTATACAAAACATATATATAACATGTAAAAAACATTTACAGTTTATAGTCACTAATAATTGTAAATCCTTCTGCTTTTGTTTTTCTTCCAAATGCTCAAAGCAGGAGCGAAGTTGAAGTTTTTGATGGAGCATCCATGCTCTTTTATTTAACTAAACTTTTGATTCTGAAGTTAACATTAATTGGTGGTACTTTATACCATTTCATTTTCATTTGATCTCTGAATTAACTGTAATTGAGTGATTGAAATTAACAAGCCTATCATGTGTTAAACCGTTGTCAAAACATCGTATTATTCGAAACTCAAGATTCTCTTACTCAATGTCACCCAAGCTAACTCTAAATCACGTAATTAACGGCTAATTATTGGCAATGCCAGCCTCATTAAAAATTGTTTATTAATATTTGATTGACGATTTTAAACAAAGCCGATGGTCGGTATCAACATGATTGATGAGCGCGCAGTCAAACAAAGCGAATAAAATACGGTTAAATAAGCCGATATATCCTTTTGAAAAATAATTAAACAGAACAAATAGTTTTAATTTTCAATAAAACACTCGCCGCCATACTCGATGTTTCCTCGAAGCATTTTAACCTCGTGGATCTGAAATACATCGTAATAACCTTTTCTCACATGATCGACTATTAAAACCTAGTTTTATTTTCATATTTGATGATGAGCAAAGTCGCTGTAATGTCAATTTATCACTCTATCGCGTTAGGATATGCTGACACATCGTATCGTTTCATTGTTTTTGGAAGTCGCCATTTTGTTTTAACTGTACGTCATGTAAACAACAACAAAGTCTATTAGAGTAGTCTCCCTTTTATCGATTTTTCACGGCGACTTCACTTCGCCGGAAAATCAAATGACCGGCGACATTTAGCGATTTTCAAAAATTTTTGGCGACTTAAAACGCCATTTCGCCGTCTAGATTAGGCCCTGGTTTTCATAAATTGAGCAGCACTTACAATTTCAAGATTTTTTAACATTAAAGGTCACAAAGAACAAATCTTAATTAATATTTAGGGGCCTCTTGTGCATGGTAGTTAGTGGCCTGGTGGTCAAGATAGTGCTGTGAGTTCGAGCTTGACTCTGGGCAAGGTGTGGTTGACTTCAAACAAGCAATGATGGTTTTCCTTCTGATTGTGAGTGGTTCTCCTCTAAAATTCTTGTTTCCTCTTTAGAAATCTTCTGACTAAAATAAGACCATTAATTATGGAAAGAGAGTAACATAATGACCATGACAGATATCTGGTCATTTGTGTGAATACATGTAATTCAAAAATTTAAATAAATTAAGGCAGAGTTACAATTTTTATGTATATGGGTAATACTTACAAACAGATCCCATATTCTGACCTCACCATCCAGACAACCTGACGCTACCATTTGATTGGATGATGGATGGAATGAGATACACCACGGTGTTCTGGGATGTCCCTCTAAAACATGAGTACATTTTCCTGTGGCTACTTCAGTTATTCTGACACTGTGGTCCCCATGTGTAGAGGCTATTTTTGTCCTTTGAAGGAAAGAAAGAATACGACATTGAATATCATGACATTGTTTAAATTGGGTTTGACGTTACTTTCAGCAATTATATTATTATAGATATAATTGATTAAAATAGCATCACTCTTTTAAAACCATTTCTTGGCTACGACAGATGCATGTTTCATCTAACCAAGACTCATCAGTGGCGTTCATACCCCAAAATTTGTTTAAATTCAAATATGTGGCCTTGTGAATTGGGAACCTCTGGTAAGGTACTTTTTTAGTTAAGACATACTAAACATTATGTTACATGTAATGTAATTTAAATCTGTGAGCGTGTGAAAATCTTTGCACACTTATACATGTATACACAATAACTTGACACACATATCCTGGTATACACAATACCTTGACACACATATACAAATCATGTATACACAATACTTTGAAACACATATACATGTATACACAATATAATTTACATATTTGAAAATGTTGATTGCGTATTTAGATAAATAAATTATATTTTGTCTACTGACCTGTCTGGACTAAAATCTACCAGGAATGTGGCTCTACATCTTCTTGACAGGGAGCACGGCTAACAAAATACAATGTAGTTATTATAAGTACATTTTCTTTAACATGACATGCATGTAAATGTATGTTGCCATGGACAATAGATTTCTTCTGAGCTACTATATGTATGTGGCTATGGAGATTTCTTCTGGCTCCGTCCATATGACCATTGTCTATAGATTTCTTCTGATCACTTATGCGGCCATGGACTAAAGATGTCTTCTGGACTAGTCTACACACTAAAGTACTATAGATTTCTTCTGGACTAGTTTATATGGAATGAGCATTTATTTAAGAAGTGGGCCCTGTGTGAACATGGTCAGACTTTTTGTCAAAATTTTATACCGAGGGATATGGTGAGGTATAAAATGAAGGTCTGACCATGTTCTAATTCACATGGAGCACTCTTGCAATAATCTATTTCGATTCTAACATGTCTAACAATTGTTTTAAGGTATCCTGACCACAACTGACCATGTGATCATACTTGGTGTCCCAGATGTCCATTGTTTTTCAATGGAGCAGACCTCGGTAATGTTCGGGAAAAATCGGAAATACTATATAACTATTAACTTTTTAAACTCAAAAATACATGTGTTTTTAACACTGACTTAAAGTTAAACAGTATATTTTGTATCATTAGCAATCAATTTATTTAATACAGCTGTATTTCTTGGTCGAAATATAAAATTAAACAGTAACTTCAATTATGGGGCGGATACCTTAAAATTTTGAAGCGACTCTTAAGAGGACACTTTCAATTGTCATGTTGATTTTTAAAACTAAATAAGATATATCCCAAAACAATATGTCAAGCACATAAAAATATATGCTCATCATTTTACTGAATATAATACTGAGCAAAAAAAAATTTAATAAATCAAACTTTTAAAGTTATGATGTGAAAATTCTTCCTATTGTGACATCAACAGAGGACTCTATGCTCATTAGAAACCTATTGAATACTCAAAGCAGATGAGGGACACCATATTAGAATCTAGATTAGTCTATATGGCAATTGATTCTTTAATTGATATAGTCATTGTATAAATTTACTGCCCTGAAATTTCGAAAAATTATTTTAATTCTAAGGTTTTTCTATTTTCAAGGAGTAGATAGCCTTAGCCAGATTTTGGTTTAACGTTTTGGAATTTTGGTGATAAAAGCTCTCATTCATTTGGATTTCAAAATATTGTTTGGGTTCGCGTGACTCTGATGAGTCTTGATTAGACCAAACGCGCATCTGGCGTAGTAAATTTTATTAACCTTGATATTTTTGATGACATTTTATTATTATATATAGATTTCTTCTAGACCTGTCAATGTAGAACAAAAGAACTTGTTCCTACATTGTAGCATTGTAACGTGAAATACAAACATGTAAATTAACAGAAAACAATTCTTAATTTACTTTTAAATATAATTTAACAGTTTAAGAGTTAGATCTATGATAATAGCAGTAAACAGTCCCAAATTTAAAGTATTTTGTTCTTGTGTAGATCATCCAAGAAAACCATCCTGGATTATTCTGACAATGGAGGACAGGTTAGATGGATTTTGACCACCAAGAGTTCCAGAGTAATATCCAGGAAATCATTCAAATCCGTGAATTACATGTAGTAAGGGAAAGACTAGAAAATACATGTATCCAATTAGGGAATTACTTTAATGCAATTTTTTTTTATTTTGACCATTGACAATCTTGATCAACTGTGTTTGTATACACTCTGATTGGACTTTAAAAAATGGATAATTGAAAGAGTTTTTCAGATAGAATCTTAATGAAAAATCATGGCCTGCTTGATCCTGGTGATTTAAGACTTTCATGTAGTTTGAAAAAATAAATAATTTAAATTTTCTGATTAAATATTACTGATCTGATCAATATTCTAACCTTGTTTATAACAGGTTTACTGCCAATCTCGTCATAGAAATCTTGAACTTTCTCATTAATATTCCATTTTTTGTTACAAGATCCTGTTTCCCTATTCCTTAAATAACTAGCAATATTAGACATTATCTGGTCATAGGGTCACTCTGGGCTTGTTCTGAAAAAAAAAAGTTTATTTGTTTTTATATTTTCAACTAAAACAAATTCGTAAATGTTTAAGAATGTTTCTTTTACTAATGAAAGCAATTGTTGCATATTTCTGCCAACATGAAATCTACAAGTAGCAAAAGCACCTCCATATGAGTATAAAAATGACATTTTTATACTTTCAGCAAGTTTTCAGCCATAATATGGTGTAAAGGTTTTAATTTTATTGGGGGAAGAACCAACCCGCAGAAGCCTGCGAGAACCCTTGACCTTACTATGACCTCTGGGAGGAAAACTGGTATGAAGAAATTTTTTGTGTATAAATGATTAAATGTACATATATAAAGGGAGACAATCATCCAAAGCAGAACCAGAGAATTCAATTAATTATTTAAATAAATGAAAAACAACTAACAGAAAGGGGAGCATAAAAAGTGGCTTGGAACAGTCACAAAAAATAATATTCCAAAGCATTGTCTTGGTTTAAATGCCCTAAAATGAACCTTTAACTTCAGTACAAATTAATACTTTATGGCTCTATCAACAGATGGTAGCTTTTGAACATTTCCACCTGCATGCTTGTGCACAGGTGTGTGTAATGGACATGGGAACAGAGAGCATTGTTAACTATACACTATACCTATGAGACAACTGATAGTGCTTCCCAACAGTTAACATGTCAGACAAGCATGTCTTTATTTTACTAGTATTAATGTATACAATCAAATAGTGTGTGTATAGCAATTGTAGCATTGTTGAAATAATTAAGAGCAGTCAAATTTCAAATGCTGTCTTGGTTTAATAGATAGGCTCAAAGGCAAATTAATTAATCTTAAG
This sequence comes from Limnoperna fortunei, assembly GCA_944474755.1. Taxonomy (NCBI): domain Eukaryota; kingdom Metazoa; phylum Mollusca; class Bivalvia; order Mytilida; family Modiolidae; genus Limnoperna; species Limnoperna fortunei. Next base: position 12,364,820 of record OX104118.1, on the reverse strand, counting down.
ACATTTCTGCATAATAACATAAATGAAATTCTAACCTTAAAAATAACTTTACATACTAGTATATACTAGAAATTCACAGTAATGTGTGCATTGTGATGCTTATTAAAAAAAGTTACTAAAATAAAAATGTTCTGGCTAAAATAAGACACATTATATGCGCTAAAGTTAAAACAAATAAAAAAAATTATTAAACTAATAAAAAAATTATTGTTAATTACTCCTTAATACATTGTAAATTGCTCTGAAGTTAAGGGAATTGACAAGTATTAGCTTTCCTAAAAAGCTAGCCGTCTCTAAGCTTTATTTTTCGTGGACAAAAATACGTACTGTTTTTTAATGTTATTATGTATTGTTATTAATAACATCACTTCATTATGAGTACACAATGTTTAGCCAAATCAGGCAACCGCAAACTATAGGTCAGAGGCAGCAAGTGAAGCATGCACTATGCTATGCATCTCTAGATGCATCATTCTACGCGGTAAGATAGTTGATGTGAATCTTGTCAGTAAGCAGGAAAAGAATTAAAATTGTTCTCCTTTTCTCACTTGTTTTTCCGTGTTTCTCCGTTTAAGTTTTATGATAGACATTTTATGATAAACGTACACAAATCAATGCGACTTTCCTTTTAAAACAGTTAAATTCCCATTATCTTGCATATTTTTTCTTTTTTTTTATCGTAACCGATTCGTGATCGCTCGGCTTTTCTCGAGTGGCAACCAACGGCGGTTGGCCTATTATTATTGCTACGGCACAGAAATTATGCGGGGTTTTCATCCCTAACTTAGCTCTGCTTATTTGTTGAGTATTTCAAGTTTGGTTTGGACTAGCACGAATGATATATGGGCTTAAGATAATGAAATGTAGGCAATATGAAATTGAACAACTAGAAAAGATGCAGAGGAAAATATTGAGGCAAATACAGGGCCTTCCAAACAAAACCTCAAATACTGAAGTTTACCTATTCGTTGGTGCAATTCCAATACAGATGCATATAGATCTTAATATATTGTCACTCCTTAAGAATATAATCAGATGCCCATCATCAGCAGAGTATATCTTAACTAGACAACAGTGCTTCAACAGAAATAGCAACGAACTTTTCACAGAAAGGGCTGAACTAGTTTTAGAGAAATGTGGAATGGACTAATGAAAAACACTAGATCAAAAAAGGGGTGGAAGAAAGAAGTAAGGAAGGCACAAGAATTATACTGGGCTCGACAATGTGAGGAAGATATAGCCAAGAAGTCAACCCTTCAATACCTCCAATTACAGAAAAACCCGATGTCACAAAAACATAATATTTGGGAAGGCGCAGAAAATGTACCTAGCAAAATAAGAGCGGCAGAAATCAAGATCAGCTTGTAACTCAAACATACCTGTTTAATACAACAAGAAAAAGTATGGAGATAGTACTATCAAAACTATATGCTGCCTATGCGGAGATGAGCCAGATGATCTACAACATTTTATTCTCAAGTGTCCAAAGCTGGAAAACGTTCGGATAAGGCATCTCCGGAATATCAAAAGCTACCTAGATAACCTCAGAAACGATGTTTACCAAGAGTTTGTCACACAAAACAACCTACCTCAACTCATACTAACAGCTGCCGTATATCAGTAAGCTGAAAAAACAAGGTTATATAGAGTTGGAGGAACAGGAACATGTGCTATAACCTACATATGGAAAGAATAAGACAGTCAAAGGGGGAGGGACAGAATTCTATAAATATATAAACTGTGTATATTCCGATGCTTTTAGTGTTTTTAATAGAAAAAAGGCAATAGTGATGATACCCTTCTTGTATATATATATATATCTATGAATGTTATTATGACTCCACGCTTGATCTTGCATCTTATCGTTTTAACTCAAGCATCGTGTTTTAGCAGCTTTTATAGTTTTAGAAACCGCTATGCATGCCCTTTTTTATATCAGAAAGTAAAATTTTAGATTAACAATATTTGAAAATTTTAGTGCATTTATGACTAGTGCCTGATATTTTACGTATAAAAGTGCTGCTTCTTGCCTTTTAGTGCTTTTAGTGCTTTTACGATGAAGTAGTGATTTTAGACTGAGTTTAAAAACTCTGCATTTAATAACTTATATCTGGATGCCTAACTGTATTATATCCCAAATATACACTGTACATAAATGTTCACCTGACTCCGTTAACTATTCGTATTCTCACTTTGACTATATGCACTTTACACATGCAATGATGTGCACCACATATATCTATCCAGAGGATAGAGTGCGCCGACTAACGGCGGTAGTTACCTGAACAAGACAAGACAGTTGACCAATCGGCGGCTGTCTCCCGATTTAGCCTATTATGATTGCTACCGCCCCGTATACATGCCGGGTTTTCATCCCTAACTTAGCTCTGCTGATTTGTTTTCCAATCGGCAACTATCTCCCGATTTAGCAGCCAATCAAGACACATCATTATTTATCTGTTATCCTTGAGATACGACTGGTTTCCGCTGTTTAGCTTTTGATTATTTATCCCGTCTCGCATGCGAGACGGGAATGAACAACCAACACCCACCCGTTCTCTACAATTTGTGTAAATTCATTCGCATCATAAATCAAAGGTTAGATCCTCCAGGGTAACCTAACGCTTCCCTTTATACCCTCATTATTATACTATTATCTATATTTACAAGTCCACTATATTTGAACTCTGTATCTTCCTCATATTGAAACAAAATGTTGATTGTAAACTGTACATTGTATTTCTGTAATATTTTGTATTTTTGTACTATATTTTGTCTCTGTACCTTAATTGGTTTTCGAGAATATAAAGATATATTATATCTGTGAAATAAACATTAGTACAACAGAAATACAAATTGCCCATTAATTACAAAATGTAAATATAATTATAAAATTAGCAATGCGACTTTAAGGACTCAAAAACTTTAACCTCCTAGTATACAGAGTGTTAATCATGTACAATAATTCTTAAATAGCTAATCCATGGGTGTCATATACATGTACCTGCATATTAACAATTTATCTTAATGAGCTGTGGGAGCATATCAAATATTCATAAGTTCAGTGATACACAGCCAGCTATTGATATAGCTGAAAAAAAATGCAGAAATTGGAGTTTAAACTACACAACAATAACAACAAAAAAATTCCGATTACTTTCTAGTAACTTCAATACTAATTCATGCATATAGATTTTAACTGATATAACAGAAATTAAAAATTAATGTACTTACAGAAACAAATGTTTATTTTGATGATCAAAATGAAGAGCTCTTCTAAAACACTTAAATTCCTTGAATGAAAATCATGATATATAATCCACTTGAACTATTTCAATAATATTAAACGAAATATAAATAAAAACAAACATAACAATGACCTTGCTCTCAATCATTTATACCCTTTTCCAATAAATCCGGACTTTTGTTACTACCTTTCAAATACACAACTTTTGTCCCTTTACAATTGATGTAGTTAAATGAACATATATTGGTCGATTATAAAACGATGTCCGAGCATAATAAAGATTGATGAGATTACACGACTAGGAGAATTATTTTGACCCTGTGACACTTTGACCTGGTCAAACATACCCCCCAGACAAAAAATTGTGATCAATACAGAGTGTATGTAAGAAATAGAAGAATTGGTAGCTGAACTACCCGAAAAAAAAGATTAATCAAGACAGGTGCAACAGATGTGGATGAAACAGTGACCGAAGTTGAATGCACTGACAGCCAAATAAAGAAATGAACAAGAAACATGCATTTAATGATTTAAAAAAAAAGCAGTTTAATAAAAAAAACATACATTTCTTAGTAAAAATGAAAAAAAAATCTAAGACACTAAACTAGAAAAATCTATACAAAAAAAAAGCTTTAGAAAAACTAAATGACACAAAAATTATTACAAGACAAAGCATGATTAGAATCATTGTAAACAGGATAATTTACTTTGCTACTGCAGTACTTGCATGACTTGTATTATTTAAGAATTGTCTTCTAAAAATTATGTCTTGTTCAAAAATTCTAAAAATGTAGGATTCTGAAAATATAAAAAAAAACCATTTCATGGTTAATGCTAACATTAATTTTAAAAAAAGATATAACAGTCTACCACCAGCTGATTATTACAACAGAGTTAAGCCAAAAAGTGATAATTAAACATAACTGTATGAGTAAGGTTTGAATTACATAATACTGTAATACTAATGGTTTCATTATCTAATATTTGGCAACAAAGGGATTTGTTAATTTGTTGATCATGTCACTTCTTTTGGTTTTTTTTTGGTTTATGTTAATTTTAGCAATGTCATTAAGAAGCAGGATACTACATAACATGTAGTATTACAGCCTTCAGACTACAAACAGAATGGAAGCAAACACAAGGCTTCTCCTGGTAGTAAATTTTCCAATAGTCTAAAATGTAATCTGATGAATAGTGATCTAACAAAGTGTATTCTGTACAAAACTACACATGTACACTAAAATGTAAAAACTACACATGTACAATACCATGTACAGTCGGTATAACATTAAGCATACAACAAAATGTACTGTCTGTACAATAGTACATATACACATTATTCTAATATGATGTCCTGACATGACTTAAGACAGGGTTTCTGTGTCCACATGTATATGTGTCCACAAAACCCTGACAAACTTAGCTAGGAAATTCCCGGGCTAGAAGATTTTCATATGACATCAAACATTCAATGACATTACTTGAAAGAAGCAATATTTGGCAGTAGTCATTTCTACAAATTCAAAGAAAACATAACGCAACTCATAAATAACACAATTACAAACTATAAACACTATTGTATAAAATACACTGATTTTCTCGTAGTGTTGGCAACACATCAGTTTGGTTTATTTACCCTTGACATCAGGATATCCCCTAACCAAGTCATGAATGAAAGTGAGCGTTTGATTGGCTATATTCAGGTAGCCAATCAAAATAGTGACTTCTCGCCCGGAATTTCCTTGTTAAAAATGTCAGGGTTTCGTGGATACATGTGGACACAGAAACCCTGACTTGTGAGGATGATGTCCTGAAAACATTAAACAATATACATGCATTACCCATTTATCCCCACTTTGCACACATGCAATGTAATGTAACATCACAACAGGTTTTAAAACATCACAATATAAATGCCTGAATTTTGAAGTTCTGATTAAAATAAAAGTAAATAAATAAGACATACATGTATCGAGGGCAAGTTATGGTAAAATATTCAATAAATGTTTTGTTAAAGTGTATTTTGGTGGATAGATTGCAAACTTGACAGGATTTCTTGACCAAAAATTTTTCATCATGAAAATGGCAGCTGGAAAATCAAGGCCTGTAGGGCCGGCTTGAAAGGAAAACACAGGATTTTGTCATATTAGAATTGTAATAATTCATTCTACATGTAGATATAATGTTGTACTCATTTACACATGAGCTGGGCCCTAAAATTAATATTTATTTTCTACCTAGCCATGGCTCTGCAAAAAATAATAGAATATAAAGGCTCAGCCCATGTGTAAATGAGTACAACACCATACCTCTCATGAATTATTTCTAAAGTATACAGTCTGTGCAAAATAACACATGTACATGTAAAACACAATGTACTGTTTTCTACACAACTTCAAGTACAACTAAATACAGTGTACTGACAGTACAACTTAACAAATGTAAACCACGGTGTACTGTCTGTACAACATAACACATTTACAACACAACCTACTTAATACTAATGAGACTATACATGAATTTAGTCATGTCTAAGCATATTATACATGTAGGTTTATTAAGAATTTTCTCCATAGGGGTTATAACTTAGTCATTGGCCACTCGACCCTGGTCAGTTTTAAAAATCTCTATTGTACACTGTGCCGACTTTCACTGCAGAAGTATTTTGTCCAAACCATAGAATTGTATGACTTTCTAACACCTTTTAAATTATACGGTGCATTATACATGTACATCATTACATGTACATTAATATTTGGAAGCAATTTGTGACACAAATTAGATTTTCTATTATCATGATTATGGAGCAAGATAACAATTGCATATATGTTAAGCCATCATTTATTTTCCTTGTCTGACTTATGACAATGAAAAAACATCTAATATAGGACCTAATGAAAGTGAAAAAAATTAACGAGTCATTTTGACAAAACACCCATCCAGGTTAACTTTGTGTTCTAAGTTATGTTTGTTTGATGGCGTATAATGCCACTTACAGCAATTTTTCAGCTATATCATGGTGTCCAGTTTTTATTGGGGGAAGAAGCCGGAGTACCCAGAGAAAACCCCCGACCTGCGATAGGAAAACTGGCAATCCTTATCAATTAAGATTGGAGTCAAGCGCACCCTGCCTGCAGTGAGAATCGAACCCGCAATCTCAGTGTTGACAGACCACGTGATCAATAGTAGACGAACTACCTTAACCACTCGGCCACCGAAGCCCCTGTTTTAAGTCCTTTGAAGCCCCTTGCTCAAGAAAGCAATGTAGGAAACCAGAATCTGGAATTGTTATGCATCTTTTAGAAAATTGTAAATATTGAGGTAACAATTATGCCTTTTTCTAATGCAGTTGAAGGCATCAATTGGTGATTTGATGGTCGGAAATACCCGTTTACTGGCTCCGCTTACACATCGCCAGTAAACTAAATTTCCGACCATCAATTCACCAATTGATGCCCGCAAATCTTCAAATACAATACAGTTATCTCCTAAATCATACAAGTTCAGGTATATGCAATGATGTAATCACAATTACATGGACAAATTCAAATGTAACTGATTAAATTATGATTACTTGTAATCTTAAAATGGCACACTACTATACAGTACAGATTGTTTGCAAGAAGAAATGTACAGTAATTGATTACAAACAATTATGATTTTACAATTCTGATTTTGAGTACAGTACCATACCTTAACGCTAGGATAAAATGAGTTCTTTTTCACAATTCTAACAATTTCAATGAAACATGTACCAGGTTTTAGGTAATTTACCAAGTTCAATAATTCATTACATACTAATTATAACTATTCATGTATTATACAAAGTTCAATCATTTTGGTACATGTAATTTATTCATCATACACATGTATATACCAGGTACTAGTATACATAACTCAGCAGCAAGGAATCTAATTCTAATTAAGGTTTTAAATAACCTCCATACTGAGATTTGCCCTCAATAATAAATATTTGTTTTCCGCCGATATTGCACTAGCTGAGTCAAAGCCATAACTTTACAACTAATTAAAGCATATATTATTGCCTGTTTACAAGCCATATAAATATTATACATATCTGTTTACTGTCAGCTTCATTCTATGTTACCAAAATACTGTTTATGGCTACTCATAAAAAAGTGAAACACTGGGAACAATATGATATTTTTGCTCAGCTTAATTCGTATACACAACTGATAAAAGTTAAAGTCAGGACTATGGTTATCAAAAAATAAAACTGTAATTACTTGTAAAGTTTCAATATAATGTACATCATTCCTAACTGAAGCATTTTGCCTTTACATTTGATATTTTAATTATATGATTTGGCTATAAATAATTGACTAGCTACTGACTTGAACTTGTAGACATATATAGAATACAAAGATTACATGTGTTTTAAATTCTTCAGTCCTATCACTAATGACTGGTATTGGGTTCATTCCCCCTAATGACATGTTTGCCCTGAGTCCGCTCGTCCCGAGTCCATTGGCTTTGATCTGTTGATAGTGAGTTGGTTTGCCCTACTTTAATTATATACTACTATATAATAAGAATTGTTATAGCGAGCATCGCAGATGCAAGCTATACGGTTACATGCATGTGTGTAAATAAGGTCACGTGATCCATATGAACAAACCCTCTTTGGATGGTAGCTGAGGTGTCAGAAGAAAAATATTGTGGTCGATCACAAAAAAAATAATTTAAAAGTAGACAGAAATAAATTTTGCAATCTCAAAAATGCTTTATTTATTTTTGACATTTTTTGTGACGTCACCAAACACATTAAAGATGTCTTGTCACAAAATGAATGCAGAGGCACTCTTACGGTGCTCAGAAGTTATGTCATGAACCATAAATATGCGATGCTCGCTGTGCCTATATGAAATTATGTTTGTCAGTTATATTTATGTTGATATAATTCATGATAAAAATTTGAGTAATATGGTTCATATAATTACTATTGTTATATATGTGCTGATTACAAATTATTACATTAATTATAAAATCAATTACTAACTTGGTTTTTTTTATCATTTAAAATAATTTTATATTGTTTTTTGTTTGAATGGTGTTTTAACGCCACTTTCAGCAATTTTTCAGCTATTTCATGGCGTCCAGTTTTTATTGGGGGAGGAAGCCGGAGTACCCGTAGAGAACCCCCGACCTGCGGTAGGAAAACTGGCAATCCTTGTCAATTAAGATTGGAGTCGAGTACACCCTGTCTGCAGTGAGAATCGAACCCGCAATCTCAGTGTTGACAGACCACGTGATCAATAGAAGACGAACTACCTTGACCACTCGGCCACCGAGGCCCCAAATAATTTTATATAATAAGCTTGGACAGATAAATTTATAAAAAGCAATTAGGTTTAGTGAAATAATTAATGTATGAACAGTTAATTTTTAAAAACAAATTTGGTTAGCTTGGATGCAGACTTCAAGTAGTATAGGAGGCAGCAAATAAATGTCAGTTTCTTATTCAACTTGCATTGGGTTTTTGCAATACTTTTCCTTCCCAGTGCTCACATCAGAAACATTCACAACACTATTAAAAAAACAGTGGTTAAAAATACAATGCGATTAACGACAACCAATACAATGGACCCATTTTCAGTTTTACATGATTTATCTCCCCTTTTACTTCCTGTTACGGCTGTCATCACTAAAAGACTATGATATTGAAATATAGATTTTGGATTGTTTTTTTATTGTTTGTCTATGCAAATTAAATTTTCATCTAATTAACCTTATTAGTAGATGTTACTGTAGCTATAGGCAACAGGTGAGTTTGAATACAACACGGGTGTCACTGGTAAGCATGTTTATTCAAGCTATAAAACAGCTGGGGTTTTACCTCCAATTAGCATCAGGTAAATAGGGTAATGAACATTGGTTAATTAATTAAGGTTCACATTTACACAACAGGCAGTTTTAATAACCTTCCTCACTCAGATATAATCACACCAGTCATTCAACTTTAGTGTGAAAATTTGTCAAAGACAATTGTCCAATTTCAAAAGGTTTGAACAGGACAAACTGCGGCTACAGGGGCAGTTTTTAGTACCGAAAGTTGACACAAGGTGGCGTTTTTTAAATTGGAAAGTCGTCAATTATACAAAAGACATCATATATAAATGTATATACCAAACATATGGCAAGCAGGTAGTAGGGCAAACAGGTACTAACACCAACGTGTTTTAGGACTAACAGACTCGGATTCCTAATTGTCAGTGAGAAGTCTGGTCATCTATAAAAAATAGTGTCAAGATAGGAAACTTTTCTATACTGTGTTAGTGTGTAAAAATTGAACACAAACAATGATGTGTTGTATGAAACATACCAGAACTACCTTCTGACCAATATATAAATACATGTATCTGTATCATGAAGTTTTCTAGCCATTTGTATATGTTTACTTCAATGCCAAAAAATAACTACACTATATATTATAGGAATGTTGGACGATTTTGAATTTAAGAATACAAATACTCTTGTAATTACATCTTAAATTTAATCTTGAGACATTGTGAATTTACATGCAAAACAATGTATAATTTACACTGTCACAAGATACATTTTTACTGTATATATCTGTGTTTACCTTTCAGCAACTTTTTAGTTGAATTTTAGTGCTAAACGTGAGATATCACACATCACAAGTCTACATACGATGAACTTTTCACCCTACAAACAGGAAGTCCCTAAATAACAGTGAATAGAAGAAAGATTTCATTCAAAAATATATTTATTTTATTTGAGAGATTTCTATTTTGTCGACATTATTTGTCAATTATTCAGTTTAATATATCATGTGAACTTTTATACAATTTACCAATACACAATAAGAATTAATATTTTATGTCTACATTTTTGGGTATTTAATTTCATCGTTGAAATCTCTCATATATTCTGATTGTTTGTAAATAATTCGCACGTGTTCAAATACACAGTGATGATAGAATCAGTTGAGAAAGAAAAATAATTGTAGCATGCGGTAAGCCAATTAACACAATTGCAAACACTAACAAAGTTAGTTTAAAGAATTTAGTATTGACGAAGAAAAGATTAATTGCCACTTGTAAACTAAAAGGTTAAGTACATAAACATTTTAATATATACTACACTCATCATATGTATTTTGACCCTGGGCCTGGGTGCGCAGAGCAGAGTTTTTAAATATCCTACAGTAGATTGGAGCAAGCAAAGTTTGATCGTATTAAGGAGAGAATCCTAATTAGAATGGTCACCCATACACTGATGAGAGTCATTTCATTGTTTTATACAGTTTAATTTTTTATACATTTGCACACACCATCCATTATAAAGGAATATATAACGACTCGCCCCACTCTCGAGTCGCCCCATATTAATTACGAGTCACCCCACATCTAATAACGACTCGCCCCACATATGTAAAATATATAAATTTATAATATAAATTTATATATTAAATACTTTATAATATAAATAAATATATTGATAGTATACATTTTTTAATTTGCGTATATTTTACTGCTAGGTGTTTCTAGCTGCATCGTCATCCTCATCATATTGTGTAAATATAGATAATAAATTGATTAAAACATTACAATCTTCATTCTTGTTTCTTATATTTTATAATGCGGGAAAATACTGCAAAGTAGCAAAAATATGAACAAGCTGTTATTCCAAGCAAACATTCAAATAAAGACAAATAATTATAAATTATTTCAAATTGTTAATCCTATCAAAGTTAATCACGATTGTAAACAATCAAACATTCAATTATAATTATCGTAATTAATTAAAGAAGTGAACTAGAGTTCCACCGCCAATTAAAACACCTAGCAGTAAAATATATGCAAATCTGAAAATTTATACTATCAATATATTTATTTATATTATAAAGTATTAAATATATAAATGTTACTTATGCCGGGCGAGTCGTTATTGAGTGGGGCGAGTCGTTATTAAATGTGGGGCGACTCGAGAGTGGGCGAGTCGTTACGATACCTTATAAAGAGGTATCAGTCAGTTTGCCCAGAATCCTGTTTGCACCTGAGTATTTTTGCTCTGATACCTGTTCGCTCCATGTCAATTGACACTGATTGCGGTTTTGCCCCAGTAAAATATATAATGCTTTATAAGGAAACCTAGTCTTGTCATCATGTATAAGATAATAAGTACTTAGGTATTTGGGGTCTCATTATATTGTAGCACTAGCTATAGTGTGTTAGGTTGTAAATTGACGACTTCCCAATTTAAAAAACACCACCTAGTGTCCACTTCCGATACTAAAAACTGCGGCTATAGCTTAAATAAACAAGCTTACCAGTGACATCCGTGTTGTATTCAAACTCACCTGTTGCCTATGGCTATAGTAACATATACTAATAAGATTAATTAGATGAAAAATTAAATTGGCAAAGACAAACTATATAAAAACAATCCAAAATCTTTATTTCAATATCATAGTCTTTTAGTAATGACAGCCATAGTTTTTTTAACAGGAGGTAAAAGGGGAGATAAATCCTGTAAAACTGGAAATGGGTCAATTGGCAATGACTGTGAATAAATGGACTAAAAGATGAGCATAATCAGTTACTGTTATATCAGATTATGATCTATGGCATCTATCTTTTTTGTCAAAATTTATGGTAATTGTACAAACAGGACAGAATACAAATCTGATTTTGTTTTTGTTACTATTAGAATTGTACTTATATCAAGCTGCAACTTTTTAAATTTAATTTAACATATTGTATTTGATATTTTATTTAAAAAAAATGTATATGCAAACATTTTACGGGCACTTGGCATCACGATAATTTTTTTTTCATGGAATAAAATTCCAATAAATGAGTTCACAGTTTGTATTCACTCATTTGGTAACTAGTCTGCCATGTCTTATTGCAAAATATTGCCCCAGAAAATAATAAATTTCTCTTTATTATATAACAACAAGGCATGAATCCTATCCAAGGTCTAAAAATAGGACAAGTTTTATTTACTGGAATCCCCATGTTTTAATTAAAAAGTATACCGTTCTGAGTGTCCAGTCAGGAAAGAGCTTTGTCCATTAAATATTCTTTTGATAACTACCACTTAACTTCACTATGTTACATCATATTTTATGGAAAATTGGAGAGCAAACAACAATTTTTATGTGCATGTGGAACATTTAAATTATTTTTTGTACAATTTCATTTATTACCTTATATAAAAGGTATGTATATTATTCTGGTATATCATGCTTTGAGTCCTAAAATGAAATCTACTACATGATTTAGGTATTAAAGTTAATAAATAATATATTCATATTATTATCACTATTGCTTATATTATACTTTGTTTATTGTCAAGATCCCCTCTCTGTAAGCAGTCTCCTTGTCTGTATTAAATTTATAGCACTTTTATTTTACCTGTAATAAATTAATTAGTCACATTGAATGCATACTGAAACTGTCAGATACATGTACTAATTAGAGTTTAGATTATATTCATGTTTAACCATTCTTATATTACGGGAGATAAACCAGACACAATGCTTTGACACTCTTATGTCTTGTTTACACAGCTAACAGAAACATGAATATTGTATTGAAACCATTCACATATAAATTTTCATAGAAACTTTAAGCAGTGTTAAGTTGTGGCTCTTTATTAAATCGAAATTCTTGAAATAATCCATCAAAAGACACTATACTTAATATTAATCTCTTTTCTTTAAGTTTGCTGTTAAAAAGATGGATTATAGTTTGGTTATAATTGATTGATTGTTGTTTTACGTCCAGCAAGCAATATTTCAGCTATATTCAGGACGTTGTTTTGGTTATGCACACATCTTTTTGCAGAAGAATCTCATGACTAATAAGTTATTGAATACTCGATAACTTCATGGAAGGTTTTTTTTGACAATAAAGGTCATGTATGGTAAGTATGACCAAAGGTCAGTGGCTACATGGTAAGTATGACCAAAGGTCAGTGGCTATGTGTATGTTTGGTTACTAGAAAAATATTTAACCAACGAATTAGACAAATCAAGAAATCATAAAATGAAGGACACAGAAAGAAAATGAAAAAGAGAAAACACAAATATACTGGTACATGTATTTGGTGGAAACTCTCTTCTATTCCCAGACAGAATGCAGAGCAGTGGACAAAATATGATTGGTTGGTCTGAACATTCACTATTGTAACCACTTTCATGCTTATTTTTTCTGGTTGGTGTATGAAATTGATATCAATGATTATATATCAACAATTATTAATTAACTACTAGGTAACAGTAAAACTGCCTATAAGATATATTTTGCTGAACCAGTCCAATACAGAATAAACTAGTCCAATATTGGTATTGGTCTGATTTGACCTGTAATGGCCTGATTTCAACCTTTATTGGCCTAATTGTTTTGGCCAAATTAATTAATTAAGATATCATTACATGATGATTTCTGTATTGTTCTCATGCCAATACAGCAAGCCTTGGACCAATAACTAGGCCAATACAGAAATCATCATATAATAATAATAATAATATATCTGAAAGAAGTTATGACCATTGGAAATATCAATTATATAGAAACTGAATTGTCAAATATGCACTGCTGTGAGACATTGGAATGCTATTCCCTGTTTTCTTAGTATGATTTTTTATTTTGTATGCTTACAGAATAAAAATGTAAAAGACTTGGAATGCCTGTAGAAGAACCACCTCAAAAGAAAAAGAAATGGAGCAGCCAGCATAATCATGGAAATTCCTGTAGGTTTGATATAACTTAACCTGAAAAAGTGTGTTTCATAAAATCATATCATTATTTCATTTTGTAGTGAAGTAAAAATTCAGGCTTGCACCAGTTAATGGTGATACATGTATGTTTAGTTGATACAATTCAGGCTTGCACCAGTTAATGGTGATACATGTATGTTTTAGTTGATACAATTCTACAATCAATTAAGA